>WBNO01014271.1:121639-172474 GCA_013400575.1 Peucedramus taeniatus
ACCAACGAAGGTAAGAAGGAAGAAAAAAAGGAAGAAAGGAAGGAAGGAAGGAAACATTTTTATGATTGTACCAGATTGCTTAGGTTAAAAGCGGAATTGTGGTATTTTTATTCAGACTTAGGGAGGGGTTTGACAAACTTGTTTGTTTCCAGATTCTTTAAATATTCTGCTTGACTTTCTGAGGCCCACAACAATCATTTTGTAGTATCATGAAGAATGACTTAGGAGGAAGAACATGATAAGTCTTTTGGGCATCTTCTATACTCAGCTACAGATCATATCTCACTCTGATCTTGAGATGAAATCAATTTCAAGATGATCCAGCTATAAATGATTACCTGGTCATACAGGCAGGAGAGCCAAAGACACTTTGTCCATGGTGTTAAACAAAATGTTCAGCATTCAGCTGGATAAACACATCATGCCCTGAGTGAGCAACTGGCTCATGGGTTATGGTGAATGGGGTGACATCAGACTGGACACTTGTCACTAGTGGGGTTCCCCAGGGCTCCATCTTAGGCCCTGTGCCTAAGATGTGCCAACATATTCATAAAAGACTTGGACACAGGACTGGAAGGGTTACTAAGCAGAAAACAACTCAGCAAAATGAAATTTAGAAACAACTGGGTTTTTTGTTGGAGGTGGTGGTTTTGTTTGTTTGTTAGTTTTGTTTTGTTTTTCTATTTCTCTCTGAACCAAAGATTAAGTTATCTCCTAGGTTCTACATGTGACCAGACAAGTGGATGTATACTTCATTTCTGGCAGGACATGGCACACATTTTTCTGCGAAAGCAGAGGAATGGTGCTGAGACTTTTGTTCAAATGGACCCCAAACCTCAGTTTTTGTGACTACTCTGTACTTAAGATCAAGTAACTGGCTCAGTGAGTTATTGTTGAGTTTGTCCTGTGCAGGGTCAGAAGTTGGACTTGATGATCCTTCCAACACAGGATATTCTACGATTCTATGAGTACATTACTGAACTGAGGCTGTAACCTTTGTGAGAGGAGGGTTTTTGTATATATAAAATAAAAATAGTGGTTATTGGTTGTGTTTTACAGGTGCATTGCAGAATAAATTCAGACCCTAAAGAGACTTGAGATCTGGGAGAGGCAATGCAGACAGGACAGAGTATTATAAAAACATCTTTTTGTGATGACTTTTGGCAGTAGCTTCACTACCTATTTTTACAATGTATTGCTTTTATTTGTCCAAGTCCCATAATAAGGAATAAGACGCTTGCACCATTAAATCTGACGGCTCTTTGAATAATTTGGCAAGGATTTGGAATGACTGTGTGAATCAAGAACAAATGTTTTTACACCCTGGAGTGAGAAAATACTCAGTGTATTGAATGGAAAGATATTGAATGCTTTCCTTTGGCATTACACATTTTCAAATGAGTTGTTCTGCCAATTATTGCATATTAGACCTATAAAAAAGAAATAAAATATTTAAAAGGTGCTAAATTTAATTGCAGTTTGCTTCTCTTGCAGTTGCATTCTGAATAGAAGGAGCTGGAAATGGCAAATGCAAGGGCCTGGTTTAGCTTGATGTTATTTTTGCAAAACTGATGAGGTAAATGGAAAGTAGGAGAATATATCTTCAGACAGAAGGAGCCAAAGAGACAGTTTTCTCCACTCTTCTTTTTGAAAGATGTCTGTAATAAAATTTCTGGGGATGCTCTGAGGATATTCCCCTCTCTGGACTGTGAACTCCATTTGTTCCCGATTCACACATCCATTCCAAACTTGGACCAAATGCTTCATCTCCTCTCCAAACCACCATAAATGTGACATGTTATTCCACAAATAGCTGAACAAGTGAAGCCTATTCTGCTGTGGAAGTGTATCTCCTTCCCTTTGCACCACAGTAATCTCTCTCTGAATCTGTCTTTTCTGCTTTGATGACTCACTCTCCCTCTCACCCTACACTCCATGAGTTATTACTCTGAGGTATTTTCTATGCTCCCCCTTGCCTCCAGCTTTACCCTAATTCCTGTCTCTCTACTCCACACAGCTTTAATCTGTCTTCCTTCTCACCTTCTAAACTGTCTGCCTGGACAGAATTTCACAGAAGCTGCTCCTAGTTGAACTCAAATGTGCATATGCTTTGTAAGTCAGCTGCTGACTTACATGAAACCAAAGAACTTTATTAGTTAATATTTCTGTCCCCTCACTGTGTTTGCTTTAAATGAGCGATTGTGTTCCAGTGTTATTTGGGTGGCATGTAGCTGAATGGACAGACTGCAGAAGTCCCTTTCTGTTGCTGGAGTAATGGAAATTTAAGTGTCTCAATGTCCTTTCTGTTGCACGTTGACTTTGACTATGAAGTAGATTTGTTTTTCACTGATTTTTCCAAGCATGCATTTTTGCATTCAGAGGTTTTATACCTTGGTCACAGAGAGACAGCGAGAACAGATGCAGACCAAATGCTGTGCCAGATTCTTTCAAAGGAGTTAGACAATAGGTCCTTGGGTAATTGCACTGTCTGTGTCCATCTCATGCACAGGCTTGCTTGCCAGTCCTCCAAAGACCAATGGCCAGAGCAAATCTCTATGTATCTCATTTACTAAGATAGGCAGGGGTTATCACTACTTCATAATTGCAGGTCTCCTGTTGGAAGTAGAGGATGCAGGCAATAGAACTTTATTAAGATCGTGTAGGAAAGCATCTACAATTCTTACCATCGTGGAAGCCTAAGATTGGTATCCTGAAGCTTGCTAGTACTCCCATACAAAAGAGACAGGACTTGGATGATGGGAGTCATGGCCTAGTCCCCCATACAGTTGTCCCTTCAGCCAGAGAAAGCCTGCTTGCTGACTGCAAAGGCTCAGCAGTGGTTTTGCCTGCTGACACCACATAAGCATGTTTTATATCTGGCAGATCCAGCCTGTGTGTCCTCCTCTTGCGCATCATGTCCCTTCTTAGAGTTGTCTTGGGATTGCACTGATTCTGACACTAAGAGGGAATTGACAGCATCCTCATATCTGGTGGTACCAAAGGAAAGGTTGACCTGTTATAATAGGATATCATTTGGAAACCATTATAGAGAAAAAACCCAAACAAACCAAAACCAAAACCGAAGAGGACAAATTCTAGCTGCAATCAGTGTTGGCTAGTGCTGCATTGGAAAATGTTCTCTTATATAACAAGCGTACTTTCTGCAAAAGTTTACTTAAAAAAATTTTTTTGAATCTTTGCGAGAATATCTACCTTCTCCCTAATTCTTTTCTCTTTTCTCTCTGGAATAATAAAAATTGTTTGAGCGAAGCTTTCTTAAGTCCTAGAAAAGGCCATGGAATCAGTTGAGTTTTCATGCTTCTCCATCTGAACAGTTTGAGATAATTTTTTTTTGGTCCTTCCTCTATCTCTTATGTAGGTATGTGTAACCCTTACATAAGGGGATTGCACATGACTGTATTGGAATAACAATAATAAAGTCTGGTGCCTATCAATATCTTAGTCAAAAGTCTATTGGTCTACAAGAAGAACATCCACAAATAAAATCCTAGTTTGCTATCCTTATTTGTTCTAGCAAGCTCTTAAAAAAATCAAACCCTCAAAAAAAAAAAAATCTAACACTTCCTCCTCCACAGCTGAAATATTTTGGATGGAGATGAAATGGACTCAAACTTGGGCCAGAAAAATAAGCCTAGTTAATTAAAATACATTATCAAATGTTTGCTTCCATTGCCACAGGATGTTGCAGAGGCCCACAGTATAAACGAATCCAAGAAAAATTATGTGTCTTTAGGGAAAATAGATCTATCCATGGCTTTTACAGCTGATGGTCAGACTTCAGCCTCTGCCTCAAAAAATCCCTAAGTGATGGTGCATTGTAAGGAAAGACAGAGAAAAGACTATTTTAGAAAAGTTGTCTTCTTATAATGTCTCTCTTCACCCACTACTGGCTAATATTGTACACATGATCCTGAACTAAAGAAATATTTTTCTTGGTATTACAATTATTTTTATTCCTAAGATCTGTCTTATTAACATAACTGGTAAAAAGGTGGGTGTTTAAGCAGCTTTCAGTTTGTTTTTTCTTTTTTGCAATCAGATCTGTTGCTAAATAATGAAATTTCTGTCATGGATTTGGATATTAAAATTAATTTTTTTCTCCTTAGATTCATCAGATATTGTTATGGAGAGTTCCTTGAATTTTCTAAATGTGTTAAATTATCTCTAAGATTCTTATGAGTTTGGCTGTTATTCTCTATTAATTTTTCAAAAGCTAAAATTGCTTTATATGCTATGACCATTATATCTCAGTGTGGGCCAGAAAAATAAATAAATGAGCATCAAAAATTCTGTTTTATGAAGAGCTTCAGAACTTTGTTCTAAATTCTAGTTCCAAAATGTTAATTTAAAAAGCTTAAAATTATTTTTAAAGGCTTGTTTTACACTTGACTTTTTAAAGCATGCAATGCTCAATATAGTCTTTTACACAAAAAAAATCAATACATTTTTCCCCAAAAGGCCAAAACAAGCTTGTATTTTTATTTGGTACCTTTTTATTGTATTTTTAGATGTCCTTTCTCCTTTGACAAAATTTTGCTATTTTTTTATTTAAATATTTTTTTATTTTCTGACTTCAAACGTGTTCTCTGAAAGCTGATCTCAATAGTTGTAAGCAGAAACATAAAGAAACCTAGAGTTGCATTCAGTGACAGTTGTAAAAATTTCCATAAGCACAGATTTTCAGATTCTTGTTTGTGCAAATACAGGTAAGGGTCCTGAGAGAAAATGTCTCTCCCCTCTTAGGCTCTGAATTTGTCCCAGATGACTTCTCATTCCTTGATCAGTTTAGATTAGTCCTTTATGTTGTATTTTTCCAGAAAATACCAAAGGCTTTTACCATACCATCACAGAAATTCTATTGCTATGTTATCAGTAACCACTCAAAACAGATACAGACTAATGGCAAATACCAAATACCATGATCATCCATGCTTTCCTACAAAATCATATTACAAATATTTCCTCTGGGATTGTATGTTGTGCAATCTGGTTTCTGAAGTTCCCAGGCTAAAATATCTCTCCTAGTTGCTAGGGGAGCAGACCAGAATGCTGATTGAAAATTTTGTTCTAAATGCAGTTGTGCTTGTAGAGAAATGGCTTTTTTTCTTTCCTGACTTCCCTTTCCTTCCTTTGCAGTGTAATGCAACTGACATCAGTGGATTGGGGAACTGCTTTTCATTTTTCAGTGCTTCTTAGTCCTGCCTAAACAAATTATTTACACAAAACTTAAAAAATAGACATCTTTTTTTCCAAACAAATGTTTAAGATGAATGGCAACTGCTACATGATTGACAGCCTGGGAGAAGTAGACCCCATACCTTGAACTGCCTCTGGCTGCCATTTGATAATCTTTTGGAGAAGAATGCACCCAAACACATACAAGCACAGTTGTATAGCTTAAGCCTTTAAAGGCCAATTGGATAGTTGATGCTATTTCCATTTCATTTGGGAAAGATTCTATTTCAGTACTTACATCGTGTAAGAAACTAAGAATGTATAAACTACTCTAAAAATATCTCTTTGGAAGTGGTTTACTCAGAAGTGAATGTTTAATGTTATTTTTCTGTCATCTAGTTACATTTACAACCTGTAAGCTCTTGAACTAACTTGCAATTTCTGCTGCTTGGACTTACATAGGGGAAATTGCTCCAAAGTGACTGAACGTAGGAGAAAATTTTAAATTTAGTTTTGTTAGGCTTTTTGTTTGTTTGTTTGTTTGTTTCTGTTTGTTTGAGTCATATTTCTTCTAATTAGTTACTCTCAACCTCTTTTCTTTTAGGTTTCAATTTGTAATGTAGGCAACAGTTTAGTGCCCAAAGTGTTCAGTATCAACATATATAACACATTTTATATCCCTCTAATGAAGGATACACCTGTTTAAATCCCCACAACTTTATGTATGTGTATTGCTTAAAAGAATACTGGTAGGTGATGCAATTTGTCTTTCATGGTACTGACCCTGAGAAACTCTCATCCTGTCACCAAATGCCAAAATACAACTATGTACAACGAAAATAAAACTAAAAGGTATTAGAAGAGCTCATGCAGTAGTACATAAAAGTGGTAGTTATTTTCCGTTGGCTCTTTGCCTGCTGGTCTGATCTCATGGTAAATTAAGGACCAGCCCATCACGTTAGTAGTTCATAAATTAATGGGTTAAAATATCAGCTCTAATGAGTTCTCAGCACTGTGTTTAAGTATTTACAGCAGTATAAATTCATAGCAATTCCACTGATATTTATAAAGGTTGAGTATAAATAAGATGAGAATCAGCATACTTATGTGCTTTTTAAAAGGAAGTGTCACAGGCCAAAGTCTTTCAAAGGGAGGGCTGGGTTTTCATTTTGAATAATGTTCCTTATATCAGGAAAGAAATATTGCTTACACAATGCTTTCCCAAGCAGAAGGTCATTTGCAAAGTGGAGTGAAGGAGGGAGCTGATCAGATTTTCCTTTGTGCGTTAACAGCATGTCATCAGGAATGTCCATTTCTTAGTAGTAGAACAGATTCTTGGACTAAGGAGACATTTTCAAAGGGTCATCAATCTGACCTTTTGCATCACAATAATATTTGGACACAGTAGTGGTCTAATTCACAGTACCTATATCCAAGCCAACTCTTTGCACAGCAGAGAGGGAGAGAGATGTAAGCATGGCATCCATAAAAAACAATATTCTGTCTAGTGTATTAAGCAGTGAGCAGTGTACAATGTAGAGAATATAGACAAGTTGAATTTGAAAGACAGTGCTTTTCCCTACTTTGGATTATATTTCTAAATTCGCTAAGCCAGACCTTATGAAAATGTGAGATATGTGTAATTTGGGATGAAATAATTTCATCATAGAATATATCAAAAGTAGCCTGGTATTTGGGTACTCTTTTGCCTTCCCGGGGGAATTGGCAGCTAAAGACAGGTGCTCTAAATCATGACTGACTACTCTGCTCACTGGGTTTTCAGTGTAAAGAAGGTGTGCCTTGACAAAAGGAAAGAATTCAAAGGAAACCACTTACTCTTGTTTTGGTGATTTTTGTTTGTTTGGTTTGGTTTGGGGTTTTTTTGTGGAACCTGATTCAAGTTAGAAGAGGAAACTGGTTGTTTGGGGCTTTTTTTGAGAGACATCAGTATACCATAAAGTCCTGTGTGCTTTGGGAATGTTCATGACCAGATAGTTGAGGAACTTCCCTGGCAGCACATTTGACATCTAAGGGTTCTCTCCATATGACATTCAGAGAAATAATACAAGACCTAGCTCCTTGAACGGTTATCTGTACTGAACCCATGACAGAAGAGGGGAGACTGTTGTAACTGCCCATTTAATTTAATTTGGTGAACTACCCCCATGAAAGTGAAGGCTGAGCCTTTGGTGAGATGCAAGGCAAATTTATGCCATAGAATTTGAGGCCACGTACTGGACAGCACCAATTGGCAACAGCAAATAAGCACTCTTTCACTTAGGGATTATTTGTTATCAGGTTTGAGGTTGTGGTTTTCTTAAATCAGATTTTAAAATGTTTTATATGTTGGGGTTCTTTTTATGAACAAGTGATGCAGTTAAATTATCAGTTATATTGAAACGAAATGTTCTGTTGCTTGTTAAGATCTTCTTTGAATTTCTCTGATATGAAACACAGAATGGAGAAATCCTTGTACTGTTACTTTTCAATCTTAGAGTAGAATAACTAATTCTTCATAGAATTCCAGTAATACCTCTAAATTTCCAAACTTTAGTCAATGGACTTATGAAGATTTTTGTTCTCTTATCTTTTTATCTTCTTTAATGCTCATTGTCTCTAGCTTACCCATGTATTTCACTACTTTTGGGGCAATACTTGAAAAAACTTCAACATTTAGCTTTGAAAAATTTATTGTAAGATTTTTTTACTAGCTCTGGAATTTAATTCTGCAGGGACCTTGAGATTTTCTTTCATTTTGAGTAAAGTCTCAAGAATGAGCATATGAGTTTGCCAGAAACTCTGAATCAAATTTATTTTTAATTAAAAATATTGATTTTGGATGGAAGATGAGGAGGAAGTATTTAAAGAAGAGAAAAAACATATTCCTTCTTGAAAAATACTCTTTAAAGTGTAAGAAATTGGGTGAAATTAAACAGATGGGATCAAAATTGCAAAGAGCAGATTATGATCTAAGGGATCATGAAATATTTAGAGAAATCTTAAAAGGAATAATATTGAAGCCCTGATCATATTTAACGGAGGTGAATAAGCCATATTACCCACATATTTTCTTGAAATATTATTAAGGGGTTATGAGCACTTTGTACATTTTGGTGGTTTGGATATGAATAAGGATTAACACAGCAAGACATCCTCTTGGAAGCTGAAATAGCAAGAATGTCAGGCTCTGTTCTTTCTTTCATTAGCTGCCATTGATAGTGGAATATGAACCTGAACTGGATTATATTTGCAGCTCCTTGGGATTCTCCTGGAATTTTTCACAGCATTGATAAATCTGACATATTGTAGCATTTATGGGTGTGGCACATATCAATGTACAATCACAGAAGAGCTTTCTGCTGGTTTCTCCTGTGTATCATGTGTTGGTCTCAAGGCAGAATACTCCAACAGGCCAAGAGCATCCTGTGCAAGACTACATTTCCTGTGGAGACATTGCATGCAACAACATGCAATGATGTTGCCCGCTTGGTGCTCCTGACCCAAGCTTTTCTCCTGTTTTCCCTTTTGTTTCTGAAAAGAATTAATTCCCCCTCTTCCCATTTCATTTGGCAAAGCTTTGGAAGATACAATTTCTCCCTCTACGTTTTTGTATACCTCAGGGAGGCTTCGCTTTCTGTGTTTTTAAAATTCAAAAATTCAGTACTTCCCCTGCTTTGGGTTTGGAAACTCATTTCAGATTTCCTCAGTAAAAAGAACCATGAACTACTGCAAAGGGTATTTCTGCTTTGGTTATGTCAATATATTTTAACAGCAGCAAGCCTGTCAAAATATATTTAAGAACCAATAACGCTTTTGAAAACTAAGTGAGGTTCTTTCTAAAGCTTCTTTTCTGTGGAAAATGTGGAACCTTTTACACACACAAAGAATACCATTGGGCAGACATAAAATCTTACGGAATTATTAAATATGAGCACCAGCTGCCCCTGTCCTCAGCCATGTCCTGAATCTCATTTGTGCTATGCTTCTAGTCTTCAGCATCGTGTCTGTAAGGGAGATTTCCCATGAAGACCCTGACTTGTTTTGAGTGCAATTCCAGAAGATGCAAGAAGGAAAAGATAGCACAGTGTGAAGCAGAATTTTCTTTTGAGTGTCTCCTGGAGGCAGATACTTGCTATGTCACCACTTATCTCTTTCCCCTCCTCACTCCGAGCAGTTCTTCCCGTGGCTCCTGCTATAAGGGCACACAGTCCTATGAGGAAATCCCGGGAGGAAGAAGGTTCTGCTTTCTCCACTTGAGCACAGATTTTTGCATTAATGTTTGACCCTAGTCTTCCTATTCAGTCTGAGAAGAACTTGATCCTTCACCCATTGAAGACAGTGACAAATCTTTCACTGACTTTTGTGGTTCAGAAAAAGGTTTTATTTATCTTTTCTCTGGGAGTCCTCTGGTCATGTAGAGCTACTTAAAACTAGATTTGCCTTGTCTGGAGGAGTAACAAGGAAAAAGATGTCTTGATGGGATTGATCTTTCTGGAGTTTTAATCAAAGTGCAGTATGGTAACAATGAGATATGTGAGTGTGCATCTAAATATCATATGCATAGGAAATACAGCACATATTAAGATGCATGGTGTAAATCATACACATAACATATATTGAAATACACACATATATATACACACATACTTATTCTACAAATGCATATGTATTTTTCATACATGCATGATGCTGTTTATGTGCTACTCTGTAATTACTATCCATGTGCAATCTGCCAAAATGTGATCCCTTAAGATTATGGCTCCCTTTGCAAATGGAAAGCTGCTAGCTGCGGTGAATAGCTAACTTCTAATTTGGCAGTGGCCTTCATTTCTACTTCAGAACACTCCCTTGCACACATACAAATTTCCAGAATGGGCTTTTTCCCCTTTATTTCATTTTAGTTGCTACCCTAAGCTATTTGGTAGTACTGCAGCACTGAAGAGAGCAGCTGTTTCAGAAGTGTCTTATTTAAAGACAGCACAGTATCATGAATAAAGAGGAGCAAAGAAGGGAAGCAGACTGTGTGGGTTGCTCATTCTGGAGAATACAGGAATGAAACATAAATAAAAAACATTCATTATAAGCCTACATGTATAACCTATCTGGCTTTATCTCAGCCAGTTGTGCCGAGAAGTAGGAATACACCTTTCTATGCCTTGCAGAGATTTGAGTTTAAGGTCTGGTAGGAACAACACCTCTCATACTAAGTTTTTCTAATGTGCATTTAGACCCTACCCCAGAATTAGTGATTATCAGACATGTGCAATGGCTACCTTTAGACCAGTGTGCAAAAATAACTGTGGACCACGGCCTGGAATCTCCCAGAAATGTGTTCAGTTTTGGTTCATTTTTATTTATTTTGTAGTGTCCCTTTTGGACTGTACTTCCTCTCTTTTGCCTCTAACCCCAGAGTTCTTTCAAAACTTAGCTCTTCTCTTTCTACCATATTTTCGTTTGATTTATTTATGGATTTGATCCAGAGACTGCTAATTCCACAGGAAAACTACACTAGCTTCAACAGACCCCTAGGATCAGGTCCTAATAGACATTTAAGAAAGGTGTTAAAGAAATTGCTCTGAGGCTTAAAACCCATTAGGCATCCATGAAGCAGGTGTAGCAGTGAGGGGGTTTTTGTCTGCTCTATTCTGATTAATATGCCTTTCACTTCCTAATCTGATTTCTTTCATCAGATGTTAGTTCTTCAGGACATTATAACTCAGTTACAGCATTCCTTCTTAATTATTTTGCATTATCTGTGACGTGTGAACAGTTGTGAAGCATGTGGGTTTTAGGGATTGATAGCTTTTTCCTCTTTTTTGCCTTCTGTTTCAAAACATGAAGGAAGAAAGCATTCCCAATTTCCAGGCCCCTGCCAGAGTGTCCTCGAGATAAAGGAGGCAGCACTGCCAGCATCCTCTGCTTAAGTGTCAGGAAGTTCTGCCTTGTATGGCTTAAGCAGGCAGCATGGCAATTGCCGACAAGGCTGCTCGGATGATCCTATTAATCTACCCCTAAGGGATCCATAGCAATCATAGCAGCTAGTGAGGCTCAAATGGAAAACCCCATAGACAAGGGAAAAGGGAGAGGCAGCAGGCATTTTCAGGACTGGATACAAGCTGTGCTGTAAATGTTCCTCCACCTGCAGTTTCAGCTGAGACTGTTTGGTGCTGAGTCTGCAGTTGCACAGAGTGGTCCCTTTACATATTGTGTGGGATCTGATAAATTTTTGTAGGATATTTTCCAGCTGTGCTCTCATCACGTTGATTTAATGGCCCTTAAGAGAAACCATAAAAGTGCTTTCTGGTTAGTGGGCCCCAGCTGGTCCTCATAGTATTGCATAATACAGCAGGCTAAGTTAACTATAGATTAATGATTATGAAATGTCTTGCTTAACCATATAATTTTTCAAACATACAAGGCATTGGATACAATGCGGTTCACTGAGGTAACAAGATGACTACATTCATGAAGGAAAAAGGCTTAAAATGTGAGGTATATTTTAATCCAACCAAGATAAGATTTTCCACAAGCTAACCATGGCTCTGGCCAGACATTTTGTGATATATGGGGAGTCATATGTGTGCACATACATAATTGTGTGCCTCTCCTCATATGTGTGTTTTCCCTTAAGGACTGAAGGGTGATGGCTCACTGCTGCAATCCTTTCTCTGCTTTTATTACCAGGCAAGAGTGCAAAGAGCCAAGAGTATCATTTGTGGGTTATCAGGCTCTCTGGTGAGGCTGACATTGCAAGGCTGGGTGAAACTGCGGTCCCCTACACCACTGTGTCGCGTGAGCTCCTGCCCTCCTACCAGCACTGAGGCAGGTGAGCAACTTGGTATCTGGTGAACACTTAAGGTCTCATCCTACTCCCACCAAGCTCAGTGGCCACAGCTTTCTTGACTCAAGTGGGGACTGTGCTTAGGGAAGCATGACCTATGGGATGTTGCTGTACCAGAGGCTTACTTACGGAGTTTCATGAGAGCTCAAGGCCCTCTGTGGTTCCTGATCACCATCAAGGGATAATATGAGTAAAGGAAATGATAAAAAAAAGTGAGGGTATGGTGGTTTGCTTTTTAGCATGTAAGCCAAAAAAAGTATGTACAGGAAAGCTAAAATACCATTCACAGACTGTTGAGGAAAATCGATATGATAACAGGAGGGCAGGACAAGACACTGCTTAAAAAATGGACCTGATGAGACCCTGAATTGCTTCTATCGCTCTGCTTCATTTACTGTCACATCACTTCAAGGGCTATAAAAATAACATGTGTTTTTTCAAACTACTGGCAAACGAGAAAATTAAATATATATTAAAAAAATATAAAATAAATAAAATAGGTTATGAAAAGTCAATAGCTATTCCACTTCCAGGCATGAAACCACAGTTACCCAAATCTGTCTCTGGTTCTCTAAAATGCAAGGAAGCCCAAATTTGACATGTAACACCCTGAAATCAGGTGCAGATTCATTTTGTGACCTTTTTCCCTAGGCATGATGCAGCCTGCAAGAGTTTTGATGGGGTGTAGTCCAAGCACCTTATTTTTTCAGGTGATGCTGAACATTTAAGGCAAGATAAATAATATACAATGAGAAATGGTCAGCAATATTAAGCAAGCTAAATTAAAGGTGGGTGTTAAAAGCTGAAAGCATAGATTTTTTGTGGTTTATTTTTTCAAAGTTGTAAAAATGCAAATGAGAAGTCCCTTCTAAGTACCTGCAGCTCAGCAGATGTGTATCCAAAGTTGGAACACTCCACCATAGTTTCAGTGGCTGTTGTCAATCATCTGTTATGACAATGTGGAACATTTAAAGCAACTGAACCGGGAGGTTTTATTCTTCGATCTGTCAAATCTGGGTACTGAGGACATGCAACACGTCATTTGTAGGAAATATCTTTAAGGCTGACTGGCTAGATCAGGGCTTGAAATGATCATTCCTGGGGTTTTTTAAAAAGCTTTTTGGTATACACCTTAGCCCATCTAGTGAAGAAAAATCAGTACTAGAAATATAGCTGCTTTTGAGTTTTGATGGATAATTGGCTACATTTTTAATTTTAGTGAGGAAGTAATTTTATTTTTTTGAAGATGCAGCATAAAAAAATATAAATATTTTCCCATCTTTATATAGAGTTTTTATAGCTAACAACTAAAGCAGATATAGGAGCATTAATTATTGTTGTCTTCTCCAGTTGTTTGTGTCATCATAATTTGTACTTCTGCCAGGTACATTTTCCACAGCTTAAAGTAGAGACATGGTGTGTATTTCAAGAACTGCAGTTTGTCAGCAGTTGGATTTTCATGTTGAGTTACTTGATCCTGAATTCATTTCAGATACATGCAGAGTAATCTTGGTCTTTTTGAACTGAGCTGGCTGCCAAAGGAAGTACGTGGCTTACACACCTTTTCTTATGTTTACCTACAAAGCAGTAGCCTCTTTTATGTGCTTGAGGGAAAAACCAATTGTTTCCTTCCTTGGAACAGGAAACCACAGCCTGTTCATTCTGGCTGGTCCACTGTGACTGAGCGTATTCTATCAACAGCTTCTGCT
This sequence comes from Peucedramus taeniatus, assembly GCA_013400575.1. Taxonomy (NCBI): domain Eukaryota; kingdom Metazoa; phylum Chordata; class Aves; order Passeriformes; family Fringillidae; genus Peucedramus; species Peucedramus taeniatus. Next base: position 135,386 of record WBNO01014271.1, read on the forward strand.
GATGTTAACAGGGAAAAGAGTTTACTCTGGATTTCTTCCTAATGAAGTTAAAAAACAACTTAAATTACAGGAAGTGCAGTAATTAGCACAGAACCACTTGAAACATGGCAAATTTGAGACTGAATTTCAACCTTATTTGGATGCTTCAGAGGTGAATATGGCCCAGTGACACTCTGGGCTTCCTAACCAGATACAGCTAAAAGGGCATTTAGGAAATCTGTTTGTAGATTCACTTTGTGCAGTATTTCATGAGCATAAACAGAACCTACATAGACATTACAGGTATGTGACAGCAGGGAAGGTTTGAAATGGAAATATGGAAGTGAAAGGAGTCTCTTGAATTGTTTTATCTTGCTCATATAGGTTCATACGCAGAAGCATTTCTCTATCTGTGGTCTTAAGCAAGCTTTTTAATATCTGCTTAAATGCCTGGTGTCAGCCAACCTTGTGAAGAGTTAGTCTTGGACAGCACAAGGGAAGCATTAACTGAAGCAGCAGCTGAGATGAAGTGCAGAACCATTTCACAGAGTAAACCCTGGTGTATGAGAACTCATCAGAGACTAGTTTTCAGACTTTGCCCATTGTTTTCTAGCTGTGATGCCCAGCTTATTTTCTGTGATTACTTTCTGTCTAACTTCTCTATGGTTTATATTTGGATTAGACAGTAAAATATCCTAATGATAATGGGAATTAGAATAAAAGATTCAGGTTGCCTTGGAAAAAAATTCTTTGTTAAAAACTTACAATGAATGGCTAAAGATATGAAGAAGTGCTTAGCTATTATGTGCAGATTGTAAGAGAAATTACTTTATGAAAAGAATTGCAAATTATTATTCAGAGTTTTTAAAAAATGAAAAAGAGTGCATAATCAAAAGATTTGTCTCATTTGGCATTTGTTATATGACTTTTCTTTGGGTTGATTATTGCATCTGGTTAGGAGATCATATGCAGTGTGATATGTCAAGTCAAGCTTCTGAGGCTGTAGGACAAAGAAAATATATTTGCATGTAGGACTGGAGAAACACAGAAGCCAGCTTACAGAAGGGCAGTGAGATCTAGAGCAGGGATTCATGGTTGAAGGGACTACTCTGTTTCACTGGTGCATCATGACAAAATCTACCAGAAGTCCTTGCAAAGTTGACTTGTGCAGATTAAGTTAGAACAAGTGTTGTGCTGATTGCATTGTGATGAATTTCATGCATGCTGGTATGTTAGGAAACAACAGTCAATTCTTTCATGCCAAAAAAGTAGCCAAAGCATTTGAAGAAGGAAATACTTTCTGGAGGAGTACGACTGCAGACTATCATTTTGTGCCATGGACATTGAATGGTTGCATAAATGATTGTCTTTGTAACTTAATGCTACATTGCTGCTTTTAAAATTTCATCGTAACAATACATACTGGATTGTTCTGAAAAAAGAAGGAATTCCTACACAGCTACAGCAGTCTGATTAGGAGACCACATGAACAGGGTAATTTGGAGAGGGCGCAGAAGGCAGATCTGCCAAAAGAAATATTTTTTTTTAAATCAACTTGATTATAAATAGGTGCAATGTTGTATCTGTAAAGAAGGCTCAAAACTAGAAAAGAGGAAGAGCTCAAGGATTAAATACTTCATTGGGAGCCAGGAATATGGCATGTCTCAACAGAACCATTACACCTTGTCTATAGAAACCTGCAAAACATTTAAAACTTGTTCACTTTGTGAAGGGCAATTGAATTATGTTGTAAGTCCATCAAGAAATCCATTTTGGTTTATAAATATAGTGCTATGAGTGGCGAAAACTCCTTACTCACTAATATGGTCATAACTTTTCCATGCTCTTTAGGTAAAGAAAGCCATATAAATCCATGTTTCTTTGTAGTGTTTTAAGATTATATTTTTATGGTATGGGATGGACTCAAACCCATAGTCAAGAGGGTACCTCAACCTCAGTCTGAAAATGAACAATAAGTGTCACAGTATTAGTAATGTAGCCCCTGATTCTGTATCAAAAATGTAGTCAGAGGATTTTTTAAGTCATCAGCACGGCCACAGACCACTAAAAGAATGTCCTAACAGTGCTAATTAAGACTACATTTAGTCTAAACACCGTTGGGCTGTGTGTCAAATTTAACTTGCCCTCGGGTCAGGAAGAAATAAATTCTTCTGAAGATGAATCATTCTGAGGAGACATTTTACTGATAGTCAAGACCTTCATTACCTTGAGATCAGTTCATTTAGACTTAAGATTTATGAAAGCAATCTCTTCTATCATTGTGTCCAAGCTGGATGTCACATGATCAAAGGTGTGTGACCGGCACTAATGATATTTAAAAAATTGAGAGGACTCCTAAGCTAAAGATTTTGGAAGGAAATGTTTGCATGTTTTTCAGCTCAATGTTTGTCCATTTATTTTCAGCACTTCTGTTTTATTGGAATTCCACTGTCAGAAGGAATGGAATGAGTAGTGAGGGGTTTTTCTGGGCACTGTATCGCTTCAAGATTAAGCAGTCTAATCATAGTTAAGGGCTAAAAGGTGATATAAGTGAAAGCCCCCAGTAATTTTCCTATCCCTTTTCGGTTTCCAGAATCCGAAAATTCACACTGAGCAGTACAGAAAAAGAGCTTCAGCATCTGTTTTGTTTCAAGGACATCCAACACCAGTGAAATTAGCTGGGATTTGTAGATTTACCATTGTGCCAGCCTTTAAAATAGCAGAGGTTTGGAAATTGTTTTTCACCCTGAAGAACAGACTGGTTCCATTTCTATCAGTAAAACATGTTACTTTTTAGTAAAGAAAATACTATAAAATGGATGGTTGGGCTAAAATCTTTTCAGTAATGGAAAGAATGGTATCATCATGAGAGAAGGCAGCTTCATTATAATGTCAACATTTAATGACTGGTCAATTTGATATACTGTCAAGCTCCTCTGAAAAAAATTAAAACCTGCTGAATAGATGAATTTCTTGTTATTTAAAAAAAAAAAAATAGATATATATTTCCATACTCTTTTAAGAAGGACTTTTCCTATATGACCAGCCACAATGTTTTCTTAGATCAAAACCACAATCCTTCAGTGTTTAAATTGTCCATACTTCTCAGAGATATGATAACTCATAAAACAGAAGAAGAGGCATGGCTAACTCATGCAACAAGAAGAACTATTGAACAATTTGACTATAAGCAAAATGTACATGTAATGACATGTCTGATTACACGTGCCTCTGAGAAACTACATGCCAAATAACTGGACTTATTGTAAAAACAGCTCTGGTAACAAATAACAATTATTTAGTGTTCTACAGAAGACTTTTTGAAGTTTGATGTCTTTTTGAAAATGCAACTCAAATGAAAGTTGGAGACTTGTGGAATACAGGAAGAATACCCCATATCAATCTATAAAAAAATATTGATTAAATTGTAATTTATCCTGGAGAATTAATTTTATACTTTTGCAGAGTTAAGAAAAGAAATAATGCAATGAAAACCATGATGATTCAGTGTTTCAGTGGTGTTCAGCAAACTAAGTCATTAGAAACTGAAACTTTGTCCAAATTAATCAATTTAGATGAAGTTTTAGCAGATTTCATTAAAAATCCTTAACCAGGCCTCTTTTACCTAGTTCTAGATATCACTATGTATTAATAGATTTAGATTTTTTGTAGTTGACTTTGTGTATAAGATCTCTATAACCTATGAAATCAAAAGGCAACACAAGCACAATTTAGTATAGACTTTCTTCTGTACTACTAGTAACACAGCTTAAGGACTCAGAAGCTGCTTGAATGTATGAGCTAATGCAGCCAAATGGATTTGCTGAACATGCATTTTAATAATGTTTACAAAATAACTTGTACTTAAGTTTTGGCTAAACATGCTTCCAATTACTTTCTCTCTCTCTCTGTGTGTGTGTGTGTGTGTGTACATAAAGCAGTACAGATAATCCAAAAAGTAAGTATTACAACCAATTTTTCAAGTCTTGCAGATAGGAGGTATGATCTCAAAGTGACTCTAGTGATGATTTCTATTAAAAGGTTTCACATTAAAATACTTTGCATAATGTAAACCAGATTGGCTTGGCTGAAGCCCGATTTTCAAGCAGTTTTAGGGAGCTATTGTTAACAGAAATGAACACTTGGTTAAGCTATGGGCAATTGTATGCAAGTTCTGCAGTATGCCACAGACTTACTATTTGTGGTAAAATTGTGGCAACTTTCTTAACAAGACTGACGGAAAGTTGCCAGTAGCAGGAATTGCTGGTAACCTCAAAACTGCAGCTGTGGTTATCCTCTCAGATTACTGAGAAATTATAGCAGAGTTTGTAACAAAATTTTATCTTATTATATTGAGAGAGAAAGTGGGAGAATGGACTCTAAGCGCAGAGGCAAAGAAAAATGCCAATATTGAGCAGTACTTGGTGAAGACAAAATGGCAGGCATTTCAAAGGCTGAAAAGCTTATTAATTATAACTAATCTTAAACTCATGCTTTGGTCTATCAGAATATTGTAACCCAGCTTCCTTTCAAAGGAGCTGGAATGATGTTTGGCCTTTTGTAAGGATGCAGCTGATGACCAAGGTTGGACAATCAACCAAGCTGGTTGATGTCAAACTGGAACTGAAACCTAGAACAGTGAGGAACAGCTGTAAGCTCTCCATCCAGTCCTAAACATTCAAACACTGCCACTGCTGTCACAGAAAGTTATGCTCTGAGTGCCTCTAAAGGACTTCCCTGCAGTCTTGAAAAGACTGACTTTAGCAGCGGTTCAGTTTCATATTTTCTATCAAACCTGGTCAATCCCCTGGATCTCAGTTCTCTTCAGGCTTTTTCTTGCATGTCATGAATAAGGTTTCATGAGTATAAGAGACCTGACTGGGAGCAGTGAACATAAATCTAATGGAGCCCTAAAGTAATTGGTTTATTGAGGAATGAACGCCAAGTGACTTGGAGAAAGAATGAGCAAAAGAAAACCAAGAAAAACAAGCAATTAACAGTGTTTATATTAGATTACACACATCAACCTAATTTTCTCATATGCTCAACATTTAACCCCACCATTTCTTTGTGTTGCAGTTATCTTTAATGGTGGCATCCATGAAGTTCCTTAAATAAAGATATCAAGGTTTTCTTTATGAAATGTTTCAAATTCATATGTTTGATTTAATTTCACACATGGCTGAAGCTAATTTGTACTGTAATTCCAAAAAATGCAGGTGGACCATTTTTTTAACACTGGTTTGTCTTCTCCAGGAAAAAAATTGCAAATTTGGAATGTCTTGGTACAACAATACGCAACTATGGAAAGCCTATTGTTTAGTATACATATATAAATAGTATCATTTTCAGGAAGAAACAAGCAGAAAAACTTGAAGAGGTGAATCTGAGTGAACTCCCAGAGGAGTCCCGGAGGACATCTTTGCTTGCATGTTGAGAACTGGTAAAAAAGTAGTTTCTGAGACTTCTTACACTTGTCAGAAAGTGTAAGACATGTGAAATAGTATTTCCTACTACCAGGTAGCTTAAGTAGATGATTGGATCAAAAGATGTATCTGATATAGTGATGTAGTCAAATGTTTCCAGGAGCTTAATCTAATAATAGCTAATGTCTCAGGAGGTGTGTTGAACAGAAATAGCTGGATTCACAATATCAGGACTTGATTTACCTACCCACTGTAAAATCAAGCATTGACCTTGATGTTTCTTGTCTACATTTATATGTCATTCTTAGAAATTAATGATTTCTTGACAATACCATAAAGCTCGATGCCAAGAACTAGCACAAATCTACTCTCTTCCAATTCTTCTAGATCTTCTAGATTATAAATGTCCCCTCTAGTTCTACTGGAACAGTGTTGCCACATTAAATCTTCTGTGAAAGTCATTGTTTCAACTTCTGTCTCAACCACTTAATGTGATGACATTTCATTGGACAATGTTGAGAAACTGAAGACAGGTATTTTTCTGAAAGTGTACAGACATGTTAAAACTTAAGTTTGGTCTATGAGACCAAACTTCATGTCCAATTCGTGTCCTATGAGAATCAAGTCCATGACTTGAGTCTACATCTCAATGGCTAAAATGGAAACTAAGGTTATGTTGTTTCAGAATTTTTACCTGTTGTTGCTCTTTTTCTTACTTTATAACTGAGAAGGAGAGTATGGAGATGCTTTTTCTTAGAGCTTGAGTCAGAACAGGAATCTTAAACCAAGGCTGTGTACCCCCTAACCAGTCCGATATTGGGAATTCTGGAGTGATTTGAAGCAAATAAACTTCCATGGGGACAGAAAGGACAAGTGAGAATGACTCGTTCAAAGGTGAGTGAGTGCCCTCTCCAGGAAGATAGGATGTTCAAAATGCTCCTCATATGCAAACAGAGGGCTCAAACTATGGGCTATGTACCATCATTTTCTTCTCTAGCTGGTTTGCTTTTTGTTGGTAAGTTGTTTTGGGTTTTTTTAATGGAATATTTTTAATGTGCTTTTTGAACCTAATCCAGAAAAACAAAACAGTTCTTTTTAGAGATGTTGAAATTAAGTGTTTTGAAATTTCTGCGTTTCTTTCTTATTAATCAGAAACTTTTTTCTCTGTCCTGAATTTAGCTATAATTTACAAACATTTTTAGTTCAAAAAGAGCTACCATTTTTGGTGGATAAAACCAAGATGGGAGTACGTGAGTCCTTCCCAGCCTTCCCCACAGCCTCACACAGATGGTCCAGCCATACCTTATATCCTTGCCATATAACACGACTGCTGCAATACAGGTAAGTGGTATCTCACTCTGGCTATAAAAAGAGAAGGCTTCCTTGCATATTTCAGATATTTAGGTGAAATTAGTGGCTCTTGGCTCTGCAGGGTCTCTGGGATAAGTCCTGATTCAAGACGGGAGAATCATAGGCTGTCTTAAGACTGCTGAAACCTTTCTACTGTGCAAAAGAGCAGGTAAGTGGGACAGGGCTCAATTTTCTCTGACTGAGTGACTTAAAAGTACTTTACTTCCTTGTGTGGTGGTCTGTTTGTGAGACAGGCAACAACCTGCAATGTGTCTTGTACTGGGAACTTTAAAGAGGATTAACAAATATCTGACTTGCTTTGGCAGTCTGGCAGAGAAAACATCACTGAAGGAGGTATGGATGTTGTGATTTTTTCCACTCATTCTGTGAGCATAGAGGGTATGAATGCTAGAAGGGTGTCTGCAAATCACACAAAATGAGGAACTATCAAATCTTTTCCATGAAGGACTGGGCTCTAGCTCTGCCACAGGCTGTCATAAGTGGGGGCAAGACTGTGACCCTGAGTTCTTAGCCCTGTGCCAGCAGCTGCTCCAAAGAGGACAAGCTTTTTCAGCCCTGCAAGCATCACGGCTTCTTTTTCTCACCACTTCTGATTCAGCTGAGCTGGTGGAAGAGTCTTTTTCAGGGTGAAAGCTGCTGTGGTGTCAATTCCTCTGTGGGAACAGTGACAGGCTGGGCAGAGCTAACCCTCAGGGCTTGTACCCGGGTGTATTGCAGCTTACCAGATCAGCTTACCAGTTTGACTATGCACTGCTCAAAGCCTCACTGTAGACAGATATTTCCCTTTATTTTTGTGGAAATTTATTTTAAAATGTATTTGCGCTCAAGTTAAGACTTTGTCTGCCAAGTTTCGCCCAGAAAACATTTTTGCAGCCAAGTTATAAACCCAAGTAAGGGTACACAGAGTAGCAATGGAGAGAGCCTAAAGTATAATGGCACTAGTTAGCTCCCTAAGAATGCCACCTTTATGATCTGTTATCTTCCTTTGCCAGCTTCAGTTTGACATTTCATGAGTGCTGGGCTAGGCAATTCATTTTAAGCTTAATTTTGGACTTAGTTATCAAAATAGGACAGTAAAGTTCTCAAACATGCTGTATGTTCTTGGAAAACATTGCAGAAAGACAAATATTTCACTTGGACTGAAAGGAGATATAAATCTCACATAGAATGCCTGTCAGCAAATTTAGCTAATATGCTAATTGTCTGAGGAGTGGACTGGTGGAATATCCTATCTTAAGACCTTAATGTGGAAAAATCCGCATCTGTCTTATACTGTGAATGTCATGTTAGCAAGATTCATATACCCACTCAAATGTTTGTCTAATCATGGAAATAGTTTCGGTATTTATTTATTTATTTATTTTTAAAGCACCAATATATTATCTGTATCTGTTAGTCTGGCCACAGAATTTTCAGAAACTGAGTACTGACTGGGGTTAGCATGGAGACCATTAAATATTTTTGAGCATATTGTTTTAATTGATGATAGCTAGCTAGCAGAAGCAGTATTTATCTAGTGATTACAGAGCCAGTACTCAGGCATGGAGAATTCTGCAGCCCTGTTTCCATGGATTATACAAATGCATCCCAAGGGATGTAATGATCAGTGCTTAATAAGTCCCTGCTGGTGTAGCTGGAAGTAAGGACTCCACCAAAGACTGCGGAATAGGCAGCTCGTGCAGGTTAGCTCAGAGGAGATGCTTTTACTCTTCCTGGGTACTTTCAGCCTATTTCCAGCCAGACAGCTGCTGCTCTCTCAGTGCTACAGAACTGGCTGTGTTTTCATCCCTGAGAACTCACCTGTGATACACATAAACAGAATGTGACCTTAACCATTAACCATGTACAAGGCCCCAGGACAGACCCTGCTGACAGTGTGTGTCTCAGGAGGCAACTTAGAGAGAGGAGGTTAGGGAAATGCAAACTATAAAAGAGGCATTTTTAAAATTCTGTAGGGGTGTCAGCATGGCACTCACCAGGGACTGCGGAGAAGATGGCTGGGACCTGAAGAGCCAGTTATCCTGTTAGCAGTACACCATATTTTTCAGTCACTTCATGTCGATTTTCACAGAACCACAGAAAATTCTGAGTTGGAAGGGCCCCACAAGGATCATTGAATTTTAAAGTCAGTGAGCCCATGACAGGGATCAAAGCCACAACCTTGGTGTTACTAGCGCCATGCTCAACCAACTAAGCTAAGGCATTCTGGCTAAAATTTAGAAGTTTTCAAGTTATAGTCAGCACAAAATATAGAAAGAGTATCATGCCACTAGCATGCTTCAGGAGCATCTTGTGTTGCAGAAATTCCCAGGTGTCTTATTTGCAGGTCTTTCCCTTCAAGGACTGCACACCAAACACTGTTTGGAAAATAAATGCCCAGGATCAGTGTGCTGTCGTTGTACACTCCTTGCAGGGAATTGTATTTTTGCTGTAATTTCTTCTGATGGAGAGAAGTCTGCATACAAAGCTCAGATTTCTCCCAAAGCATTGTAGAGATGACAACTTTGCTTAAGGGGATGGTGTTCAGAGTTCATAAGCAGTGCAAAAGGGAAGGAATCTAAACATTACAGAGGTACAATTCTCTTTTTCTGTAAGGTCTTTAAATCACTGGTGGCAAACAAACGCAGCTAAAGTCTACTCTTTTTGCCCTTGGTCAGTCACACTGATCTTACAGTGATAATTTCCAAACTGAAGTCATTCAAAGTAACCATTCCTCTGGCTGACTTCAGCATCTCTGTGTTAGCGTCTCTCAAACTTGGCTTTCCATGAAAACTGACTGCACACCTGAAGAAGAACCCAGAAATAAAATGTGGGAAGTCTAGTAGCTATAGGATTTTTTGCACAGCTGTGATTTATTTATTGACTGGACAATTCCTTGTAACATCCATTTTAATAACAGGGGGAAAAGGGTTATCTGTAGTACAATGGACTGCACTTTTTGGCTCTGTGAACATGATAATTAGCTATAGTAATATTGCTATGATGGGATATTTTCACAGCTCCATGAAATTTTAAGAATTTGTCCATTTCTCAGAAAGAAATCCCTTATCTGATCAATGTTACTAATGCCTCTAAACTTAAGAAAGTTTTTTGAAGTCGGAAGGTTTTTGTCTGACAATATTATCATATTATTTATATATATAATATTATTAACATATTATCAATTTTTTTACATTTATAAGTTTTCAGAGTAGTTTTTCAATAGTACAATGGGTCTACTTCAGTGGGAAACAGAAAACTCTATGTCTGAAAAACAGACACCTTTCCTGAGCCACTGCTGTGACCATTTTTGTGTTAGAGTGGCAGAGAAATAGAAGGAGGCATTTCCTTTAACTGTGGTGGAAAATGCTTTGGTTGTGTCACATATGACTACTTCCAATACAGAAAGATAATACATTCTGAAAGTTTTTGGTTTTGTTTTGTTTTTGGGAAGAGAGCAATATAGGTTTGTATATGAGACTTGAAGCCAAATTATAATTTATATTAAAATAAATTAAAATAAATGTAGATGTCCTGCAGGACTGCCATGTGCATTATATCTATTTCTTCTAAGTAGCCACCAGAACTACCAGAACAGACAGTAGATGTCAAATCCTTTTGTTGCTGCTTTCTTTCCAGAACAATAATAGCAATGCGGAAATAGCACATGGTTTTTCTAAAGTTATATTAGACATATCTGATCTTCATGTTTGCAGTAATCTGACTTTGGCAGGCTTTTTAAAGATGGGTTAGGGAGTATTACATTAGACAGTGGTGCTAGGCAGCCAAACTTATGATATTTTGCAGTTCCAGAAAAGAAAGTTCAACACAGCCAAGATCTGAACAGAGCAGATATTGTATATTAAAACAGGCTGGAAAACCTAAGAGAGAAGCATCCAAATGTTGCCCAATGAAGCGATTGCATTGGCAGCTTGCATGGAGCTGAAGATCTAAATCAGATATGCAGAAAATGGGGAGATTGTAATCCCTTTAATAAGGGAAGTATGCCCCGTGGGGGACGACTAGTCCCAGCATGCAACTGCAAAATGTCATAGATCTCAGCTGCCCTTGAGCATTACGGCTGAAAAGCATGCAAAATTGCTTTGACACAAATAATCCTATATACAAAGTGGAGGCCATTGCCTCAGATGCTGCTGGAAAACAAACCTCCTGTCCCTGTCCAAAAGAGATGGCAGATATGTGAAATTATGCTGACAAATATTTTTGTCTAGTTGCACACCATTTATAAAGCTGTTTTGAACTCATCATTGTTTTTTGAGTTAGGATTCTCTGTAGGAAAAAATTATTGCAAAAGTACTGACATTAGTCAGTAGAGAAAGTAATTTTTTTTTTGACAGGGAGATCATTGCAGAAAACAGTATATTATAAAAACGAAGACAAATAAAGGAAATGGGCAACAGCTACACTTTAAAAATGGAGTATAGGTGATGGTTCTAAATAATAAAATTAAAATTAAAGGATGATTCAACTAATACAAAATATTTAGGAGTATAGCTTTTCAAATTAAATTGAAATCTATCAAAAAATGCAAGAAAACTTTGAGCTGTATATGATTCTTTGGCTGAAATAACGTGCTGATGTCACCTTCCCAGATAACTGCAGGGACAGACACTGACTTCATGTAGTTAGAGATGTCTCGTGTGGTGATGGGCTTCTCCAGAGGCCTGTCTGCAAACACCTTATTAGGGGAAGAGAATGTAACTCCACTTTGATACTGAAAATAAGTTTCCTGATTGCTGTTTAGCTGTTCTGCATCAAGTGACTGAATGCACATACATATTCCTAGATAAAATCTATAGTGAGGTTGAGAACATACATAGCAGTGATTTGGCATAAAATCCTAGGGTGTTGTGATATTCCTAAAAGAAACATTGTAAGATCAGAAAGTCTTATAAATACAAGATTAAAACCACCAAAATAGAAACATACATAATTTCACATGAAAAGCCATCAAACAACCTTACCTCTGCCTCAATATAATACAACGTATTAAGTATGTAAAAGGCATCTTCTTAATTATAATCTGATCAATGATCAGAGCAAAGGATTTTAATTCTTTCCTTACTGTGTGTCTGGAAAATTAAGTTTACCCTTCTAGGTATCCTCACATAAAATAGGCACGCTATTAATATTAACACAATAATATTAATATTAACACAATATTAATTTTAACCCATTTCCGTAAACTGCTTGATAGAATAATGTTATTTTCCTTAATTAATTCTTAGAATATCTCTAAAGTATGGTAACTTTGCCACAAAAAAAAAAAAAAAAAAAAAAAAAAAAAATTAACACAACACACAGCTTGCACTCCAGAGCTTCTTTTTGCTGAAGAGCTTCTTTTAGAAATGTCTGTACTGCTGCTTCATAGGAGAGTGCTAGAGGATTTGTAGGATTTGTTTTGCAATGTCTAATTTCATATTATTTGACATGTAGTGCTTTTGAGTCCTTTATCCGATGTTTATTTACTCTTCTAGATTTCTTTGAAGAAGGCAGCAATCAGTAGCTTTGGCTTCAGGTTGCAGTGCTGCCAACATTGTTAGAGTCAGTTCCCTGCCCCTTGCGTGGTTCCCTGTGTACCCACACACCTCACTGCTTCCTCTGGCAGGTTTTTCCCCATTTCTGCACTCCAGCTTCTGCCAGCCCTTCAGAGCAGAGCTGACTGAAGATTGCTTCCTTTGCTCACTGCTTTGTTAGCACGCAGAGGGAAGCTGCGGTCGGGGTTAAAAGAAACCCTTGGAACAGGTTTCCAAAAAAAGGGGGGAAAAGCCTCTCTACTGAAATGGCTGCCAGCTGAGGAATTTCCTGAGGAATGACAAGGACAGCCCTTGTGGCAGCTCCTTGGGTATTGCCTCTACCCGCAACACCGCCAGCCCTGTTGGTGAGGGAAGTTCACGGGGCTGCTCCGTGACTGAAGCTGGTTTGGGCACCAGTGCTGTGCTGGGTTTATTTTCAGAAAATTGACTCTGTGGGCAGGCAACTTTTATAACTGTCAAGAGAAAGGCCATAGATTGAGCCTCAAGTCACCAAACCCTTCCATTTGAGAAAAAGAAAGTCACCCTAAGCCATTATACAGCAAGTCCTGTGGTGCTGAGTGCTTGCAGTCCTCCTGGGTTTTGCTGATGTTCATGCATGGTAAGAAGGATTTTAGAAATATAAAAATGGAAAATTGATCTCCAAAATGTAATTTTTAAATTCTATTATCTATAATTATGCCTTTCTTTTTGAATCCAGGAACTGGTCATGCTTTCTCTCTGTGGACATTATGTGAGCAAAAGCATCGAGCAGCCACCTCAGACAGAGCAGACACACTCAAGCCAACCAAACTCAAGGGGAGACATTTCACACTATAGACATCTCTGCTGGTGGTTCTAGATGTGCTATAAAGTTACAGGTAAGTTTCTGTTATAAACAACCTTCCAAGCAGCCCATCTTTCCACTTTTACTGAGAAAAACCCTTGGCAAGACTTTTTCTGACACTCTCTCCCGATTCTGGTATGCTCTGTATCATCTAAACCATTTAAATGCTTTTCTAAAATGCATACCTATAATCCTATGTAAGCCTCAACTTAGATGCTGCTAAGTTCAGTTGTTTGTCTCTTCTCTGCCATCCTGGTCCCAGGGCACTGTAAACTAAATGACTTTGAAGGTACAGAAGTTGACAGCTCTGAGGAAAAAAAAAGATTGTTAGGTTCTATCAAAATTGTAAGGATACAGAGACGCATTTCAAGAGGAGCCTAATTTTTAGCTGGCTGTCAAAATTTTGGCCCTATATCTGACAGTACTGAGTCCAGCATTAAACACAATAAATACGGTTATTTTAGCCTAAAAAGCCCTAATAAATGTTGGTTATGAGAGTATCTCAGTGCTCCAAATCGTTGTCACACCCAAGCTGGTGTGTGAAGGGATTCTCGGTGCATTTATGTCACTTAGGCATAGGTAAATCCCTCACTATAATTAATCACTTTATTTTGGTTAAAGCCAGCACAGTGTGAGTTTCCAGGCAAGTGCTGAGTACCAGCCATTTGCTGCAACACTCAGAAAGAGAGGGGCATGCAGCCCAAGATAGCTGTGGTTTGTATATTGTTCCAGAGCAAGGGTGCTTTCTTGAGAGGGAGCCATAATAAGATTACTTATTAAAGTAATCTTAAATAATAATTTAAAGTAATATAAAGATATCTTTAATATAAAAGATAAATCATACTGTAAATATGAATACTTTGGTCATGAAAAGAAAATCAATTAAATATTTTACCATGGTTCAATGCAGAGCTTTCCACATGGAATGAAGCTGAGAGAGCAGTCAAATCTGTTCTTCCTTCAGATGCAGAAAAGACTGACTTAGACCTTTTCTGAGTATCTTTTGCATTTAAAAACAGGGTGAAATCACAATAGTAGCAAATGCAATGACTACATTTCCTTTGACTTTAATGAATGAAATTTTATCTCAAGGAAACTAGTCAGATAACAAACAACTTACCTCACTCATCTGCAAAAGAAAGAATAAATGTTCCCCCATATACCATTATTATCAATCTGAAAAAAATGCAGCACATATGCAGATAAAGCTCTGAAGTAGGTTATCCTCTTGATAGCACTGAAGGCAAATTTCTCCTTCCACAGCAATCCAGTAGAAATGTTGCCAATAAAACCTTTCCTACTTATGGAGACAATAGTAATGAATGAAAGGACTATCATGACTATATAATAGTTTAAAATACAGCTTTGTCTCTCTTGACATCTGCATAAACTAAATGAGTTGTTGAAGGATTTGAGCAGTTTTACAGAGTATATTAAGTTTCAGGACTTACACACAAAAAAATATTCATTTGGTTACATGTTGAAATCCAGAGCCAACAATAACTTTAAGATTTATTAAAAGCAGGCCACTGTTTTAATGGGAAAATATTTTTATGCTATGAGCAAAAATGACTTTTTTATAAGTCTTGTAAAAACTCAAAGAAGAGCAGTGAAGATTCTTGTGATGGATGAATTTTGCTGCTCTTGAGTCAATTAGTATAATAAAATATTTGTTTTGAAATGGACAAAGCACCTGTTTCATTTACTAGCAGGAAAACCAGGACTTTATTTACTATTTTAGTTGTAGAAAGAGGCTATAAAAATTAAAGATCAGCAGGTGTTAATTGATTATCTGTGACATGCCACTTGTGGGTACCCTGAAATTGTCCATTTGTAATAGAACCATGGGCTACCTGGCAAGATTTTGGTAATATAGTAAATTATTACGAGGGATTGTATTTCATTCAATCTGTCACACTGCATTAGGCTGCCACTGTAGTGTCTCTCTTGGAACTGCCCTTTTGTCTGGATTTCTCCTGATATACAGCAAAGTTTCCAGCCACACTGAGACAGGAGTTTTAGTGTGTGGTTTTGTTCAGACAAACTGTTACACCCCCAGTGTGCCTGTGAGTAGGTTCCCTTCCCATCCCGTTCATAGGAACTGGGTGATGGAGATTTGTGCCCATTACTGAACCATTATTGAAAATACACACAAACGACCTCAGCTGGTCTCTGCTCTCAATTCCAAACCCAGTTTTTCAAAACATGGAAAGGAAAGGAAAGGAAAGGAAAGGAAAGGAAAGGAAAGGAAAGGAAAGGAAAGGAAAGGAAAGGAAAGGAAAGGAAAGGAAAGGAAAGGAAAGGAAAGGATCTATATTTTGGCAGGGGATTTGAGTAATTGCTGTTTTTACCTTAGCATCTTGTACTCAAGGCATTTTATTTTCTCATTTCTATCAGACTTGGCTATTCAGTATTGCAATATGTTCCTGTTGGGAGACAGTTGTTTCATTACTTTGCTTTCTACTGCATATGAAATTTAGACTGTAATGTGATAAGCTTCTGTTTAGCTTTTGCTGGACCCATTCCACTATTTTGTTCTCCATCTACACTCTAAGGCTAACATGACTGGAGAAATGTGTTATTCTGAAATTACAGAAAGTTACATTCTTGGTTTCCCTTTTTTTCATATTTGTTGGAAGACTGAACTTCAGAAAAAGCTGCAGTTGTGGTGAGAACACTTGAAATACAGTAGTGTCTGCTACAGCTTCTGCATGTGTGGGTGGTGTGGGTGGGTATTCCCCAGTAACTGAGGCTGTGTGCAACCCTGAGGTGTTAACTCCTTCTCATGTGGTGACCACTGTGTGCATCCTCTTCTAATCTGCAGCTTCCCCAGACAAATCTCCTTCTGCCAAATGAGTTTCTCCCTTCTTCAGTGTTGAACTATACCAATTTCTGCCACCTTCTCTGCCTCAGAGAATCTGTGTCTATGACCATATGGATATAGCACCCCAGATCTTTCACGTGCAGTTCCTATGGACAATCACTTGAACTATGGCAGATGTTTAACTCACCTGAATCAACCAATCTAGTTCCACAACCCAAGTGTCATAATGGTTAGAACTGATATACATCCACCTGTCAATCATGGGAAGTTCTTCTAGCTTCTGTTTCCATTCTGCTTTTCTCTTCAATGTCCTTTGACTTGGCTGTAAGCATTTTTCCCAATATTTCTTTCATAGTCCTGTACTTCTAAGGAGAACTATTGCAATATACACTTGAAACTCTTTCTGTCTATCTGTAGCTCATCAGGGTAAATATTTCAGCTGTCCTTTAGGTTATAAGAGTGTTCTTCTATCTGAAGCAACTGTAAAAAAAAAAGTCTTTTTTCAGAAGGGGAATTTTGAAACTCAAAATGATCTTTGTTGCTCCTTATATTCCCTAAGGGAGTTAACAGGGTTAATTTACATCATCACTTCCCAGACAAATAATGAGTCTTACAGACTCTTTTAATTGGTTCACCTCCTTCCATTCAGCCACAAGTCACTGGGACATCAACAAATATGGTAAGGTTAGATGGGAATTTGCAAAAA
Organism: Peucedramus taeniatus; assembly: GCA_013400575.1. Classification (NCBI taxonomy): domain Eukaryota; kingdom Metazoa; phylum Chordata; class Aves; order Passeriformes; family Fringillidae; genus Peucedramus; species Peucedramus taeniatus. The sequence goes on from WBNO01014271.1 coordinate 152,052, forward strand.
AAATCTATTCTTCCCAGTAGCTGTTTATCCATGTTCTTGCACCTGGGGATGAATGTGGGATAAAACACAGTGCATGATTGGGAACAGCTCTTGCAAGGCTGATCTGAGATGCCTCCATGGTGATTTGTTTGTTTTCTTGCATTTTTAAGATACTGTAGCTACTTTCTATATGCAAAGAGAGAAAAATTAGTTGTTTCAGATGTCAAAACTGTTTCTTTAACAAAAAGCCTTTCTCCTTCAGACTTCTACAAAGACTTGATTTGTCTTCCTGTGGGAATGAATTAAGGCATACCTGGAAAATAGATAAGTTTTATACCCACTGTAATCTATTTCAAAAAACCCAAAGAACTGGGCGCATTTAGCCTACCTGATCCTTGTTACTGAACACAGGAAGAACATGGACTTGGTGGCTGGGAGATGCTCTCTTGCTTCTTTCTCACTCAGAATTTATCTGAGTGAGAACAAACATCAGGATCAGTTTCTACAGCTACATTTTAAAGGCCTTTTGGACATTTACAGCTGCACACCAATACTCTGTATGCATAATATCCCAAGGCACATCATCTATATTAATTTCAATGGAAGTTAGGAGATTTTGGAACTTTCTCTGCATCTGTTTACCCATACACCCAGCGAGAAAATGCATTTTAATCATGCCATTGGGCTAGGGGCAATGTCAGTGCACTTACCTGTATTGAATCCTCCCTGTGAAGGAGGATTAATACCACCTAATATTCCATTATGCATTAAAATGTGTGGATTTTTACAATGTCTGTGCTTATGTAGTTCATATAGAAATATGCTGAATGTTTTTTAGATTGCAGTCACAAGCACAAAAAATAGGGTAAACTTGTTGTATTTAAACTTTTGCTACTCGGTGTATGACTCCAGACAGTTGTTACAGCTCATATTTGAAAGCCTGCATATCCTGTGCAGAAAAAATTAGCTCCTGGACATTATGCTGTTCTCATCACCTTGAACTTCAGAAATTGAGGTGAGGTAACAGAATTATTATAATAATTATTATAATATTAGATTACAAAGAGAGAAGAAAGAGTCTTATTTTTTGGGGGGGGTTGTTTGTTTGTTTTTGTTTTGTTTTTTTGTTTGGTTGTTTTTTTTGTTTTTGTGTGGGTTTTTGTGGATGCTTTGGTTTTGTTTCTTCTTCTTGGAATTAAGCAACACTGGGGAAAATGAGGGTCTCTTAAAAATATTTTTTTTTAACTCAAGTATCACACTGGAATATCTTAATCACCATTTATTTTATATTACTATATATGGAGATACTCAATCTACAGAGAAGATATAGCCAAAAGAAGTGTCGTAGAAGTGTGTAAATAAGTCAATTTACACTTAACTCCCCTGTATTTTCACATGCTAGTGTATTTGGGATTGTTAAATTTCATCTTAACTCTGTATTTTCTGAATTTAGAAAGCTAGTTCAAGATAATTGCACCATCTGTAGGATTATTTTTTTTATTTCTCACTCTATGTTACTGATATTTGCTTCTACGCATATATCTTCAAAAGAGAAAGCAGCTGATTAGTTCTTGCTTGCTGTTTAAACACATGTATGTTAAGATTAACACTTAACCCATGTCAAGACAGAGTTAAGGTAGACTGCAGAGATGAGTAAATATAAGGCAAAAACTATGTGCTTTGGGATCATGACATCTTTTCAATATTTGAAAAGAACTGCTGCCAGAACATCCAGGCTGATTCTCAAGGGAGAGGTGTGGAGAAACTTCTGGCTCTTGATTGAGACTTCAGCTCAGTGAAAATTAAAACATTGAAGCCCAGAATGAAACTATTGCCAAAACCACAAAAATTGGACTTTTTGCTGAATAGAGCCTATAGAAAGTAATCATTCATTCTGAGTTTAGAATGCAACAAATAGTTTGTTTCAGCTGAGCTCAAGTTTGGAGTCCCACCTCTTGTACCTTTTTACCTGCTTGAAAAAGGAAAATCTTAAACGACAAAAAACTTGGTGCCCTCTCTGTGACCTTCATTTTTATTGGGAACAGTTTCCCACTGATGACAAATAAACAGTAAGTTCACCCCATTACACCTGTATAGCCCTACCCAAAGTAATATACTTTGTATCTCCATAAAGGCCACAAGCACACATGAGATTTAAAAAGAGGAGCTTAGCCAATGAAGTGTGGCAGAAGCCTATAGCTTACCAAACCAAATAAAATCTCCAGCAATTGGAACAAATCTTTTGCTGGGACCTTCAGAAGATAAATACTCATCCATCCAGCTCCCTTCCTGTTTTGTAATGTCTCCCTGTCTAATTTAATAAATGCTTTCTTGCTGTTTCTTGGCATCTTCCAGAACAAGGAATGTAAACTGAAGAGACCATGGAGACTGGGGTTGGCCCAGGACTGCACAATGAATAATATCAGGAGACACAGAGACGAGTCTGTCAGCCCATACCTCTTGCCACGGCCTCTACGAGGGAAGGTTGCTCAGAGCTCCGTGAAGCAGACTTTTGTTATACAATAGTTAAGGCACATGAAAGTCAGAAGATAAATGCATGCTCTAACAGGTCAGCTGCTAAAACTACTACAGCACAGGAAAAAAAGTCCAAAAGTAACAATAGGAAAGGTCATGCTGGAGAGAAAATAGTACAACACAACAAGGATCGCCAAAGATTTATTGACACTATTTAATGACACCTTCAGTCAGGTAGAACATGCCAGGAAAGGACAGTAGCTGCTGGATAAATATATTTTATTTATTTATAGTCTATAGTTGTCTATTATTGTTTAAATTAATGAAACAGGATTTGTAGTGTGACAGTTGCTCTCCAAAATGAGCATCCAAACTTTTGATGTCCAAATTGTTTAAAGTTAAGATAATTCCTTTTTAAATAGCATATCTCAAAATATACATGAAATTCATCTCTTTGTAAAGTGGACTTTCTACAGAAGGCCTGAGATTTATTTCCTATTCATTCATGGAAGAGCCATTGCTGTAGATGCACATAAGAAGGTGTACTTAAAACATTCATTAATTCTGCTTCTGGGTGGCCTTGGAAAACTATGAAGGCTCTTCAGACTCTAATATTTTGGCTCCATGTAGTTTTGACTTTCAGAAATGGATCACTGTTTTCTACATGCTCGTACAGCCTATTCTTGGATTTTTGAACTATCACAAAAGAGTATTGTATTCATAAAAAATCAATGTTGAATGGCATTTATCTGCAGGTTACAGAGCCCTTTGTAGAAGAGGAAAAGTTTTAAGGGCAAAAGAGTACAATGCAGTGTGCAAAGAACAGCCTGGTTTCTAGCATTGCCACTGGGGATTAGGTAATCCTGAATGAGATCAGTTTGGTGCTGATTTTAGCCTATTTGTCAAAGAGGGCAAGGCTACTCTTACTTGCTGTTGAATGATTTGAGATTTATGCATAAATGAATTCTTATTTATTTATATAATTCATTTCTTTATGGCTTGTTTCCAAAATTCTGTCTTTGCCCCCTTCTTATATGGTCACTGCAGGGTTTTGTTTGACATTAGGAGAACGTTTTGAGACAGCACAGCCCTCCCTAGACCCAAATACTCTTCAGTGCTCTTCAGGACTAGAGTACTCATCAGTACTCACTAGCTGACATGCCCCTTTCCATTCGTGTACTGCAGTCTGTTACCTCTCCTTTTGACTGTGAAGTTCAGGTTAGTGAAAGAATATCCTGCATCCTCTTTAATAGCCTTGATCATACAGTAAGACCTGGGCAGTACAACAGCAGACCAACAGCAGATTGCCACCATGGGCTGCCAGTCCTGTGGGAAATAGCTAGTTGGAGTTTATGAGGTCCCCTGAAATCATTTGTATGATTGGAAGACAACTAAGATGAAGATAAACAACTTCTTCTATTGTGATATAATGAATTAGAAAAAATAATCAGTTTGAGAAATAAAATTGAGATAAAGTCAGATAAAACTAAAGATTATATCTAGGGACATGGAGGAATCCACAGGCCTTATTGACCCTGGCCAGCCTATTCAGGTGCTCCCAAACCCTGCACACAGCCCAGGACCCCATGTCAGCCCCGCAAGGCCATCAGCCCGTGCCCCAGAAATGCCACAGCAGGGCCAGTTTCTAACTCTTCACAGCCCTGCCTTGTTCTGCTGTGCATCCAGTGAGTCAGGCTCACCTGCAAGCCTGTGTCCCGGCCTATCCTCAGTCCATTCCCAGGGAAGTACCAATGTCCAGGGCTGGGGCTGGTCCTGCTGTCCCCATCTGCCCTTGCCACCAGGGTACTGCCCATCCACCTCCCAGTGGAGGAGTCCTGTGGCTCTCAGTGCCTGACCCCAAGGAGTCACTGGCCCTCGCGGCACCCTCATGACACAGTCAGGTCAAACTCAGGAGAGGATATAGGCATTTACAGAAGCTGTTTGCAATCCTGATGTTTTCATTGTCATAACTGAATCAAAGGTCTTTTTTATCTGCTCACGTTACTCTACAGAATTTTTTCTAACATTTAGCAGTCTCCACAATGAGCTTGTGAATCAGACATTAATCTATTGCATTTCTTGTATTTCATTTTCATCCCTTTTGGTTGACTAAATGGTCAGAGGTTGGGTTTGGCACCATAAATGTTAATGATCTCCACAGCAGGAGACCAGCGTTTGGTTGGCCAGTACTTAAAAATCTGTTTTGTTTTCCTATGTGTCATCCATTCACTGGTGTCTCTCATTGTAGAACTATGTAATGGGGCTGTGGTAATCCCTTGTGCAGGCTCATGAATAACTGCACCAAACCCGTAGGTGGTAACAGGTTCAGGTGATTTTCAGCTCTTTGATGTCTTAAGTGCTTTCCTGGTTACTTCTCTCTTTTGAATGTTAATATTTTTTTTTTCAGAACTTCTAATACTGAGCTAAATTTTAGGAAATTATTCCCACCGCGGCTCATGTTTTATTGAAGTATGCACACTTTGTTTTCTCACATTGCTCTTTCTGACTGTGTGAAAAGCACCAACCTATTAATTTCTGAAGAAATGTTATAATTTTATGAATTATATTATTTGTTATACTTCCATGAGAAAAGAACAACCTAAGTCTTCCCTTCCAGGTCTACAGTATCCCTATGAGATGGGAATCTGTGTAGTTCCAGTTGAAGGAATACCTTTGTTGTTTATCTAACTTTAGGCATTAATTTTACATCCAATTTAACATTTTCCATACCCATGTTCTGGCCTCTTAGATCTTCTGAATGCTTTTTGCAAAGAAATATATAAAAAACCAAGCAATTACAAAGCAAAAAATCTATGAAACTGAGATCAACATTCCTCAAACTGTGGTAATTTCCACCAAATTGAGGACTCCAGCAACATGTAAGAATATTCGACCTTTATAACATGAGATTCTCCCATCTAGTTCTTGATAAATGTGAAACAAAGAGGAAACACATCAAGGAAATATCCAAACTTTCCCAAAGAATGTTAATCAATGCTTTACAGCCTCCTAGATCACATTATCAAGTATTAGGTATAAAACTCCCAAATTTTAAAATTTTGCTTTGCAACATCACTGTGGGAATGAATGGATTAGACTTTAAAAAAACTTTGGGTATCATTCACACTTCATTACCCTCAAAACAGGTGTTTGATGCTCTATGAGTGTTGATAGAACCCTCTAGGTTCAATGTAATATGATTTATTCATGGGTAGACATGGACTTTAATATCTAGTGATAAGTCAGAAATAATCTTTTAAATTTTTGCTTGCTTCTTTTTCTGATAGACTTCCCAAAACCCCTTTAAAATTATTACCTACTTGCTGTGGAAAAAGTTTGTGGTCCAAACAGACTCCCACCTGTAACAAACAGAAATTGAATAACATTTAAGGAAGAAAATTTAAAAATGGAGCTTAAACAATGAGCTGGATTTATAGACTAATTTGTTTAATAGAAGTGGAATTTGTAGATGTTCAGAACCAACTTTTAACTCTGTCATGAAAAATGGCTAGTAGCTTTCATTTAACACTGAATAAGGAACTGTATTTAACAATAACAGTAGAGCTATTCTGCATTTTGTATTTTTTAAAAAATATCTTTTGCCTAAAACCTTCTCTTGCTCCTGCTGCTTAGCTTCCATATGACTTGTTATACAAACAGTGCAGTTCTGCTTGAGGATGAGAGATGAATTAAGGAGAAAGACTACAGTGAGGTTAAAGATGTATGAGAAGAACAGAGCAGTGTGTCATATGGGTGACATTTATCAGGACCCAGGTGCTGGGGGAGTTGAAGCTTTCTGAGCCAACTTCACAAAAGTTGGCTTCTTTTTATCCACTTTATGTTTTAGTTAACACAGAAAGCAGAGAAGGAAGTGCTCTCTTCCTATCTTATCTATGCCTTCTCCTGGAACTTGCCAGTAACAGCCTAGCACATACCACCTACTGCAAACACACAGGGCAGAGATTTGACTACTGTTCCATTAAGAAAGCAGTATTCATCAGTCAGTGCAGCCTCCCATTTTGTGTGTACTCCATCCTGCAAAGCCTCCATTCCCTTGGGGATTTGGTTTATCTCATCATTTTTCCCACAGAATAACTTATACCTAAAGGATGACTTTGATACAACTTGGCAGTGCTATGAAGCTGTTTCAAAAGCATGTACTTTACATGCAGTTGTACTTCAGTACTGAATCCCATTCAGCACTGATGAAAGATTCCCATCTATTGCAGAAATATCCATAGGTTTTCCCTTTTCTGATGATGGTTACTTTTAACAGGGGACAGATTCTGTGCCTCTGCTCAGAGAAACACCAAATTTTCTTCCAAGTTCCTCAAGATCTTTTCATGGGGGACACTGTGATAGCATCTGTACAACAGCTGAGGTTTTGTTAGAGGGAGTTTTGCTCTTCCTGGCAACAGATGTAGGATACAAGTTTCCCTTTTTACTTTTTAGTGTGTCCTTTTTCGTCTTCCATCTTTTCAGCTGGCCTCAATTTTTCTTCTTCTGCTCCATGGTATCCTTTGTTTTCTTGCAATATTCTGTTCTAACCTTCAGTGGCACTTAAAATAAAACTTGCCTCTTTGCTTCTGAAACAAGTGACTAAGGTTCTTCCTTTTGGCAAGAGTGAATGGTTGAAAGCATAAATGAGCTGGGAATTGTGCATTTTTCTTTTCTTTGTGTGCCTTAGAGAAAATGTTTGCCAAATTGTGTCATTACAATCTCTAAAGCAGTTTATATGAACAACTGACAATTAAAAGATGCAATTTTCCTTAAATAGGAGAAATATTGTCAGGCAATCAAAAACCAGAAATATTATTCCAGTGCATTCAATACCTTCAAGGTATAGATTTGAGCCTTTTTAAATCCTGCAGCCTTAAAAATATGTACTTTTAGCCTCTATCACAATAGCTGGGTGAACACTGTAATCTGTGGGAAAGCTGTGTATTTTTTGTATATTTTTATTTCTCATTGATACTTTTAGATTTCTGGCTTCACACCTGACAAATATGTGACCCTCTCGGCAAGTCTGCTAGGGCTGCCTTACTTTCAGCTTTCAAAGCATATGCCACTAGGGTCAGGTTATGAACCTAAGTCTGCAGGAGTTTTCCTCCAAACAATTTTTCCTCCTTATTTCCCTCTTTTCGTCCCTCCTATCCTTCCTTTTTAATTTTGGAATTAACTTTTTTCCAAGTGTGATCTGACCCCATATTTTTAGTTTGATTTCCAGTGGGAACTCCTTCAAAGGTTGTTTCTCTGGGTAAATTGTTAGAGCAAGGCAGGCTCAGAGATGAGCTGTGTTTGCTGACTTGTTAGACCAGGTACACTTATGGTACAGTGTATTAGGGGACTTCTCTCAACTGAGGGCTTCCAAGCCATGGATGCAATTACATTTATTTTACTTTGTAATAACAGACATCTTAGAGCAGAAAGAAATCATGAAATAGTGATGCTGAAATATAGGTTTTGTTATTTCTAAATTTAGACATTAAATTCATGGTAGTTAATAATCTGCAGTATCTAAGTAGAGATAATGAGAGAAGGGAGAAAGACTCTACAACAAAACTCCCTTCCCCCCAAATAAAAAAGAAAGGAAGTTTTGCCAATCTTGCACAATTGTCAGAAAGCAGGAACTGAAAGGTCCTAATGCAAGTGACTGAATGGTTTTGGGATTTGCAATGTTTCAAAGGGAAACAACATGTTCCCATTCCACTCAGCACTTGTGAGTCTTGTTTCTTGCTATGCAAGGAGATGTGGACAGGCTGGAGAAGGATCAACAAAGACGATGAAATGACTGGGAAGCCTCTCATATAGGAAAAAGCTGAGAATGCTGGGTTTGCTCAGCCTTGAGAAAGGAATGCTTAGAAAAAAGGGGACACTTTAAGTCCATATCCAAGGATTTAAAAGGGTGGCTACATGGAAGATGGAGACTCCATTTTCACAAGGAGTCACATGGAAAAGAGAAAGAGTAATGGCTGCAAGTTGTTCCTGGGAAGATTCACGTGAGACACAAGATTAATTTCAGCCTTCTATGAAAAACTTCTATGCAATTGGTGGGTTCCCAATATTGGACACTTTTAAGATTCAGCTGTGTAGGGTGCTGACCCATCTTGTCTAGACTGTGCTTTTGCCAAGAAAGGCTGGACTAGATGATCCTTGAGGTCCCCTTCCAACCTGGTATTCTATGATTCTAGGTTCTTTTTCAGTATAAGTTTATCTATTGCCTTTTTATGTCTTGTTTGTGACATGGCAGTTGTTATTCCCTCTTGCCTTTGACTTCAGTGGAGGTTACACTGGCATCAAGGCATATGTGCGTCAATTATATAATTGTGCTTTTCTGTTTCAATACAATGTAAACATTCCATATGAAAAATAATTAGGAAGACCGTAGGGTTAACCACACAAAAATATATATTTTTTTATATTTCAAATTTCCTGTGTTGGAAGGAGGTAACACTGGTCTTTCTGTAAATAGGCAAATCTATCAGGTTACACAAACTTATTTTTAAAACTTGCATGGAGACAGAGGGAATCAAGGAACTAAAAGCTTTAACTAGAACAGGTTTATTTCTACAACATGAAGAATAAACAGTTGAAACTACAGAAACAGAAGAGCAGTATTAGAGAAAGTAGTTTCAACATCTGATTGCAGCTAGTTGCTTTCTTATGGAATTGAAAAAGAACCCAGGCAGAGTGAACTAGAAAGATGTAAACAAGGAACTTATAACAGCTTTTAAAATATTTTTTTGAATGGATACCTTAATTTAGGCTCTCAGTACTCTGAAGTTAAGGCAAGTAAATATTCTGCAGTCAACAAGTGCTGAATGCCCTTGGTGAGTGTTGCTTGTTTTAAGCAGTTCTGCAAAATCAATGTTTTTTTTCTATATACTGCAGAGCCTAATTTTAGCCATTCATTTCAGCAAACTATTAAAATATATGAAATAAATTGAAACTGTATTGCATTATAATAAATGAAATGAAATTAAATCTTTAATTCCTGTTCTAAATTTTCATTTTATTAAGCCATTACAGAGTAAGCAGTGTAATAGAACTCATACCAAAAATCAATTAAGAAATTCCAGAGCTGCATTCTAGGACAAGAAATGATTGATACTACTCTTTTATGAAAAAAAAAAACCCAAAATAACACACACACAAACCCCCAAACCCAACAAAGCCACACTCTTCTTGAATTCAGTGTTCTGTATTGACAAACTTTGTCGACTGTCTGGTAAACTGAATGACCAGCACTGAACACACTCTCTAGTTAATCTACCAAGCTTCATTTCATTGTAATTTGACCTGTAATTTGTTTTGGTTTTCTTTTTAATTTCCAACAGTAGCAGAGATTCCATATACTATTGAGACTCAGATTTTCATTTGTTCATAAGAAGACTCTTAAACAGTGCTTACAAGTGCAGTGGTTGGGGGTTTCTGCAGAGAAATTATGTTGACACAACACATGACTTAATACAAAGTTCCTTACTGCACCAAAAATATGAATTCAGCTTTTGTTGCACCTCTCCACAACTCCTGTTCTGCAATCTTTGGAAAATATGGATTACTATGAAACATTATCTCTGTCCCCTCTGACAGAAGAGAAATGCAGGGAAACTCTACAGTTCTCCTTTAGAGAAAACCCAAAAGAAGAAATGGTGTCAAAACAAAGCAGGGTAAAATATATCAGAAAGCCTTTTGCTGTGAGTGGATGTGATGCCAGGAGGGATTTCTTGCTGTGATGGATGGGAACTACTTCCTTCATTCTCTACGTGTAAGGTACTGTGCTCCTTGAAAGGGCTGCACCCAAGCACAGGGAGGAATGATGCCTGTTCCCTGCTCCTGGTGGTGACTGTCAGGATTCAGACAGGGGTCATGGCAGATGGGAGGACTGAAATATTCCCTCAGAACAAGCCAATCCAAGCCATGCCAGGGCAGAAGTGTGGCTGTGCAGGACCGGCATGAGGAGCACAGGCATGGCTGCAGGTCAGTGGCATCAGATCTGCCAGTCCCCAGAGGAGCAGTGGGCAGACCCACAGCCTTGCCTCAGGCATCATGGAACAAGGCTGGCGTTATCTAGGGTTATCTATGTGCAATATATTGCATACCAGGAAGCTGCTAAACATTCCTGAGCTGAAAGAAGGCTGGGGGGAAAGGATACACCCCCTGCAATGGCACAGTAGGTAAGGAGTAAAGGAGAAAATTCCATTATTTTTTCATTTCCAGCAGGTTGGAATTTTTACTGTTCCAAGAGTGACCTTTTTTTCAGTACATAGTCAAATGTAATGTAGTTGAAGAGTTTAAAAATCCCCTTTGTATGCCTATTCTGACTAAAATGTGCAACCAGAACCACCTCAAAACTTAACTGACCCAGGGTCAAAAAAAAAAAAATTATGCTGTCGTTGCTACAGATATTTAATGATACACCCTGCCACTCAGCTTCTCTTTAGACTGACACTGCTTAGAATTTTTAGGAATACCTTATAAAAAGAAAGATCATTTAGGTGGTGCTTTTTTTGTTAAGGTAAGCTAAAAAAGTCTGCCAATATCTTTGTGAACCCTTTTAAACTATCTCTTTAACCCACTGCAGGAGCAGCTGTATTACCAGAAAGGGCAGGCTCAGCCTTCGTAATCATTCACATCAATTTGTTCCAGGACTTCACACTGGTTCTTGTTAGAAAGTTTCCTCTGGTTTCAGGCTGAAATGCTCCTTGCTGTGAGTTTACCTTGCAGCCCCTTTTCTCATCTTTACTGAACATGGAGAACAGTATATTGCCCCTCTCTTCATAGCTGTAATGTGTAGCTACCTGTATTTTACCTTTAATCATGTTTCTCCTAGTTGTTTCTTCTCTATAAAATATAGCCCAAATTTCTTCACTATTTCTATATATTTAAAAACCTTTGATCATTCTTGCTACTGTTCTCAACGCTCTCTTCAGTCAATCCACAACCTTCTTTAATTAGGGTCCAAGAGATAAATGCTTCTGCTTCCACTGCAGCTTTGTGAACAGTGCAAAAAGCAGGAGAACCAAAGCCAAAGGACTAGGCATAACCTTTTTTTTACAGCTCAGTAATAAAATTATGCTTCGTCACACAGGAAAAGACCATTGATTTATGTTCAGTAATGATCTGTGATAAATCTGATATAGATTTTTGTCCACAGATAGATACAGTGTAGATTGCATATGCAATCCACTACAAGCTTCTGTTTGGCAACTCAGCAGCTTGGTCATTTTTTCCATCTTATATTTGTGCAGTTGTTTACCCCTACACAGAAGAGCTTGAAAAAAAAATCAACAAAACCAGAAATTCTTTTTTTCTCCATCAACAGCACAAGTCTTGGCAACATCTCTCAGTGTGCAGCTGAACTTTATTCCTAGTGGGAATCTGGCTGGCACAGGACAAGCTCTATTAAGTGTGCAATTGCAAACCTATACTTGCTATTCATTGTGTGATTAGGATTTTAATAATGGTCTGCTCTTCAGGGTTGAGTGGGAATTGTTTGTCGTTTGCTCCTTCATAAATGATATTGCAATAACAGATTGACAAGAATTTTCCCTTTAATTAGATTCAAGTATTTTACAGAAGCTAAAGCAAGCTTGCTACAGAGCACATATGCAAATGCGTGGTGGGAAGTAGGAAATGGTAACAGTCTGGAGCTGCTTCTTCCACACTGTGATTGACAGATTCAATAGGCACATCTGGTAAGCAACTTCATGGCATGGCCTGCATAAGCACACTGTAAAATTGTAAATGTGGTCTGTGGAGGATAAGGGCTCCTTAGATCTGACATTATGTTTACCAGGCTCACACTTTTCTAGCAGGAGAGGCCCTTCACCGTCTACTGTAAACAGAAAGAAATCAGAGGCTCTCACATGCAGGGCTGTTGGCAGATCACCATGAACTTGTTTCAGCCAGAGCACACTTCGTCGTCATGGTCAGTGAAAGCCTCCGAGCTTCAAAGGTAAGTCCTGTGCTCAAAGAGAGACATTGCCATGACCCATGACTTCTGGCAGATTTGGTTTCAGTTACTGGAAGATTCTCAAAAAATTCAAAGGCACTTCAGCTCCCTTCAAACTTGAGCAAAGAGCAGCAGACCTCCTAGACAAAGCACAAAATGTAGCACTAGCAGTCCAGTGAGAGTCTGCATCTTGATTTTACTAGAGCAGATGTTATCTGCAAGCAATTAACATACTTGTCATCACCAGTAAAATAGATACAGAATTCTTCAAGCTTTTTTTTTTTATCCACCCTAAAGAAAAGTGTTTGTGCACAAAGCAAAATTTCCACATTAGTATTAAAATAACATTCAGTGAGGCAAGCGGCATGTGTCACTTTTTTAGTTTCTTCCAGTTCCTTTTTTTTTTCAAAGAGCAATGCTGTAACACTTAGATCAGGGCTAGAGAACACATTTCATCACTGAGCTATATCTTTTAACAAGAGAATCTTTGATGTCTGTATTTTTTACTTCACTGTTATTATTTTCAAATGCTACTGTTTGTTTTGCGTAGAACCAGAGCGAGTACGTATCCCACTCCTTTGAGTGTGGCGGGTTGACCCTGGCTGGACACCAGGTGACCACCAAAGCTGCTCCATCACTCACCTTCTCAGCTGGGCAGGAGAAAATATAACTGAAGTCTTGTGAGTTGAGATCAGGACAGGGAGAGATCACTCATCAGCTGCTATCATGAGTAAAGCAGACCTGACTTGGGGAAATTAGCTTAATTTATTACCATTCAAATCAGAGTAGGATAAAAAGAAATAAAATCAAATCTTTAAAAACACCTTTCCCCCACCTCTCTTTCCTGCCTGGGCTTAATTTGCCTGGAGAAACTCTCCATTTTCTCTACCTCCTCCCACCCAGTGGTATAGGGGGACAGAAAATGGGACCTGCAGTGAGTTCATCACACATTGTCTCTGCCTCTCCTTCCTCCTCTGTGGGAGAGCTCCTCACACTCTTCCTTTGTTCCAGAGTGTGATCCCACCCACAGGAGATACACCCCCACCAAGTTCTTATGTGTGAGTCCTTCCCATGGGCTGCAGTTCTTCACAAATTGCTCCAGCAGATTTCCACAGGGTGCAGTCCTTCAGGAACAGACTGCTCCAGCGGGTGCCCCCTCAGGGTCACAAGTCCTGCCAGCAAACCTACCCTGGTGTGGGCTCCTCTCTCCATGGGTCCACAGACCCTTGCAGGAGCCTGCTCCAGCACAGGCCTCCCACAGGGTCACAGCCTCCTTTGGGTACCCACCTGCTCTGCCCTGGGGTCCTCCATGGGCTGTGGTGGATCTCTGCTCCCCCATGGACCTCCCTGGGCTGCAGGGGAATCTCACAGCTGCCTCACCATGGTCTGCACCAGGAGCTGCAGGGGAATCTCTGCTCCAGTGCCTGGACCACCTCCTCCTCCTCCTTCGTTGGTATTGGAGTCTGCAGAGTTGCTCTCATTTATTGCCATACCTCTCTCACAGTTGAAGTTTAAGTTGTGCAGGGTGGTTTTTCCTTCTTAAAGGCATTATCCCAGAGGATGTTGTTGATGGGCTCAGCCTTGGCCACTGGAGGTTCTGTCTTGAAGCTGGTTGGCATTGGCTCTCTCAGACACAGCTGAAGCTTCTGGCAGCTTCTCACAAAAGCCACCTCTGTAGACCCTCCACTATCAAAATTTGCTACACAATTCCAGTACAAAGATTTTCACCACAACAAATCCAAAGATTTCACTGATCTCAAAAGAACTGTTTTCTGTTTATATGGATGTATGAGGAATCCAAGGACATGGATGTATCTCATCAGTGTTCCTGTTTCTAAAATTCTGAGTGTGCTTTGCAGCAGTCACATCCCCAAAAAATATTATACCTTGTTAAAATAACTGTTTTAAAGGTTGTATACTAACCTGTATTCCAAAGGATCTTTTAATTATCTTACAAGCTTAGAAGAACAAGATCTACTCCACAATTTCTCTGTACTCACAGTTAGTTTTTCCTTATGAAAGGTTGTTTAACATCTTAGCTCATCAGCTCAATGTGCCTCTTGAAATAAGCAGTGTTAACCTAATTTACAGAGGAATTTGCTTTTAGAAGGTCAAAAGCAGGCAGCAAGCTGTAGCATAAAGAGCTAGCAGAAGAAATTGAACTTGAAACCAAGCTGCTCTGATTCTACTTTATTTGATCTATTCTTCCTAAATATCCCCAAGCTCTGCAGCAGCTTCTGTGTTGATTAGTGACAGGAGTTGAGTAGAAAGTGACTATCATGCCAGAAACACTTGGGGGCACTAATCTGGAATGAACCACACGTATTTAAAACTAGCTAATATGGTGACATCTTGAAGCAGCCTAGGGCAGAGAAGTTTCCTCTAAACACAGGTTTCTAGCCCACAAGTCCTTGAATACTTTTTGTGAGTAAATGATCCTGTGGCATGAGCTCTAATTAAAATCATATCAGGCCTGTTCCATATTACCCAGCACAATCTCTGGAGCTTGCTTCTGTCCCTTCCTCTGCCTCACCCGCCAAGCCCTCCTTGCTTACATTCCAGATGCACAGACTGCTAATGTAGCTGAGCTCATGCAAAATGAATGCATGAATGGGATGGGGAACACCTGAAAGAAGGAAGTTTGTGTGCTTCAAACTGTGTGAGAGGTTACAGTCCAAAGATGGGGTGGCAAAGAAGTCCTGCCTTTATGTACCATGATGATGGGTGGAAATGGAAGATTAAATAAGGGCTCCTGAAGTTTTAATTTAAAAAAATGGTTCCCCTTTGACTAAGAGTGACGTGGTCATGACAAGGGTCCTGATTATAAAGCTGTGAGTTTGATGCAGGATGTCTGTAAAACATCCTTCTGTCTCAACCAAGAGCTCTCACAAAGAACTCTTAATCTTCTAGAGTCACCTACTTAGAGAATAAAAAGACAATATGAATCAATTATTTCAATTATGAATCAATTATGAATCAATTATTTCTCCTTATTTACATGTTGAAATGCAAAACCTCTGGTTCTCTGATGGAGGGCAAGGTGAACAATTCAGAGGCCATCTACTTTCTTACAGCACCAGCCCTCCTTTCAGCACTTCCCCAAGATTTCCCTATAATTTCTTATTCTGTCCCGTTCCAGAAAAGCTATGCTGCACTTTTAGCCTCCTCTTTCCATAGTTTCCTTTTGCATCTAGATATTGTTCTGTCTATCTTGGTGGGAAAAAAGTATAGAAAATAAGCCATATAAACAAAATTAGACTTCTATTGTTTTTTATTGTCTTCATCATGTACTTTTTGCTGATACAAAAATATTATGAGCAATGTTTTTACTCTGCAAAACTACTGAAAAGCAAAAAAAGTTACTGTTGGACTAATGCCAATAAACAAAACAAAGAAGCAAAAATGCATTTTGGACAGGAAGTTTGGGAACCTCAGTGGCAGGTATTTGAGGTACTGAAGGTTTTATATCAGTGGAAACTTTAATAATTGAGGATGCCAATGGTGTACTTGTTTGATGACTGTCTACAATATTAATCCTTTGAAGACTGCAGTCAATAATGGTTTATTCAGTGCTGGCAGGATGTTTTGTGCCAGGGAATCCAGGTTGCCAAAAGCAAGTGGTTAGCTGTTATTGAGCAGCCAAGCTTCAGAGTGTTACTGTGGCCCACTCTGCAGCAGTGGTAGTACAAAAAGAAAAACTCATTTGGAGATGGCAGAAAAATAGAATAGATGGGGAATAGATGTCATAAAATCAGGACATTTGAAGAATGCCTCTATGGAAACAATCAGAGACTAGAATTAAGTTAAACTTTACAAGAGATTTCATCGGAGCTGGAAAATAGATGATGGAAGCAACCATGGAAATTTTCCTGCTTAAAAGAATAATTTACTTTTCATAACTGCGATTGAAAATTTTATTTTCAACATTTTGCATCTTGAAAATAGCTCTCTTTTATGGAAGATGACTTAGTTTGGTCTCAGAGTTAGATGTAATTGAGGAAAAGCAAAAGCACTTAATGCTTCCAGCAAAGTTGCAGTAGGACTTCACATGGCTTTTGTTCTCTCCAATTATGTTCAGGTTCAGAATCCTCCATCCTGACTAAAGATGATAGAAGCTGCTACATTGATGTGTGAGTGAGCTCCTGTATTCCTTCAGAGTCCTTTCGAAGAGACCTCTTCACAAAATGTGTGAAAAACGTGTGTTGATCCAGTGGAGTTCCCTTTCAAGTACAAACAGACTGAAATAAGTGAGGCCATGTCACCACACATAAAACTTATAATTTCCTTTTTCCTTTAAAAATTAGGATCAGTTGAATATTGGTGTGTATGCTACAGTTCATGCTGCTAGTAAGGCTGGTACCCATTTCTATAAAATATCTCTAGCAGACATTATCCTACCTTATGTAAGACTCCAATTAGTTGATTCAAGAGATATTACCTTACAGCACAAAAATTAATGGTACTGTGAAAAATGGAGACCTACCTGTGCTGTTTAAAGCCTGTTCATTTAAACACCAGGCTTGTTAACACAGTTAAACAGAAAGACTTATTAAAGAACATCCTATAAAAAGAGAGACTCTATTCTGTTAAAAAATATAGAAAAGAGTTGGTATGAGGTTACAATTGCAATGTTCTGTTGTAATGTTCTGACCAGATGACATTACAATTGAATAAGAAATTGTATTACCTATGTAGACCGTATTAGCTGAATTACTGCCTGGCCATTGTGCTCAGACTTATCATAGCAATGCTAGAAAGAATCTGACACACTAAAGGGAGTCAAAGAAGAGCAACAAGAATTATGAGAACCGTAGAAATGCACCTTAACAAAAAATGGCCTGAGAAGTTTCGCTGTTTTCACTTAGAAATTTCCTTGCATCACACTACTACTGTGAGAAGGTAGAGATTTTCAATAGGAAGACTGTTATATCAAGGTTAAGAGGCTGAGTATTAACTGAATTCAGACAAAATGTACTCATTCTAGGTCTCACTTTGACTCTCTTCTTTCTATGGACACATGTGCATCCATGTTCTTGGGTTTAAATGACTCAAGGCCTTTTCTGGGCTGTGGTAAGAAAATAAAAATTATTGAAGTTGTTTGAGAGAATTGATGAAATAATTTGATGAGAAAATACTGATTTACTAAAGCTTTGTGAAAATATTTTGTAAAAACACCCCAGTTTCTGTGAGGAACTGTAACTGAGCCTTGGACAGGGTTCCAGAAGAGCAGGAACAGTGGTTTCCCTGGACAAATTTTTCTGGTAAATTAAGTGGTTTTGGGGCCGTTCTCTAGCATTAAAGCCAACTGGCATGGAAGATCCCATATCCATATTGTGAAAATCTCTTTACTCTCCATTGCATGATAACTACTTCCAATTTACCTATTGGAAACATTATCTAAGGAATGCCTGTTTCCAGACCATACAATGGAATTATTTGGGAAAATAGCAACACTCTCTGGCAAAAATGATCCTGGGATTGTTTTGCAATTTTGTGGACAATCAAGGCTCAAAGGAACAGCTCCTGGAACTGTATAATTTACTAGAGTAGATGAGGTTGTAGTGTGCTGCTGGAGATCCCAAGCCATCACAATCAGTGGTTTTGTCCTTTCTCACACAGTGGACAGACACACGAATCAGCTGGGCACCAGAACAAGAGACTCTTGTGTCCAGCAGCAGTGTGTGACTGAGAAAGAGAAAATAGAACTTCAGTTGACATCCTCTAGTAGCCCTGGTGAGGCATTTCACTTCTTAAATGCTCTTCATCTCAGTTTCCAAAATGAAAACAAAACCAACCAACCAATCAAACAAAAAACCTGACATCAAAAGCCTGACAAAAGCCCTTGACATCAAAAGTTTCATAGACCACCAAAAGTGACAACTCTTGTAAAATCAAATCACAAGTTTGTCTTGAGAAGCTTGGAGGAAAAAAAGGCTTCAGTTGATGTTCAGAAGAGTCTTATGACCCAGGCTACTTTGGCTTTTGAGTGTACAAACACAGACACTTATGGAAACAAAGTCATTTGGAATTAGCAGTGTTTTTGGAAAATCCAGAAGGCATTAGTTTTTATGCTCTGCAGGATCTGTGTTTTTCTCCTTGGTTTGTGCCGCAGTGGCTTTGTGCAGCTTTTAAGTGCAATTGGAATAAATTGAAGAACATTAGAGACTCCTAAATGGACTATGCTTTAGATAGCATTATAATATGAAAGTGGAGTGGCTGGCAGCTGAACACAGAAGTCCCAATGGGACCTCTGCCCTGTAGCCTAAGAGAAGAGGTTACACTGGATATTTGCAGCTTACTCGCTATCCCACACAAAATCTCAGCAAGCTGCATTTTTTAACAAATAATTTTATATGCCACATCCTGACCATTGATCACACTGACAGAGACTGCAAACAGATTCTGTTAACTTGTTTAGGTTGGTTTCCCCATTGCTAAATAGCATTTGGTCTTTAATATTTGGCCTTTACAACTCTCATGGCTAAAGTGACAGAATGCTTTCACATTATTTTTACATAAAAAAATTATTTAGGGTTTGGTTTTTTTTCAGTATGGAAGAAGGAAAATTAAGTATGGAGGAATTTAAGGAAATTAAATTTTCACTACCCCAAAGTGGGCAGAGTAAACAACTAGGATATTGCCTGGGAAGTACTGATATTAAAAATTCTCATCAAATTCCTTTGGGAGGGGTGTTAAAGCACTTTTTAATACAGAGGATCTCTGTGTAAAAGAGCTGGTATTCACTCCTAGGTCCCCTCCCATTCAGAACTGTGTGGGTTGCCTGCTCTGTTATGTGCACTCACATAATACCCCTATGGCAATGACAAGGGTTGCTTGCACAGCAAATTAATGCTAGGAAAGTATTTATGCATTTGTACTGTATTGAGTGTGATAAATGTTTTCCCTTTCTGAAAAACAAAACACTTGCATTCTCTGCTTTTGTTCTTCATCTCCTCCCATCTGTTTTGTTTCTCTTAGCTGGAAATGAGAATAACAGCTGACTCTCTGTGGATTGCCAGTGGTCTATGGAGGGTTTGAAGGCCTCTCTAATATCTTTGAAGCTCCTTTTTAAAAATAATTCTGTCCTAGTTCATGTGAAAAGCCGTATAATTCTTTCATCAGATCATAATTATTGCAGTGAAAGGACTAGACCTATTTTCTATCTTTGTCAATAGTGAGGGTTTTGTGGCCATGTGGCCTACTGGAGATCCAGCATTTTATGTCTCCAACCAAAAACATTTGTCTAAATGCAGGCTTGTTATGAGGGTGATATAATGATTTCCTTCACCCAAAGTAGCAGACCCAATATATCTTTTCAGATTGCACTAAAAATACAAACATTGCCAGAGAAGCTTCTGAACATGTATCTCAAAGAAAGGCAAATTGAGACTGTGCATTATTTAAATAACTTCTTCACTGTCTGAAATAGTGTGGGACTTTAGAGCTATAAGAACCACAAGGTTTTAAGTCTAAATCTGTGGTCTTTTGTTCTTCCAAACACAAAATCACAACAACAAGAAGAAACACTTGGATTATTGTTCAGCACTCTAGGCTACTCTGTAGGGCAAAGTTGCAAAAAATGGAGCTGTGTATCACAGCAAGTCAATCACAATGTCTTGGAAGCTATAACAGAATGAAACTCATGAGCTACTTTGCCTTTAACCACAGAAAAAAACATGAAAATTCACAGGTTGTTGGGGTCATAGGAAGAGAGTGATAATTAAGGCCTGTGAATTTTCACTGACACCAAGTGACTACAGGTTTATAAAACCAATTTAAAGAACATAAGTTTTGTGGAGCCCAATAATTAATAGTTTGAGTTGTGTTGTGTTTTTTGTTTAGGTGTTTTTATTTGTTTCGAGATTATTTGGCTTTGTTTTTCTTTTTGTTTTTTTCCTTTGGCAGGGGGTTGGCTGGAGAGATTCTGACAGAAATATTTAAAAGACCCAAGATGCTCTTTAGAGCAGCTCATTTTACACTCATAGATGTTTGTGTTTTCACTTTATCATTTCTC
>WBNO01014272.1:0-23233 GCA_013400575.1 Peucedramus taeniatus
TTAATATTAAATATTTATGCTATAATGGAAGTCTCAGGCAGCATTAGAGCTGAATACAGCAGTAGACAAACATACATTTCCATAACAGTCTTCATCATCCTCTGACATAGCAGGTAAATACGCTGTAAGTTTAGGGGGTGTCTGAAGATGTAGGTTCTCCCACACAATGGATTCAAAGAAGGGGTGAGCCTTAAGAGGTCCATATCCTCCCATTTCTTCACAACCTAATCGGTTGGTAGCATCTAGAACCTAAGCAAATAAAAATTAAGTTAAGCTGCATAAAATAATGACAAAGGGAAAGCATTATTCACATTTGCAAAGCACCATGTGAAAACGTAAAACCAGTTTGTCCCCCTGCCCTAAGCATACGTATCTATGATATAAAAGAGGTTGTTTGTAATAAAAGATGTTATCTGTCGGTAGGTCTTGTCAACAGCATTTTGTATTAGATCAGCTCACAGATCTAAAGACAGGAGCACTTCTTTAGGTCCACACAATTTTTTGGCTTGGCTTCTTTGTAAAGATGAAACAAACATACACAGAAGGCCTGGTGAAGCACATCTCATTTAAGTTTAGTTCACCATCGCATTCTAGTGATGCAAGAAGCTGCAGAAACCACAGCTGGTGTCAAACATCAACCTCTCAAGCACCTTAAAATGACACAGTTCTCAGGATACAACCAGGTTAATACAACCTGGACTTCACCATTCAGGAGATGCTGGCTTGGCCACAGAACTGGTCTTGGACACAGGAACGCAGTGATAGGCCTTTTAGTTTGTATTTATCATCTTCCCTCAGGGTTAGTGTTTCCTCCCCTGCTAATATGATAAGACTACTGAACTTAAAAAAGCTTATAACACCTAAAATGCTCTCTGCATATTCACTTGAGCATCATGACTATAATCTCACTGATGGAACAGAACTGCTTTTTCTTCCTACTTGTCAAACCTTCACAGACACAGTAATTCTTAGGCTGATACTATTGAGACATGTTAAGTGCAAGATAACTGCATGCTAAAATGCAAGGCAATGGGATTTATATTGTAATGAATATATCTGCCTGTGATGTACAGGATGGTGTTTTTAACTAAATGATCCCTTATACAACTCAAAAACAATTATTCTGAGAACAATGTAAGCCCAAGTATTTGAATCTTAATTTCTGTTTGTAAGGCACAGTATCTAGAATTGTTTGTTTCCATTTCATAGAAAGACATTCCTTGTCCTTCTAACAATTCTTGTTAGAATTCAGATTAAAAAAAAAAAATTAAAAACTGAAGTGCTGTTTAATAACAGATGTTGATTTTCAAGACAGTCCCCTACACAGTCAATAATGCTCACAGGTGTGTTCATATGATAAGATTTGCAAGAGTGCATAGAAACTTTAAGAAAAGAGAACTACATAGGCTGAATGTTTTCAAATGTCACCAAACCATTTAATGACAAATCAATCTCAGTGATACCTTTTGGTTCAAGAAGTTAGGCATTTAGGTACTTGGTCAGTTATTTAAAAAAAAAAAAAACAACCAAAAAAAACCCCAAAAAATAACAACAACAACAACAAAAGACAAGCATACTACATTCAAGAAGAAAAGCACAAATATTTACCAATAGTTTTTCCACAAGGTCTTTTGCCTTGGGAAAGAATTTTTCTGGGAAGTCATATTCCAACTTTATTATCTTCTGGAATATAAGATATTCATTTCTGCAGAAAAAAATATTAACTCTTGTTATTAGTTCTCCATGGTTCTTTCACCTTAACCTGAATAAACCAGAAAAATATTAAACAAAAAATCTACAAGTTAAGTTACATTCCTATAAATCTTCCTAGGGTGAAGGGGTACTATGATCCTGTAAGAACCAGATACTTGAGCAATAACAACAAAGCTCAAACGACTCAACAGAGACTGTTGAGGATATGCCTTAGAAACCTCCTCACATACAGTTATATGGTTACCATCATGGCACAAATTACATGTGAAATTCTAAGATAGCTTAAGGAATCTCTCTCTCAGAAACTCTAGTTATAGCTGCCTAAGCAACTTCATGACATCAAAAAGGACAAATAAAAGTAGGCATGACATTAATACCTGCTCTGCACAATGAAAATACTTCAGAACTGGTAATAAGGTAAAAATCCAATCAGAGGCAATACATTTATGATCCACATGTAAATAATTAGCTCAAATCTCTTACCCAGCTCTAAATGGAGGCAATCCAGCTACAAGTTGATATATTATGCATCCCAGAGCCCAGAGGTCAGAGCTTCAAAACAAAGAGGAAAAAATATAGAATCTTTTTGTAAAAGAAATCTTTAAAATGAAATCTAAAAAGAAAAATTCTTCACCTTCTGCTACTTAAAGCATAGCATGAATTCAGTGGATAAACCTGCTTTGTATAATTTCCACACTATTTTTACTTCAGCCCTTGACAGAAGAGTAGGCTAGCAACACAACTTCAAAGAATAAACTGTAGAGTAACAGTCCCCCAAAAACTGACTCTAAGCACAAGTGGAAGACAGGTGAATTCTCAGCCAAAATAATGGGTAAGCAATGACTTTGAAAAGAATACTGATTATCCACATGATGATTCAAAGATGCATCCAACTTAATTCAATATATGCCCCTTCAGAGTTAAAATACTTTCCTCTAAATATTTGATTAAAAAAAAAGAGAGAATCTATTACAATACACTTTTTTACCTTTTTGACTTAAAGCTTTTCTTAAGACACAAACAAAAAGACAAGCTATAATGGTGAGGGAAAGCTATGTTCTAGTGTGGTGGGTAAAGGAAAGTTAAGCTTTAGTGTGTTGGCCTTACACTTAACTTATTTTACCTTGAGGTAAGCTATCCATAGATTTGATTAAAGCTTCAAAATCCTCATGGAAGACCAAAATACTAACAAAGACTTAAAACTACTCAAATGAGGAGTTTTCGGTACAGGTGAAGCATTATGCAACTTCTACAAGGAGATGATATTCTAATTAAGTCTTTTCATTGGCCAAAACAGTCAAAAGCTCTTCACTAAAAGAAGATAAGTCAGAAAAGTCTGATAGTATTTCTGTCACTTCAAGAAATGCTAGCACAAATGACTACACCTATTCATATAAATTATGTTTTAACCTGTGATTTGTCAGCGACTAGCTTACTCTTCCATCATTGCAATAAAATAGACATACACATTCAGCAGGATACCATCAACAAGCAATTTTAACTCATTAAATTTTTTAAGGCCATCATTCATACCAGGCAGAGAGATGAGCTTTAAAATGTTGCAAATCCTAAGTACAGTTTAGGAAAGATTACTGCAAGTTGATCTAAATAGAAGTCAAAGAAAGCTGCAGTCTTCTCCTTAACTGAACAGCATGTGATATTCTGTTGTTACTACAGCAGGAAATACCACATTTGAGCAATCTTATATAAAATGGAACGAAATACCATATTTGAGCAATCTTATACAAATTTAAATTTATATTAAAATATAATTTATTAAAATAATTGTATTACTTGGATAGCAGATTTTTCTGATTTATTTATGGCTGAGAAATCCAACTTCACTTTATACACCCTCTTTTTCCAACAACACCTTATCCTGTTAGTAAAACTCAAAAAAGTAGATGAACTGAGGAAATCAGCCCTCAGACAAAAAGCAATATTTAATAAGCAAAAATTTTTCAAACTCTCTTAAAATACTAAGCTTTCTTGCTTGCTTGATTTATTCACTCCTCCCTCCTCAGTTTCCTGACAGAGTCAGTAAAGTTCTGGAATATAGAGCCCTCACCTTTTGCAGGCAGATTTCTCTGTCAGCAGTTCTGGAGAAACATACTGTGCTGTCCCTACAAATGAGTTTGCCCGCGCTGTTAAGGAAATAAAAAGAAATAAGCAAACACATACTTATGCATAAGCCAATATTCCCATTCCTCCCCGTCCCTACCCAGTAAAAAAAAAACAAAACCCAAAAGACAATCCACTGCAAGTTACATAATGTTGCAAAGAACCCAAGAGAATTTAACTTCTCTACCCATCCACACAACTTGCTCAGAAGAAACAAATCAATCTCAGTGACACCTATTTGGTTCAAGAAGCTAGGCATTTAGGTACTTACTTAGTTATAAAATCTACCAACACAAGCTTGCTACAGTTAAGAAAAAAGTATCAACTGAATTCAGTTCAGCCTAGTGCTTTTTTCAGGCATTGTCTGCAGCATCTCCTTACAGGCTATTAGTAACAACTGCAGACACATTAATTCTATAACCTTCGCATTTGCACAATTCCTTCAGCCACTGGAGTTAAACATGTAAGCAGAGTTAAAACTTACTGTATCAGGTGAGCCATTGTACATATTTGTTTGCATTCCTGTCTTGCAAATGACAACTAAGTAATCTGAAGTAGTTCAACTTCCCAGTCCATTTGGTAATCTAGCTGGTATTCCACTATACCAAACACTACCTCCTCTGACATAATCTAAGTGGTGACAGTCTAAACTGCTGCGAGATCTTTTAGCGATTTAGGTGAGGTAATGACATTGGAAGGTTACAATCTGATAAATACAACATATGTACATTTGCAAAGGATCACTTGCTATAATTATTTGTGCCACACAATGAATAATGGCAAACCTTGTCTGCTATCTGCAGATAATACTTTTGCTGTTCCGAAGTCTGTTATTTGAATGTGCATATCTTCATTTAATAAGATGTTCTCTGGCTTAAGGTCCCTGGAAAAGACAGATTTTTATATTCAAACAGCATACAAATTAAAGTTGAAAAACTGTCTAGTGACTTAGGTACACAATGTTATAATAAATGATGCAGACATTCTATAAACATTGTTACAACTCCTCTAACTTGTAGCTGTCAACCTGCAGACTAACAGATTTTGTTAAATCTATTAACTTTTATTTAAAATATCATCTAAGTAATAATCTCAAAACTACGTTACTGTGCATGTCACATGTTCAAAAATTTAAAAAAACAAAACAGACAAACAAAAAACCCAAAGAAATCCCAACAAAAACCCCATCTCACAAAAACACACATAAAACCCCAAGCCCCTTCACTCCAAAGCCTTAATTTAAATAACATCTGACAGAGTGATATGGCATCAAGATTTTCTACATCTGTTTCCTCAGTGCAAAGTTGGAGTAAACCAAACACTGGCAAACCCAGCCCCAGCTAAATGTCCTGACCAGGTAAGAACCATAGATCACCTCCATGCATAATCTGCATTTCAAATGCATGCCTACCATTTGCATAGACACAGCCTCTGATTCTGAATAAAAACAGACTTCACAGTACCACAAACACAACAGACAGCAGTACAGAGTTAGATGTCAAGAGGTGCATTAGAAACAACTTAAGAGCATTCAGTTACACTGATATGATATGGCTTTGCATCAAGTTTCCTTAGCTGATCCAAAAAAACCTACATACTTCCCTCCTAAGCAGAATCTTTGAATGATCATAAAGAAATCTAGGAGCATGGGAGTTGTTTTGTTTGACTGGTAAGAAAAAAAACAGTAAAAACTGAATGTTGTTTCTGTCAATCACTGTGCAGCACTATTTTCTTCAGATTAAAACCCCCTACTATGGAAAAGTATGACTTGTATCGGTTTAAAGTCTGGAAACTGCCACAGAGAGCAACAAGCCATGTCGAAAAATCCTGTTGATTTTCCTGTGCCTGCCCTATGAGAGAAGTAGAAATTATGTGAATGGAATGGACCCTTTTAACAGCTCTGCATAGGGCTTTTTTAAGATATGTATATATGTAGATATATTGTACTCTATACACACTTTATATATACTGTTTATATAACATATCCTATACCTACATTAATACTGGATTATGGATCTATAGCCATATATTTAGATACATAGAGAGATATCTGTAATAAATTTTCCAGGGTAGCCTGACATCTTCAAGTGGTTGTATATCATGTCCTATCTCTTCAGGCAGCAAAATATCCCAGGAGTTTTCAGGCATTGCTAGAGCTGTGTCCTCATAAACTTCATACTAAGTTCTCCAATGGCACAATTGTACTGTTTTCTTTTGAGCTCCTTGTAGGGTCCTTCATATAAAAACAAGTACAAAGCAGCTCTTCTCCAATATGAGGTTTCCAATACAGGCTTAATAACACTGACAATCATGCTACATTCACTTTATAAGCATTCTCTCAGCCTAAACACATGAACTGTAAAATCAAAGTGAAAATGGGAGTTCTTGAACTTCCCTCCTGCCCCTATAGAAAATACTACTTTTTCAGTATGCTCCACATCCATCCCCCTTATATTCAAATTCAAATTATTTCACAAAAACTTGTATTTAAAAGGAAAAACTGGTTTTGCAATAACTGAAAGAAATAATGCTATCAGAATTATAATCAGTCAGCTTTTTGCCAACTAGCATCTAGTGTCCCATGACAACTGCTTGGTAACCTAAACACAATAGATTTCTTACCCAAAATGAAGTTCTGCAGCTCGGATGTCTAGCACTTAAAGCTTTATTTAATAAACATGAACAACAAAACATGACTATCTAAACAATATATTACATCAAGAACAACTTTGAAAGTGCTACTCAAAACTTCACTAATTTCACCACTTACCTAATTATTGTGCAGCTTTGTGGAAACTGTTCACTCAGTGAAAACTGATCTAGATTAATTTTACTTGATTATATAGTACATATTAAGCCACACACAAAAAGAATTCTAGTTACTTTTGCTACATAACAGCACAGGAAAAAAAAGTAGTTAAACAAAAAGTCAGTTTCTGGTTTTCAGGCCAACCGATGAAGCTTGAAAGACAAGCTTTTGGTAATGTTAATTTCAAGGCCAGAAGGTTTTCTCACTTTTTCCTGCTCCAATAGTTGGTGTAACAGTAATTGGCTATCCTCCTCAAGTCTGCTATGTTTAACTACTGATGTTAACTGTGCTAGGGCTGATCAAATGCAGTTTGTGCTCTTTAGCTTTCCACAAAATCCAACTTTGCTTTTAGCTTCACAAAGAACATTTTTAGGAAAAAAACCACCTCTTACATGATCAACTGCATGTCTATCTCAACTTTGTATTACCTGTGAATGATTCCTTTGCCATGCAAATACTCCAGGGCTGATACAATTTCAGCAGTATAAAACCTTGTACAGGTCTCATCAAATGAGCCAATTTTGCGTATATACTTTAGCAGCTCTCCGTTTTTGGCATAGCTAAGTCCAAAATCTGAATGTAACTTAGTTAAGGTTTATCTCTAAGCCACTCTAAAACAAAAATCCCCACAATCTTATTCCAAAGAGAAGAATACTACTAAAAATACATGAACAACAGGGAAGGAGTTGGTTAATTTGAAACTTTACAAGTAGCAAGCCCAAACAATTCCTTAAATATATCAACAATCTAGGACATGGTTCCAAATTTCTTAGCATAGCAAAAACTACATAAAGGGTTAACTTCACAGTTTTTCCAGAGAATGGCCTAGATAATTAATTTAAATTACATACATAATTGTCCTCAAAGAGAGTTATTTACAGCAATAACTCATAGAAGTTAAAAATTGTCCCATCACCTGGAAAGTACCCGAGCAAGTGTTTACACTACAAAAGAGGCCCTGTGAGCTCACACTGTATCATATATAGGCCTTGACAGAACTATTAGCAGCCTTTGGGAAAACCAGAAAACTACTTACTGACCCCAGAAATAGACTGAGTGATACCTTTATGCTTGGCACAGCCAATTCCAAGCAGGAGGTTTAAGAGGAAGTTCACATAATCAACATTTTCTTCACATTAAAAAAAAAAAAAAACCAACACCAACCAAACAACAACACACAAAAAAAAAAAACACCAACAAAACACCCAACTGCCAAGCAACGAGCTTCCAGGATGAAACCGCACTTCGCAATTACTGCTAGAGAGAGCTTGGAAAACAGTAGCCCAACCGAGGATCCACATTATTCTATAAGCACCTTCATCTTTACATAAAAATTTTAATAATAACAACTCTAAATGTAGAAATGAAAATAGTAGGAAATATAGCTGGCTACCCCTATTTTAAATGCAGGAATTACTGTTTTACTACAGATAGATAAATACACACACAAATATATATATCAGGAATAAAACACTTGTGAAAAATTTCTCATACATCCCACCTCTTCCCTCCAACCCAATTTAGAATGTTTATGTTATTTTAAACTTTATTTGTTACAAGTCACCCTTCAACATTTACCACATGGACAATTTGTTTAATTGCTCCTCCCTATCCCACAAGACACTTACGCTTATCTTTGAGAGGACCCACTCATTCAATCTGCTTCATTTCTGTTAAAAGCATGACTACAGAAATTGCATAACATACATTAGGATATTTTAAATACCTCAAGTTATTTCCATCATTTCTGTCACACCACTTTTCAAGGAGTCAAAACTGGGCATTGTTATTACTCTTAAGAAAGTGTAACAAAAAGTTTTAATATGCAAAGGATACATAGCTTTTCATCATCCTGAAAGGTGAAGTAGAGTTTCACAAAAAAAGGGTGATCCAGACGGGACATTACATCTCTCTCTCGGGTCACATATGGTACCTTGTTCTCTTTTATGATATGACGTTTTTCTAGAATTTTAACTTAATGAAAAAAGAAAGAGTAAAAATGCAAGAGGTACAAGTAAATGAAACCCATCTTGTTTTGGAGTTTTTTGGTTACATATAATTAACATGAAACCACTAATTCTGTTCCTTCAACAGGTGTTCTGTAACTGGACTACATTGATACTATATTTTCAAAAAGTTCATGTTAAATGAGTCAATACTTACTGGCATATTCTCTAGAACTTGCCAATTCTCGAGCCAAGACAACCTGTTGCCAGAGGAAAGAAAACATATTGTAACTGGCCACTAAATACATACACTAATATTGATCTTCCAGTAGGTATTTGGAACACAGCAAGATATTTAAGCATGTGTTCATATTATGGTGGCTTCAGCAAGACTCCTGTAGAAACCCAGTTCAGCAGACCAATGCTGGTTTTGCCAAAAGACTTACACATGTAAGAGTGTAAACACCGATTTTTTTTTTTTTCCAGAAGAATTCTGAAAATTGTAATGTAAGTCAAAGTAAACTGCCAAATTTTCTCAGTGGGGGGAGCAAAAAGCAACAAGTACATTGAGGAATACTTATAAAAATAATTGTCACAGTACTTTTCTTTATACAGATGGCAAAGATTGAAAGATAAATTTTATCTGAACGAGCAAAAGTAAGAAGTGAGACAGAACTTTCAACTATTTAAAATTTGTTAAGAAAAAGATTTAAATAAAAGGAACACAAGATTGCCAATTAGTAGAAGCAAAGGATGAAATTTCAGGCAAGCAGGTTTACATTTTTAAAGAGAAAAGCTTTTGGAGCAACACAAGGCTCATTTTCAAGAAAGAGCTTTATGAAAGGCAACTTTTGAGACAATCTGAAAAGTCTTCTTGAATGAATGCAAGCAATAACCTTGTAACAATAGATGAGTACAGTTCTTTATTTTTCTCATTTTAAGTTTACATCCATTTCAACACCTTGCTAAAATCTCAACTTTATACTATTTTTTTTAAATCACTGCACCAGGCTTCCTTCTAATCCCTTGCAAAATCAGTTATAACAGAGTACTCCAAAATCTTACTACACACACCTGATGATAAATGTTAGGTATTTAGGAAATCTAAATAAAACATTTTTTCAGATGAAAGAAGTGCATGCAGTTGCACTCTTTAGTACTAGAAAATTTACCTCAGTTCAGCAGTAATAGGCAGCCTTAACTATCTTTAAAATTTCATCTCCTAAAAGCACATTGAAGTTTACAGTATTTGATCAATGAGAATTTCTATTGGAAATGTTACAAACAACCAGTCTGTTAACATCTGCCTCTGTGCATAAGGAATTTTTGAGATCCTTCTGTGTACACACATAACATTAGATAAGATGTGCAGCTGAAAGAGAATGTTATTTACTTTTATAATTTTTGTAACTAGGTTTCATCAACCATATCTACCATGAAAGCTTCTGAAAGCAGGTCTGTTTAAAAGGCAGTTATTAAATAAAACCCCACGAACACAGAGACCCATACTCAGATGGCAGAAGGGATCAGCTGACACACATAAGAATATATCTTGGCAAATTGAGCTCAAGACTGACTCTCTTCCACCCTGCACTCTATCCAACTTTTTACCATTGTATTTCACAGGTATTACCCACATTCATTATTGAACAGCTATGTTCTAAGTACACTGAGCACTTACCTGATAGCAGGAGTACTTTGGTGCCCTCAAGTTTTTCCTCACCAATCAAATCTGAGCATATCATACATACATCTTAATTTCCTCTTAACTAATAATCCAGAAAACCACAGCAGATATGCACAAAAAAAAACCCAACCAAACAAAAAAAACCCTCAGAGGTATATATTAATACAATGTCTCTCTAATCAAGGGCCTGAATCTTATCCACCCTACGGGAAGAAGTAATATTAATAAGGAATATAAATTCTATAGAAAAAAAATGAAACATTAGCTGGCTAGCTTAAAAAAAAAAGGTGTACAACTAACAGAAAAACAAAAGCATTCACAGAACATGTAAATGTGTAAGTTGTAAATTCAGACAACAGCAAGGCAAGAAATGTAGTTCAACATCCTAAATCAAAGGAAGGGGAGAGGAAGGGGAGATAGGTACAGCAGAGAACCCTCAGAGGTTACAAAGCAGAAATAACTGCCAACATACCTGGCATACATCATGACCAAGCCCCACTCTAAACTTGAACAAATACTTCAGGCTGCCAGAGATTAAATCTGTATTTAAGAACTGGTTTTGGTCAGACAATCATACTTCCTTAGAGCTCTTGCTTTTTAAGAAATGCCTCATTTATAGGTGGAGACAAAACCAAGGTGGAATATATATGTACCCACCATATAGAAGCAGGTGAGCTACACAACATGGCTCCTCAATCACGAGAATTACAATTTTTCCACCAATAACAGATATTATTCTGAAAGAAGCCTGAAGCTGTCTACAAAACAAGTAGATTCTCATTAGTTTAAAAGAGCAGAACAACAAGTAGAAGGCCCTGTATGTTTGTTTATATCAGGCATGGGTCCAAGAAGTTACAGCTGCAGAAGATCCCACAGAATTTGAGAGTGCTTTGAAGAAAAACCTTGAAGCCACATCATGTGTATCTCTGTTGAATTTAAAATGCAGCCCTGGCATTAGGTAAGAGTTTGTGGTAGCTTAACGGAAGTCCAAGAAAATTGAATATATTCATTATGACCTTGAAGAAAATATTTTTTTTAATCTGAAGCTGTCATTAGATATATGGTAATACCAGGACCCCTATTTTTTGAGATAAACACTTTTTAGTTAGAATATTGGTGAGGATCTTGGGGAATACAGTCATATCTCTGAGTCTATAACCACATTTAATATGAACAAACCATATGCTTTTTAACAAGATGTTTTGATAACAACATAAAGATACATGCCCCACAGATCAAATGCTCTGAAGTTGATACATCAGAGGGTTGTGCTGCCATCCAGGGAGACAGGTAGCAGAGCACTGGACAAAGTTTATTCAGAGTCTGGGCTAAGCTCTATGAATTTCTCTACCTACATGGAACATGGCATTAACTTTCAGAGACCAAAAGCAGAAATGCAAAGTGTACTACTGAAGCAAAGTGTCCTGGTATACCCAAACCACAACAACTCTCTTGGATTCTTTAGGCAAACCTGCAAGTTATGCAAACTACGTGCTTGAGCGCAAATTACTCTTGATGAGTACTAGAGGCCTGCATCCTAGACACTGCAGTAGGCTGTACTGGAAGAACCAGAAAACCCCAACATTTAGAGACCTACAACCAAAAACTGTATACAACAAATATCATATGAAAAAGATACAGAAATATTATTGTCTTACAACTGGGAAACTACCAAACCATCAAATGAAAGTATTAAATGCTTCATGGATTCATTAAGGTAACACTTAAGTAACTAATTTTTATGCAATGCTGTGGATGTGAGAAACAAACCATTTAAGGCTACTGAACACAAACATACTGACTGTGACTAACTAAGTCCTCAAGAATCAGAGGCTGAGAAAGAACATTGGTACTTCTCCAATATTCTCTCTTCTCAAAGCATCTGGCAGTACCTCCTGCCATAGTCAGGACATTGCATTTTACCATAAGCTCCTAGACCAGTTTGATATAAAGGATTCAAACTTTTTACATAACCTATTATGGCTATCACACTTACATTAGAAAGCAATGTTGACTAAACATCCAAGCATCAAGTCATTAGGATACGACAAGGGTTTTTTGATTAATTTAAAAGGAGCTTAAAAAAAAAAAAGACCACCCATATTTAGGGTGACACTTAATTTTAATAGTTAAGCTTAAATCCACTACGTCCTCTTAATTTACTCTTCAAGCTGTTCTCTCCACATTTCAATTTCATCAATCTTACACAACAAATTTTCAAGTTTATCTAAGATATCTGTCACTTCTTATAAAAAGTAAAGTTACCGTTGAAAAAGATCCTTCACCAAGAATTTTGCCAAATTTGAAGTCATCAGGTCGTTTCTTTCGAGGCTGTGGAGGCTGCTGTCCCGTATGCTGCTGCAAGGAGTTTGAATTAGATCTTGATTCAGGCGCCGTGCCCTCCATGTTAGATCCCTGTCTGCTGCCACAAGCGGAAATGACAGGTGGAGTGCTGGAATCTGCTTGGCTCCTCACCATTGAAGGGGATGAACAGGAGCATAACACCACATTTGACTGGATTGGAACAGCATCATACTGAAAAGAGAAATTAAGCTCTTATTCCCATACCCGACATAATTACCATGCACAACTGCACTTTATTTCCATACAAGGATCATAAAATTTCTTTTTTGAAAGGGTTATCATTAAAAATCTCTTTAGGAGGGAATAAAAGTATTTATTTTGGAAATGGCAGCTTCAATTTGATAAATAACTCTTTTTAGGTCATGCTGTCATATAGCCATAGGTCAAACATCTGAACACTTTAATTCAAGAATGCTTTTTTTAAACACAAAAAAATGCTCCTAATACCAAGTTATCAAATTTCATGGCATCTTCTCCTATGAATAACATGACCTTTAATTTCTAGTCATACAATAAACACCTGTATGTACCAGCAACATTAGTTCAGAGATACAAGTTACAATGAACTCTAAATGAACACATGAAAACTTTTATGGAGACAAGGATACATTCTTAATTTTTTACTAGTAATTTCACTTTCTCTGGTAGTACTTCTCTTTAGTACACATTGGGGAAGGACATAACGTAAAAAGGCAGATCAGCTGGAGGGTTTAATAACCAGCAACGCCTAAAACTTTTTTTGAAGAATGCTGTGGTTTCTGACCTTTTAAAACAAGGGAGATTGCACTACTTAAATTGTACATATGGCCACATAAAGATAACCCAACTGCAAAACAAAAAGAACAGATAGAGCCCAGAAAACAGCAAATACAAGAAGACACGCTCTTAAAACCGATTAATGTAATATGCAAAGCAAATTTTCATTTGGTGCCCTTTTATCAATTTTCCCTAAGTAAGACCAAGCAACCTTGTTGAGCTGTTTTCTGCCCCTTTTGGTCATACACCACAATTAGTCTGTCAGGGACTGCTTCTCATGTTTTACTTGAAACTGGCCAGAAAATACAAACAAATAGAAGAGCTCTGCTTAGCTACCGCTGACAAAAAAAAAAAAAAAAAAAAAAAAAAAAAAAAAAAAAAAAAAAAAAAAAAAAAAAAAAAAACAAACAAAAAAAAAACCAAAAAAAAACAATAACAACCAAAAAAAAAAGTACACAAACAGAGGAAATATTTAAGAAAGTTAAAAGTATTTTAAAAATCTCAGTATTCTAACATACACCCAGCAGAATGAAACTATGACTTAATGAAAATCACCTAATCTGAAAACAGATGTATTGTACAACAATGGCAGAGAGTCTGTAACATACATCATGTTACCAAATTAAAAATTACTTCTCAAAGAAGAATTTTTTACCTCATGAATTTCAATTTGAAACAGTTTTCTGCATTTTTGTCAGAAACCACCTTGGAAGGGAACTGGACTGGCACTCACTCATGCACATGGTCTAAAGGAACCCAGCTCCCAAATAAACGATTCTTCACTTGGCTGTGCTCTGTGCAGTAGTGAAAAGCTTCCTTTATTTACAGCTAAAATTGATACTATTATTATGCATATATACATTAAAGTGTATGTGCTGTAGGTCACAGTTCCTTTTATGCCTTATATACATATATTTTAGCTGACACCTTCTGCAGACTATTGTCCCCAGAATTTTCATATCCCAGATGAATCACCTCTCCTTCAGACAGCTACTCACACAGCAGCGTGCCTAAAGATACACACTAGCTAGAATTAAAAACAGATTGTACCCTTTCTCATCAAGACTGCAGCAAGACTGACATACAAGCATGAGTGTTCAGCAACTGAAGTGATGCCAGTATAAAAACCATCCCATTAAATGAAATACAGTAAATAAAACACATATACACACAGACTTAATATTGGGATCTAAATTATGAACTGGCTCCAGTCACAAATGAGGTTTTACAGGTAAATAAAGCAGCAGCATTGCGGGGAGGTGGGGGGTGTAGGTGGTCTGATTAGATTCTGCAGCTAGCAAGATCACCTTGAAAAAGCAAACAGGCAAGAAAGACATCCACCACAGAAGCATTCGAGCACTGTGAGAAAGGGGGGGAAAAGGTGCTGGATGCAATGTATTTCGTTGCACAGTAGCTGAAACTAAGTCACAATGAATACTGAGTATAGAAAAATCCTGAGGGAAGAGACAGGAGTAATGGACTTTGTAGGAAAAGAAGGTTATTTTTCGCCAAGGTATAACATCAATTAGTACCCTGACTTTCTCAAAGGAAAGTCAAGATTAGGAACAAGGAGGACAGAGGAAGATGCAATAGATTTAAAAGGACCAGTTACCTAAGAAATGACAGGACTATGCAACTAGGTCTGCACCTCAACATTTATTGAAAAAGGTAATTCCTACACTCGCCCTTCCACACTCCTACATTCTTCTTTAGTATTTTGTCCTTTATTATTTACCTTCTCAGTTTTATTTTGAAAGGCTCCAAGAAACATGTCTGCAGAAACCATATATGTCTCTACATATAGGTTTTCACATATGCCTAAGATAGAATACAGGCCAGCTTATCTGATGTAACCCTGTACCATTACTCTTTTGTAAAAATCAGACTTAAGATCCTTCATCTGCCAGATGCAGACATTTTTTTAGTGAGATACGAAGTCAGTAACAGAAATTCAGAATGTTCTAAACTGCATTTGAAATTCTCAGAAGCTTGAGGATGCTCTCCTCCTACCAATTATCAACATTTCTCTGCTGGCAGCCAGTGAAAGCACAGATCCTCACATAGTAACTACAGACTGACATGTCATGCATCACCATGGACCATACCACTGATCTAGTAATTCTATCTCTAAAAACTAGTCTCTAACACTATTTTCCCTAACTCTTAATGGTTTTCCTTTTCATTTACTTTCATATAGAAGTAGTTTCATTCCTAGTGTAACATACTTTAGTTTGAAAACTTTTCAAGGAAGAAAATAACAAATCTGCTGAATGTATGTGGCATTATAGATCAACAGGCATTTCAAAATCTTCACCAAGTAGTTTTCACTAAATAACTACCAAAAAGATTGCTTTTATTTATACATGAAGTAAGTACTAATACTGTTTTTTTCCCCACTTGTCTGCAAACAGTAGAAATAAACTTAAAGTAAACTGGAATCAATGCAAAAAGCCCACTACATAGGACCATGTTTTTCAATTCCTCCTCACCACCCAAAAGGACTCATACCTTTTCCCTTTGCAATCCAGCATTTTGACAACTGCACTATCACTACAGTTGTTAATGTATTTATACGCATCAAATATACATCACACTCCTCTAAAGCAGCTACAACCACAGCTGCATCTCCACTAGCTTCTTCCCACCACAAAATCTGCAACACTATTTTGCTGAGACCTTTCTATCAACACTGACAGCAGCAAAAAATACTTTTAGAGACTGAGCTTCTAAAACTTCCAATATCCTTTACTTCTGCACTAAGTGACAGGACGTTGAACACTGAAGATTACTGAGAACATCTTTGCTATTGCTGAAATTCTACTAGCAAGATCTATTACAAAGAAAATCAGTATGAACGGGGTCTTGACCTCTCAGCTGTCTGATAACACTGAGTCTGACTGCTGACTATTATGGGATCTCAAGCTGCATTAAGACATAAGGCAGACATGATCACAAAACTTCTTCCATCTAACTACTTACAAAGCTAATTTTTTTGGAAGCAGACCTTGGTAACAGAAAGTATTTTTCACACAAAGCAACATGACCTTTAAACCTCAACTGGTACATTTGTTTTGATTATAAATAATGCTAATGAGACTATAAGCTAGAAGTTTGGCACAACGCAAGATTCTGCTAAAAGCAGTTTAAGTTAGACAGGTTTGGCCTGAGCTGTTTTGTAAACTGCTTTGACCTTGTCATATAAGCCAAAAGTTCTGAAACTGAAATTTATTTTGTACCGCTTACAATTTAAACATTGACAATCTAGAGTTTTAAAGTGAAAAAAACTAAAAGCTAAGCAGTTATATTTAATATATTCTTTTCATGTTTCAGTTCTGAAACACTGGTGTTTCAGAAGGTTGACAAAGATGCACCAAATGCATGTGACACACATTGAATATCTGAAAAACAGCATCAGAAGGGATAAAGGGATAATTAACAGATATTACACACAGCTTTTCCACTGGCCTCCTGCCCCCATCATAACCCACAATTAAAATGTTAACCTTCTCTATGTACCCCAATGCCTAGCTGTGACAGTCTCCAGTTCAAAGGTTACACTGTAACACACCCTGAGAGTTCCAGCATATTCCAAAAGAAAAAAGCAACTGATCAGGTCAGATACTTAGACGGGCCTGAATACATGTCCTCAAACTATGCCTCAAGGTACCTAGAATGAGACTGCAAGCAAAAGCAGTATAGCTCAGGTACAAGAAACTGAAGATACAAATCCACTGAATCAGAGTGGCAAAATCCAACTGAAGGCCTCACGTTTCAGTGCAAAGAGCACAGTACAGTTTGCACCAATAAATACCAATCCCATATAGGAGCTTTTTGCAGGAAGTGTAATGATCATTGTGTGATCCCTATGAATATTTAACACCAGTTTTCCTTTCATAAATTCTGTTGCTGCATCAGAGTGAAGCATCCTGAATGAAGACAACCCAGAGCAATAACAGATAGTGTGCTTTCTTAAACTGCAGTAAACATCAGTTCTCAGACCTTATATGCTCATGTCTGTTTATGCTCTGGATGTCTGTCTAAAAATGGATTGTCAGACTTTCTGCTAAGTGACCGACAGCATCCTCTTTCTATTAACCAATTGTAAATGTATCTGTATAGAGAGAAACAATATACTGATTAAGCAAACTCCACTACATGCCAGTTTCTCTTTATATACACTTTGAATATGCTTAGAAGTTTGTCAGATAATCTCAATAATTTAACAGTACATCCATTTACCAACATTATTATTGCCTTTAAGTAATTAAAATACTAGCCAAAAGAGAAAAAAACATTCATTAGAAAAGGTCACTAGATACTATCAATCTGTCTTTTTACTGTAACATAAAATCAAGCATGTAATGAACGGGATAAAACTTCCAGTAAGCCAAGTCTCGGAAGTACTTCGAATGCATCACACAGCTAGTTAACTATTCACCCACTTAACAGGTTAACTTTGACACCAAAATACATTTAACCATATTAAAACATCACCGCAATTGGGAGGTATTTAAAGAGATGTACTCTGCTCATACTTTCAGCTTGACAGAAGTGTGACGGGATTTCTATGAGCAAACACTTCTCTCAAAAAAAAATACCCAACCCAAAAAAAGCCAGGACACACTTTTCTCTAGAGTTCTTTGAAGACAATAGTAAGTAACTTTCTTCAAAGTGCAGCAAACAAACCCCACTCTATGTATTAGTTATTTGTATTTGTTTAAAAAGCATTAACATCAAACATTAATCTTGTGATCTCGTGTAGCAGTGGTTTGCATTTATGTTGCATAGAGCTGCATCAGCACTCTCTCAAACATCATCAAATGGCATGCAGAAGATTACTGCAGAGAACTTAAAATTTAGCACATAAGCCAATAAACTGCCTTTTTAACACCACATATCTTGAAGAAACCTACTTCTGCAGTCAGCAAAACAGTCTGAAGCCAAACAATTGGTTAAAACCTATATTTTGATCAAGGTTCATAAATAGTTACCAACTACTACATTTAAATGAACATATTAAAATATCATAGTTCAATTATAAAAACAATTTTAACACAAATTCATTTTGCAAGAAAATCGAAAGTCATATATCTATCTACTGTGAAGTTTTTTGATCTCAGAAGTTGCCAAATGAAAAAACTGTTGTTTAAAGACAATTTTTATGAATTAACCACGCAAATTTCAAAAGCATTTGGCTGCATAAAAGGAGTGGTTTCTTGCTGTTGTTGTCCAGACAGACTGCTGTGCTAACTGATTAAAGTCTAGGCTCTAACCCACCAAAACAACTATGCTCACCTTCATGCCCAGTGTCATTTGAAATCTCTCTAATGCTGAAAGGTAAGCACTCATTGAAGTACTGCATAAAACTGTTTCCCCCAAAAAAATCTCATAACAAAATATCTTGATAAAAATAACCATAATTTAAAAGACAATAAAAGAGCTTTAAAAATCATGCCCTGGTAATGCATTTCAAGATTAAAGACCGTACAAATTAATGGAAGGAGAAAGCTTGAAAGCTTCAAGCTTTCCCCTATTCAAACATATTATTTTACCTAAAATGGCTGGTACCTCTGGAGAAGTGGGAAACAGAAGTACTGTTTGTCTACTGTCATTTCTTCTTTTGTGCAGTAAATCCATAACACAGTTCATCCATAAGTGAGTAATGAGGATATCAGCTTCATATTGTATTAGCAAAAATATAGCCAAAATGCTCAATGCTTTGGAAGCACAGAGAACATCTCTACATTCTTAGATCATTTTGACCTTTAGGAAATAAAGGTATTTTATCCACAAGACTGTCTTCACTTGTAGAGAAATTATTTTTTCACATACCAAGTAATGCTGATCCAAAATTTTAGTTTATGCAAATGACTTTCTCTAAATTTGACCACCTTACATACAGTGGTATTTCCTGCCACTGACTTCCAAGATTCTAATTGCAAAATCAGGTAGGGATTAAAGCTAACGAAAGGATTTATAAGAACCTGCAAATCAGCCAGTTACCCTCTAACCTCCTCTACTGCTAAGCAAAGCATTAAGTTCCAACCACCTTCAGAGACAGACTATTTAAGGCCTCCCTCCACTGCCTAGTACTTCAAAACAAATCAGAAACAGGAAACCACTCAAATCTCTAAGAACCTAAAGTCAGCCTATGGCCCAAATAGCTGTAATGTAAACAAGCCACTGAGAATTCATTTAACATAAACAGATCTAGGATAGCTCACAAGAAAACAAAAGCCATCTGCGATCACAATAGTCTGGATTGCTGGATACACCACCGGCTACCTCACAAGGCACACTGATAATCAGCACACTGATGGGGGCTCAGGCTAGCAAACACAAAAGGGCTTCCTATGCTAGGCTTCTTGCTAGCAGCTACAGGAGGCAAAGAGAACAGCGTGGGGTGAAGAACAGAGAAGCAGAAACACCAAGGTGGCAGTATATAGATGGAGTGTATGTACAAAGGATTCATGGCACAGTCAAGAACCGTAAATTCCCGCAGGATTACTAAAGAACCAAACACTGAATTTAGTATTTTTTTCAGAAGAATGTGCTAAGCAAGTTAATCCTTGCAATTTTTCACCATGAAGAATTATGAAATATTCTCAAATGAAGTATTTACAGCTTGTCTTTTAAAGCAGAAATCAATTCTCAAGTTCAGTACTTACTCACACAGCAAACCACTTATTTCCAACAGCAATAATTTGAGCAGAATTCATGTGGCGTGAAAAATAAGGTTCCAGACCAAATAGCTAGCTTTGTGCATTTTGTTTCCAGTCCTTTCAGGTGCTTTAGACTGCAGTAAGTTTCCACAAGCTTACCTGCAAATAAGTGTCAGAAAGGGAAGTGGAAAGGGAGGAAAAGCTGCTTCTTCCCCTTTTTTCCTTCTTTATTATATATACATAAGCTAACCTGGCCACTTGCTAAGAAATGTTTTTTCCATTTGAAATACCAAAAACAATAATTCCTTGGCATCATACATATTCTTTGAAAAGCTCCAATATGAGGAACTTGAAAAAGGATTTTATCTTTCAAACACAATGTTTTCTAAATTAAGGTCACTCATGTATTTTCTGAATGCCAAAAATGTGCTAGCTCTACATCACTCCGTATAGATTTTCTTGACAAATATATATATAAAAATGCAAGTTTACTGTTAAAAAATAGGTATTACTAAAGGATTTCACATACTCATAGACCAAATTTATTTTAATTACTTTGCTGTAATTACTTTTAATTACTTTAAATTTTTCAGTTTAACAAAGTGATTGTGCCCCTGGTTTCTTCCCTTCTGTACAAAAATTCCTGCAAGTACTTCAGTAGTCAGCATCCCTACCCAAGATTTTCTGGCAACGCTGCCTTCTAACTGATCTGCTTTAGGAAAGTGCAATGAGCCTGAGCCTGCAGGGTTATCTTACAACATCCAGTTACAGTAATCTACCTGTGGAGTTTCAAGAGCTAAATTAAACTTTACTTCTGGCACTGTAATAGATCAATAACCCAAAGAAAAATTTGTTTAAAAAAAAAGCCTACCCACACAGTAGAATCATCATTTAGTAGAATATCCCTATTATACTCATATTATTCTGTGGAACGTGTCCTTTCCACTAGCTCTAAGAGCTTTTAATGTTAGAAATATGAACGCATAGAAAACTGCTCCTCTTAAAATTTCTGATTTTTCGACCTTTGAGCACCTTCTCAATATCTGTGTCTTCTACTATTTTCTATTCCTGCAGCCTGCTTTGGTAGGGGATTTGATGCCTAGAAGATTTACTGAAAACTTATCCCAGTTAAAAGTCCACACATGAGTGATAAAGACTAGTCATGGCTTTATGATGAAAACCAAGGAGAAGTGAACATTAAAAAGACAGGCTTGAAGGGTTTCCCCTACATATGTATCTGGAAGTCTTACACCTACAAATAAGTACAAACAGAACTCTTAACATAGTGTAATCTAATTCTTAACACAGACGCAAAACTTATGCTGTGTAAGCTCTGTGAGCCCAGTTCTTTGAAAAGTGTAGTTCATATTAGTTCCACTGGGGGAATAAAAAGAAGCTAGCAATTTTGTTCAGCCAGATCCATGACTACACTACAGGCTGTATCAAGTCAGAAACACTGGTAGAATCTAGTAATTGCTAGTGCAGCTGAACTGTCAGTGAAGATGTTGCAAATGAAGATGCTAATTACCATACTTCCAGGCTCCTTATTTTGAGAGGAAGGGCACTTCTTGGTTTGAGACCCAATATACTCACAATAGCATTAACAGCCAATAACACCACACTGGAATCTGCAACTAAAGTTGCACTAAAATACTTTCCTTCTTAGAAGTACAACCCCCTTCTTATGTCATGTCTCCAGAAAATAATGGAACATTTTAGGAATTGTCCCTGCATACAAAAATACAGAAAACTGTTCTGGCAGAGAATTGCTAGAACGTTCCTTTCAAAGCTGTGCTCTATTCACACCTCCCCTCCCTAATCCCTCTTATGTATTTACAATTCAATAATCACAGAACTCATTATGTCATTAACCCCATCACATAAACATTAACAGTAACTTGCTCAGTCTCAGAAATACTGGATTTCCCATATTTGATATGTATTTTTATGGGCAAGGACCTAAACTGTATATGGAAAAGGAACAGAAATGCAAGTATTTTTGAGGAAAAAAAAAAACACAAAAAAGATGGGCAATAAGCAAGAGCAGAAACACAAAGGGATGCATACTCTC
The DNA here is from genome assembly GCA_013400575.1 of Peucedramus taeniatus. Classification (NCBI taxonomy): domain Eukaryota; kingdom Metazoa; phylum Chordata; class Aves; order Passeriformes; family Fringillidae; genus Peucedramus; species Peucedramus taeniatus. Next base: position 22,130 of record WBNO01014272.1, read on the forward strand.
TGTTTAGGAGTCCAAGTAAAAAGAAGTCATCTCTGATGCTAAGAAGCAGCTTTATAGAGCTGTATCAACTAGCAAGAAAGAAAAGCTAATTCCTTTAATAATCAAAAATGGGTTCATCTCATAGTCCTTGATGTAGCATTTATGTGCTCTGTCGAGCTAGTCACACAGTATTTCTTATCTTCAGCCAATATATATGATTTTGTGTAACACTGATAAAAAAAATCACTGAGCATGAAGAGGAAAGCACACTGAAACAGCATGTCAAGAATCAACACTGCTGTGCCATTCTCCACAGAAAACCCTCCTTAGCCAATTCCAACTGATGAAAGATTTTAAGTGTTGCAGAATGAAGCTTGGCAACTTGCAACTGACAGAACACAAGACCCAAAAGCACAGCAGCATGCGTATGAGGATAAGGAACATATCACTGCCAAGTAGTTTTGCCAACACCAGTGAAAACTGGTGATTATTTTTCTTTTCATGGGAAGTGCAGACATTTCAGTTAGTGTAGACATTACACTAACTGAACTGTATAGCTTACAACACAAAAGAAGATTTACCATTACCACGTCTGTACACCAGCTACAACTCCGTCTTCTAGATATGTCACTGCACACAAATCGAGTTTACGCAGTCAGACTAAAGTAAACAACTGCGTTTGAAACGGCATCCTACTGTGACCCTCGAGATCTTCCTCAAGTGTTTGTTCCTACTACAAAAGAAATCCATTACAGAGTGACAGGTAGCTCCCATAGGGCAACAACGCCTGTTCTCCGGACGGGACACGGCCCGGCATAGCCACGCCAACGCCCCGTACCGGAACCGAAAACGGAGGCCCGGCGAGAGGCCGCGGTGCGGCCCCTTCACCACAGGCCTCACCTCCTCCCGCGAACGGGCCGCGCACGGGAGAGAACGGAGCCCTCCCGCGAGGCCCACAGCGCCCCAGGAGCGGGGGGCGGCAAAGGACCGCGAGCAGCAGGGACAGGAGTGGCCCCAGGGGCGGCAGCGCCCGCTCACCCGCCCTGTTCCAGCGGGCGCAGGAGGCGGGGCCGTTCGCGAAAGCCCACCACAACCCCGCCGCCGCCAGCACGCGGGGCACGGCCG
>WBNO01014272.1:23510-75369 GCA_013400575.1 Peucedramus taeniatus
TGGCGGTGTCAGCGCGGTGGGCGGGGCTGGCGCGAGCGCCGGGACCGGCGGGAGCGAGGGGAGCGAGTGCCGGCACCGCCGGAGTGAGAGCAGCGAGAGCAGCGAGTGCCGGCACTGCCGGGACCGAGAGCAGCGAGTGCCGGCACTGCCGGGACCGAGAGCAGCGAGAGCAGTGAGTGCCGGCACTGCCGGGACCGAGAGCAGCGAGAGCAGTGAGTGCCGGCATCGCCGGGAGCGCCGCGCCTCGCGCAGCCGGCACTCGAGCCCTCATAACTGCCGCTCCAGGCCGGGTCCGCTCCGAGAACCGCCTCGGCCGCGTTAGTTGCACCCGCGGGCCCTCGCCGGCTCGGACCGGCCGCTTTCCCCGCTGTGCCCGTAACGGCTCGCTGTCAGCCCGTGTGCGGGCTTGCCGCCAGGGATGGGCCAGCGGTGCGCGACACCGCAAAGAACAAACTGAGATTGTCAAGGAATTCCTAGAATTGTGAGGGATTACTCAAAAGGATGAGGCAGGAAAAGACCATTTAGTTTACTGAACATCAGAACCTACAAGATACAGATATTTCGCTTCAAACGGGGGTGGCGTGGAGGGCCGGGATAACTGCCGTGTCCCAGGGCTGAGCCACTTTTTCAGAAAGATTTTTAAAAAAGCCGGCCTAAGTCAGCCTTCCTGTATGACAATTTTCTCATCCTTCTGCAGATGAGTAGAACAATTGGTCATAATCCTGTAGTAGGTTGGATGCATGGGTCAGTGGGGGTGTGTGTGTGTTTTTTTTGTTGCAAGCCTAGGTTCGCTATTCAGACTGTATCCATATTTTAGGCCTCTCAGAGAAACTCCACCGAGTACCAAAAAGCCTTTGTGCAGCTTAGGGCAGTAGTGCTGTAACTGTGTTTGTAGCAACTGAATGACACTGTGATGGTTTTCACATAAGTGGGTTCAAAGAGATTATCCTGGCAAAAAGGCAGATTCTTTTCCACGGGATCCACTAAGAATCTTCTCTCTGTTTACAGTTTTGGGTCTAACTAGACAGTATCATAATAGTCCACATGGCTGCTTGAGCAGTTGGATTTATGTTTATGTCCTTGGATACTTTTATAAGGCTCAAAAAGTATCAGGCTCATCACAAAACTAGTAAAATTTGTGAATCATACACAGCAAGTTTACAGCTATTTCAAACATTATATTGCCAAGAGTTGAGAACACAAAGAAAAGGAAGGAACCAAAAATGTCAGACTTGTAATAATATTACATGACCATTCAATGAAGCTGTGTGTGTCAAGACGGTTCTGGGCAGGCTCACATCCTGTTCCAGCAGGGCCTACTTGGGTACATGTGATTCTCTGATTCAGCTTCCCTGGGCCGTGGATCATCTGTACAAGCTACATGTGTATTCCAGCATGTGTGAGCCAAGGCAAACACAAATCAGACAACAGCATACTACAGGTAATTTGCAAGGTTCTGCTGCTTAATACCAGCAAATGGTAACATTTTCCTTTCTAGAAAAGCAAATGGTGCCTTTAGAATAGAGGTAATAAAGCACACAGTGGCATTTAAAGCCATGAAATATCAGTATATCGTATGTCATCCTTCCAGATGACAATGCTGTAGAGTCCAGTGGCTTCATCTGGCAGAGTTTAGGGTACCAAACCTGCTGGAGAACTTGGACAGTAGATATTTTTATCTCCTGTTCAGTTGAAAACAAACTAAGAAACTAAAATTAGAAAAGGGGACAACCACAACATCTACAAGTTTGTCATCAGTCTTATGAAAAAGGGAGAATAAAGGCCCATTACTGTTCAGGAAAGGGAGTGAATGGTAGACAGTGTGTAATGGATTGAAGAATAGAGCACTCCATTTTTTTCCAGTGAACAATCTCATTTTAACAATGAAGATAATATTATTAATTTCAACAAGATAATAGCACAAAAAAAAATTGAGTTGAAGTCCTTAGCAAGTGTGTTAAATTCTGCAGGGAGAGATGAAATTTACCCTAAAGTATTTTTTTTTTTGGGAAAATGAAAGAAAACAAAACCACCAAAACCAAACAAATACACAACCCCAAAGAAAAAATCCCAAGCAAAACGTAAATAAGAAGCAGCTTCTGCAATGTTAAAAGTTATTTCAGAGAAGCCATTCAAGAAACCTAGAGGGCTTCAGAATTATAGTCTCATCTTCAAATGTAGGAAGAGTAAGGCCCAAAATAATGCTACACCAGGTGGATAAACAGAGAAACAATATAACTTCCATCTTTGGCAAGAAAGTTTACTTGCTGCTAACAGGGTAGGACTTCAACTCATATTTTTTTTTTTTTTTTCTCCAGGAAGCTGCGAAGCAGCTGGAGAGACCCGGGGGAAGCGAACGCGCCGGGAGCCGCCAGCAGGGGGCGGCCACGCGCCGAGGGGCATCGGGCCGGGCCGGGGAAGGGGACACTGCCCCGGGGATGGGGGGGACACTGCCCCGGGGATGGGAACACTGCCTCATCCATCCAAGGGGGCTGTCCAAATATAACCTACCTGAAGCCTGGGCCCAGGAGCCATACAGGAAGCAACACAGAACCAGCACTGAAAACAAGCTGTGTTCCTCAGACCCAGGTGGAGGCTAAATAGAGCCCCCATGCCCTTGGCAGTTTATGTGAGTAGAAGTCCCAGGTGAGAGAGACGAATCAAACCAAACCAAACCAACAACCCCCAAACACACCACCAAAAAACATACCTGTAATTAAACCAAAATCTTTGTCACAAAACATTATCAGCTCCTTAGTGGCTTACAAGCACTACTTAAATATCTTCTAAAAATAGTTTCTTTTGGCAAAACTCAACAGAAGAAAAAGGGGAAAATGCTGTCTACTTTGTTCTGGTTACAGGTGATACATATAGCATGCACTCAGTAGTCCCAGGATATGAAAGGCTTCCCAGGTTTCACCAGAGCCAATAATACGTCTCCTTATTAGACTGTAGTTCTCTACTTTCCACTTGAAGGATATGTATCACTCTTAGAGGCCAAAGTCAGCCTAAGAATAGTTCAGAGATTCTAAAAAGCTGTGAAAAACCATAGCTTGAACCTAATATAAGTCTCAAAAATTACACCAAAAAAAAAAAAAAACCTGACAACAAAAAAAAACAACAACAAAAAATTAAAGAAAAAAAAGGAAAATAAAAAAGAAGGGAGGGGAGGCTATACTCTGCTTTTTTAGAAAATTTATAGTATTTCAGTGTAATATATATTATATAGTATATAATTATATATTTATATTTCAGAATAAAAATGAGGCTTTGTTTTTCCAAAGACCTAATTGTAAAGAAGAGGCATTTTGGTTTTAGCTGCAACAACCAACATTTTAAAGTAATTCCATAAAAGCAGAAGCAGCTAAAAGTTTTTAAGAGTTTCACTTGGAGAACTGCTGATGCTGGAATATCATTTCAGCCTTTTAACCATCAACTTGTCATCATCTGCAGACTCAGTTCTTATAGTCTTCCTATCTTGCCTAATGGACACAAGCAGCACAGTCTTTGACTTTTCCTTTCTCTCAAGTAATTTCTGACTACATTCAATCTCAGTTTTCTTTTGCTTCTCTATTAATGAAGTTTTGCACTCTCCCTTCCATAGAAGCCTGACCTGCTTCTCCTTACTCATATCTGAATATAATTGTTCCCACTCTCACTTTGCTAATACAACTGGTACAGAATACCTTATTAATAAAACAGGATTTTATGGAAATGGTTAAATTTCTGTGCTGACGTTCATAAGGAAGGGCTGTCAAGATCTTATCAATCTAAGATACAATTGATCTGGCAATTTCAAAAAGCATCCCTCCGATTCTGAAGGTTTGAAATTTGGGACAATACATCAAACTACACTATGGCGTCTAAAAGTTTGGGATCACCAAAGTCCTCCAGGTATGTGGCATTGTTTTACTGATTTTCTCATCCTGGGGAAATAACAGCAACTGTTAATGACAGCAACATCATGTTCTTCTCTTGCCATTAGATTGTGGCAGAGTAATAGAAGCATCCTTGAATATAGTTTTTGTAAAGTTAAAAAGCACCAAGAACCAGAAATGGGATTTTTTTCAGGTATCAGAAAAGCCCTTTGCTTACAACACTGAAAACTAATCACTGCTATCACCTCTTGTGGCTGTCACACAAATCAGATGTTAACTCCTCTTTCTGTTCCTGTTTTTCTCACAGATAAAGACTGCTTACAACAGTTTAGCACACTTTTTGGGAAGGATGTCTCGACCCACTTTGTTTCTTCTAAATGAAATCTTTCTTTGCCTTGTCAAAACGAATCTGTGCTGTCACCAGAGAGACAAGGGAAGCACTCCAAAGAGGAAGGAATGAATGTATGTGACTGTGTGTATAATGTCAGCTAGTTCAGATGCATGTGTACATATCTCAGGATGCTTGTTTAACTGTTGAGCCCATTAAATCTAAAAGATGCAACTAAGACTCCAAAGATATGCTTGGTAGATAATTAATCATGTATAGGATTTTCTGTGTCTAGAGGAGAAAGTAAGCCTCCAGAGATTCAGCTCACAAAGGCTGTACCTGTTGTGCAGATATGCAAAGGACTCATGAATTCTGGAGAAATAATAGAAGCCCTGGAGAGGCAGTGGCCTGGCCTGTTCTGTAATTAAGTAAAGCTTATTTGTGCTGTTCTTATCTTTCACCTTTTTCCATTAAATCAGTCCAGCCACTTAACCTTGAAATAAATTTTTATTAAAGCAGTACATGAGGCTTAGTTATTGCAAAATAAAAAGTTACAGCTGTTCAAGATAATAAAGAACAAGGCCTACTGTCTGATTAAACAGAGCAATTACAAATTCTGATCAAATCAGGAACCCCTTTAATTCATCCATATCATGTTAAGAAGCAGAAGTACTTTTTTAAACAAAAATAGTTTCTCATGATTTTGTGAAAAATCGTGCATATTTTTTACAAAATAATGGAGTTTAAATCATAGTTCATCACATATTGAAAATGTTGCTGCTTCCAAGAGGCACACAACTATAATAGTTCTTCCTGAGGAAAACAGCAGGTCTGCTGCTGCCTCCTTAGACAAGAGGGTTCTTGGAGCCAGGATGTTAATTTAGGGAATGCCTGTAGGGGTAGTATTTGCTAGACAGGGGACTTAGTCACAGTCTTCTTCTGAAGGATAGAAGTTGAGGATGTGTTTTAAAATGATACATGTTTGAAAGTGTCTGCACAGTCACCATCTGTGCTGCTTGGGGGGACAGTGTTGGGAGGTGATGGGAGAGCACAAGGAACTTTGTAGGCAGTATTCCTCAGGGGAGGTCACTGATCCTTCTGATGTTTAACATTACTATTGCCATTAGAAAGCTTCGGTAGTTCAGCAGAAATCAAACCTCCTGTGGTATCATTGTCACACAAAGTACAATAGTCACTGCCACTGAAGGATGCATCTTTTATCCCCGAAGATTCTCGAAGCATAAGAAAGTCACCCTTTCCATGCTGTGAGTGAGAGGGACAATTCCTTCCAACACTAAGGCTCTCAAGACTGTCTTTAATTATTTCAGAGACTTTTAGGCCAACGGTATCATCAGCATGGTTTGGTGCAAACATTAGTCCTGGCCACATCTCTGTCTCTTCTGCTCTTATGTACCTGCTGGGGACATACTGCTGGCTTGGACCTGAGGCAAGTGCAAAGTTTTCTTCTGCAGTAACCACATCTGTGCTTCCTGTAGGTTTCAATGAGATTTGGGAAATCAGTTCTTGGGTGTTTAGATCAGAAACTCTATCTGCATTCACTTTGCTTGAGTTGCTGGCCTCTTCTCTTTCAAGTTGGCTACAAGCCTCATTTGGTCCAACCCAGTCCTAATGAAAGCATCAATAAGCTGGGGTCATTTTGCATAGTTATTCCAAAATAACCTTTCTTTATGGCGTTGGCACAATAACCCAGATGTTTAGTGCAAATCCAATAGGCAAAACAAGAATAATAGGGTAAAACCCTAGCAGCTAATTTCACAAAATTTTACAAGAAGTTTTACAAGATTACACCACCAGAATATAATGCAAGCTGCTGGTATTGCTTTGGTTTTTAAAAGGTGCACCTTTTGCATTCAGTCTGAGCTGGGAGCCACTGGAGGAGTTCCACTTCTAAGGAGCAAGAGGCTGGGCAGAAGCCCTGGTGGTTAGCTAGTATGTGGAAGCAGTAAAATGAGAAACTATAAACTTTCAGGAAGATCAGAACCATGTGTCAGTAACTCTGCTCAGGAGCTAGAATTATTAATCCCAGAAAAAAAACATCCTCCCATCATGAACGGAGGGTCATGAGAAAGAAATGAAATTTCTTACCTTAAAATTCCCACTGTGCAAACTATAGAGTGGCTGAAAGAAAGCAGCTGGCGTGGGAATGTTAAAGCAGGCAAGGCTTTTTGCCCTAAAGTAAGAAAACAACACTTTAAAAAAATAGTTTTTCTGTGTTCTGTCTCCATGATACTGGTTAGATGAACCCCTCCCCACTTATGTTAGTAAGATTGAACAAGAAGCCCACTCATCATCATTTCTGACTTCTCATGCATTTATTTTTCTGCCACCTGTGCATGCATTTAATGTTTCTAACCTGAAGCAGAGTCTCACAAGTTTCTTTGGAATATGTCACAAACTTAATATACTGATCTATTACTCATTATATACACCAAGCTATTTAAGCATTTGTTTATCAGCTTATTCGATCTAAACCACTGTTTCTGAAACTGTTTTAAAGAATTCTCATTTCATGACATTTAAACAGAGAAATTCTGCCAGACATCCCTGCCTTTTTATTAGAGTCTATCCTATAAAAATATTTTATCATGTGGACATCATGTATTCTGTTTCTCTAAGAATGATGTGTATATGGAGCATAGTAATGTATGTCAAGGTAAAAAAGAAAGAGGTACCTATGCTCTGCCAGCATAAAAATTGCAGAGGATTGTTGAACCAAGGTTCTAAAAACACTTTTTTCTCTGTACAACTTGGTCTCATTTGCCTATATTGGTATTTTACCTGCTGACTCCTGCCAGGAATATCACATGTAGCTTAGCATTGACATCAGTTTGACCACCTTTATGGGTTGCTGTGTACTTGCACTTTTAATTTATCTACATGAAACTTCTAATATTTCCATGTGCTTAAATTTCTTTTACTCCAAGATACCATCATCCTTGGACTTCAGCCAAATTTGGGAGTCCCAAAGGTACTTTGGTCTCCTTAAGGACTGTATAGTGGGTCATTAACTACCATCAGCCGAGGAACATGTCACATTCCAAGACTGTCAGAAGACCTTTTGGAAATGACTGAGTCTGTGCAGCAGAAACAGGAAGGAAAGGGAATATAACAACTCTTGATTTACCCTATTCAGGCCATAAAGATCAAGGGGAACTTACTGAAAATCACATACCTTGAGGAAAGCTTGCAGTTCCAGAATAAATAGAGTAGAGTGCCAAAACTCAGAGGAATGAATAAGTACTGCATAGTTTTGATATTTAGAATCTTTTCAGAGACTTTTGGGACATCTAGGAATAGAATCAGCACAAAAATTTATAATAAGAAATCTGGAAGTCAAGATAGAACCCCAAATAACCAAGCACTGCAAATGAAACAGGCAGTTAAAGGCCTTAAGGAAAATAATTTAGCTATGAATACGTGAAGGAAGCTAGCGCTGATTTGAAAAGCTTCATTTTACGACATATCTTTTTTTTTTTTTTTTTTTTTTTGGAACATGGACATGAAAAGAAATGAGATAAGATGAAAACAACATTCCTTGTACCTGCTCTTTGAAACACTGTTGTCTGGCTCCATTCACTCCATTGACTGTGGTAGGAATTCTCATTTTCAGAAACTTTGCAGCGAACTCTTGCAGTGTAAGCAATGCCACTGCGGAGCTCTGTGGCTTCAATTTCTACTTGTGGCAGTGAACTGGGTAGTGTCTTGTTCAATGCAACCTGCAAAGTATTACAAAGCATTGCTGTTAATGAGATTGGGCAAAAGGATGGTCTTTTAAATACTCTTTTTTTGTTGTTTTTTCCCTTCTGTTTTCTTTTCTTAGATGCAAGAAGAGGGCCTGAATGATGATGGATGCAGGGTTCATAAGAAGAAGAGTTACTGAACTTCAGTATTGATGTTTTATGTTAAATCTCTCAGCCTTAATATGGGAAACCAGAAAGTCCATCTTAAGTCAGCTAGTGGAGCTCAGTGGTAAGGCCACTGTACCCAAAGAAAAAGGCAGGATCACTGTATGCCTCATCCAGTTACCTCCCAGGACATGCTGTACTCCTTATACTGCAACTCATATTGGAGAATGTCAGCGAGGTACCAAGGCACATTCCACACACTCCACCATATCTGGCACTTGCTGGGAGTGGCATTGCTCTGGATGTTCAAAGGTGGATCAAGTTTTACTGCAAATAGAAGAGGTGGGGTTTTTTTCACAGTGTTTGGGACACCAGAAAAGAAAATGCATGATAATAAGGTGACTGAAACAATGGAAGAAAGCTGGGTCTAAAGAGGGATACTAACACTAGCAGTAGACCAAGTTAGCTTACAGCATCAGAACAACTGCAGATCTGACATAAATTAATGATAACTCCAGTAGTCCCTAGGGTTAATTTAGCAAGTAAAGTACCACTCTGGATATCACATTCTGTCCTTACAATATACCACAAATACGGACAAGTTTTGAGCATTTCTCTCTGGTACCAGGCCATGGGGCATTCAGTTAAATCCATGACTCCTCATTACATAATTTCTTAGAGAAAAATAAAACAACAAAACGAACAAATAATTGAAGTAATCCAATTGCAAATTACCCAGGGCACAAGAAAACATGATGCAGATGAGAAGTATTGTTAAATGGTGCTCCAAAGCCAGGCCCTCTGAAGTCCAGGAAAAGTCAAGATGGAGACACTCAGCGACTGCATTCTTACTCGTGCAGTTCACATAGTGCACTCTCTGGGGATGGACAGTCTTGATTGTTCTCATTGCTTTCCCTTGCTATCTTTGAGGCATCCTTTGTTAGGCAGCATATCAGACCTATCCTGAAGCTGCTGGGCAGAGCCTCAGCTCACAGCTGTGCGGGTTCATACTTACTGTGCTTGCGGGGGTTGTACTCTGGAAAGGCCGTGTACGTCTGATTACATCCAAAGAAGTTTCCTTGGAGAGAGACTCTATAACTATCTGTTTCCAAGATTTGGCTGGCTAAATGAATTGTGCAGTGGTAGTGATTCTGCATGCTCTCTGTGGCAGTCATTTTGCAGCTGGCATTGTGGCCCTTTGACCAGAGGCTAGAAGAACAAAAAGGCTGAAAGTTTAAGTCATACAATTAAATGCTTTTCAGTTCATGCATGTGTGGCAGCTTAGCACAGCACCACACTCTGGAAGACCATGAACCTCTTTAGTGCAGACAGCAAGCAAACCAGCAATCCAAAAGCTGGATGGATGGCAGGACTGGATAGGGAGGAAGAAGACAACTTCATAACCTTACTGCTGAGAGCACCAAATCTCACAGGAGCTGCACATAGCATCCAGTAGCTGTTCCCTGCTCCCTCTGAAAGTGAGAGAGCTGCTGTCACTGCAGGAAAGCAGGTAGGTAGGGGGAAGGAGTGGATGGACAGTTGGTTACAAGTGCATAGCAGAGAGGTAACAATAAGCTGCACATTAAGTCCCCTTTCACTACAAACAAACCAGTACTGACAGCAAAATGTGCTGGAAGTTGCTTTGTCTTTTTATGGTTTAGCCATTCATTAGCAATGTTTTCACATTTCATGTGATCCCACAGGAAACTGGGATATCACAGTTTATCAGCTTGCCCATCTTTCTAAGATTTAAAATCCAGTATTAATAAGAGACTATTTTTTACTTAACCATAGCAGAATATGAGGCTTCTAATGTCAGAGTGGCTTACCCTCATATAATAGTTACTGGCAGTCAAGACAATGTTTCTACATAACCTAAACACATTAAACTCAATTTATCCTATCAGCTAGCAAACTATTCAGATGATTTCTTCTATTAGAGGAAAAACTATTCAGATAATATTCAGATAATAAAATCTCTTATTAAAGCTTATAACTAGACTTGTATTTATATATTTACTAATATACATTAAACCATTACGTGTTTAAATTCTAGGCAAAAAGGAAAGAAATTATTAGAAGTTCATTAGGCAGCTTTACTGATGGGCTTTACTTTCCAGATGGGCTCTGGAAGCTCCCAAGTCATGGGGACCAGAGGCCAGGAAGGAAAGGTTCTCTGCTCTGAGATGCCTGTCACAATGGTTCACTGAACAGATGGAGAGCCCACAGCTGACAAGAGATCATGCAGCCACGTGCATGTGACCTTTGCTGCAGCTCCTGAGGCTGTGGGACCACGATAGAGAGCAGCTTCTGAGGTCTGGGGTGAAAGGGTGGTGGAGCTAGCTCTGCCACAGGTCTCCTGCTGTGGAGGGAGCAAAGCCCACAGCTGGGCTGCATCTCTGCTTCTCAGTGCTGTCCTGCCCAAGCCAGGGCTGGGGGTGCCACAGATAGCTCTTGGTGTGCAGCTCTTACTTGGTGAAGTGCAGGTGGAAAGGTCCATCACCTATGGGCTTCTCAGTTACCCACACACAGCTCACGGTAGTCACGTAGTTATTCAGGCAGCTCAGGCTGCCAGAGAGCTCTGCAGAGGAAGGAGACCAGAGCTGGATTCATGTATCACTGGATGATGCCTTGCTCAGTACACTAAACAAATGCATTACTTGCTAGTGCTTCCTTTGCTGACACCGTATCTGATCTGTTCTTACTCTGTTGTAACACACTTCACTGCATGAGGTGAGTGTAAGATCTTGGAGCACGGGTCTTGTGCAGTGGCTACACTTTTTGTGGTACCCAGCTCGTCCAGGTTGTGCTCAGTCCCCTAGGCCTGGCACTGTCAGCCAGCTGTACTGGTTCCTGGGACAGGGCAGTCACCCAAGTAACTACTGCCTTTTCGGGGTCCTGTCTGCCTAGCCGTGGACCCCTTCGGGCTGCGTTACCTCAGGGACAAAATCAAAAGACTGGAGGCGCTCTTTACTCTCGGGACCAGAGTTCCACTTTTTTTCCAGATGGGATCTGCCTGGGGATCAAGGCAACGGTCTTTGGGAGGAAAAGAGGAGGAGGCGCCCCAGAGGTGGAAGAGAGGGAATGTGTCACGGCGGGAGACCCTAACCTGAGGGGCGAGGGGGCGCAGAAAGGGACCGCAGCCAATGGGATACAAGTGAGGAGGAGGCCAGGGAGAAACCACTATAGTGGGGAGAGAGGGTTGTGTGGGACGAACCATGTGATAAGAGAGGGGGAATCCCATGAGGATACAAACATTGTATTCAGCGCAAATTTCCAATCACCCAGCGCAAAACAACAACTAAACGAACGATTTAGTGCAATGCAACAAGTCACAAGATCTTGGGCTGCATGCTGAAGGGCCTGCGAATGAGAAACGAGAACAGGCATGTGCGTGTCTTTGCGGAGCGGACCGATTGCAGAGCTCATGTTACCTGGGCCTGCTCCTGCGGCCCAGAGCAGCGCGGCAGCGAGGCACAGCTGGAGGCACAGCTGGAGGCACGGCTGGAGGCACGGCTGCCACACGACTCCTCCCATTCCAGATAGGATCTAGAACAGAATCAGCAGTTTTGTTGGTATTTCTGCCAGCCTGACAAAAGCTGAACCTGTCAGAGAGGGCACCAACGCAGCTATATAAATTATTCTATAGGAACTGTTCTTCTCATAGAAGATAGTAGATACTTTGCATATAGATAGATAGTACTTTGCATTAAAGCTCCAGCTGCCTGAAAGGAAATCTACAATTCCTGCAATTTTATCAGGGATGGGAGAAGGTGTGGGTGTTCTTTCTTTCTTTCTTCCTGCATTTTTGTCATCTGGTTTATGATCATTTAAGAGCAGCAGAGAGCCACAGTGGGTCGGAACCAATGTTCATGTTTCCCCAAATCCTGTTTCTGACCATAGTCAAAGCCAGATGCTTAGAGAGAATCGTAGCATTAAAGCACAGATGTTCATCTCTGAGCACTCTCAGCCTCCAGACATTTGCAGCTCAGGGGCTCCTGGAGCAACATTATTTCTGCATATTCAGAAAACAGACACAGAGAATAACTGATATGATCCTGGTCAAAGCACTCATTGGGAGGTATAGAATACTTAGGGCCTAGTCATTCCCCCAATGCACTGAAGGATTATGCAAGGATGCTTGCAGAGTATCTTCAATGTGGGACTCTACATCTCTACAAGATACTGGGCTCACTCTCTTTATTTTTAACCAGAAGTTCCGTTCTCTGAATTGTCTCCTGAGGAAGTTTTAATTTAAAATTATAGTTTTTCACTAAAAGTTTCTGATTTGATTATTTTATGACAACATTTAATAAGAAGAATATGGACCCGATCTATTGAGCAAATGTGGTGTTTCAAAAAGATGTTTCCAGTTTGCATTATTTGCTGTTACCTGAACACAGCAAACGAGCCCAGCACCACTGCAAGGAGGGTGCTGCTCCAAAGAGCCAGAAAACTTGGAGTGAGTTTGTAGACAGGGACCACTAATCAGTATAAATAAAACCAGTGTCTTGAAAAATTAAAAAAAAATTGAAGGAACAATGTTTGCACTACTTGACTAGCACGGACATGGACCTGAGCTTTACATCTGGGGTAACAAGAGAGTGGAATGTTCAGTCTCAAAAGAGCTTGGGTTAGTTTTTATAAAAAAAAAAAAAAAAAAAAAAGAAAAAGAAAAAGAAAAATACCAAAGAAAACTTGCCAGAGATAATGATCTCTCTTTCAGAAGAAGCTGGGAAAAAGGGAAGGAGTGTCAGGATAGGAGAAAAAATAAGTACAGCATTAGCACAGGACCAAGTGTATATAGCCTGACTGTAGAATAATATTGTGATTTCTAACCAACAAAGAATCTGAAGCAATCTTGAATAGAACTGTGTGAGAAAAAGCCTATGCTTAGCAAGGGCTGTGATATAGTAATCATTAGGATTGTTTTACTGAAGAGATTAAGTGACCTGATCCATGACCAAGAACATCCTTCCAGTCATGAATTTCACAGAGCTAGACAACAGCATCCATGTGTAACTTCTTGCATGTGATTATGCCTGTCTATAATTTCCCCTGTCTGAATAAATTGTAAAATAATTATGATGTTTCAGAAACGGATCAAGAGAAAAGGAGTATTTCTGGCTTTCACTTCACCACCTCTTCAGTTTTGGGTTTTTCATAAATATCCTGTTTTGCTTCAGACTTTCTTCAGGGTGGGGGCTGAGAGGAAGTGTCACCATTAGCTGATTTTAGCCAGGAGGCATAAAGCCTCTCGTGCTTATCATTCTAATCAGGTTTGCTTATGGTCCCTGTGATTACTACAGTAATACTGAGTAAATATGAAATAGAGAGAGCTGCACTAAGTAGAATTATTCATGTGCTTACAAGAACTTGTTCAGGCACACAAACAAATAAACAAACTTAGGTCAAGATAAGTAAAACAGGACAGAATGTTTCCAGGTAATTCCTGCTAATTTGATAAACTCCCCCCACTCCCATGCAAGAAGTTCTTTGTTCAGTTCTGCAATGTTTGAAATGTGTTAGACATTTCTGGCTCTCTAGCTCTCCTGGAAACAAATACAGCATGTTTAAATACAAATTTTTGTGTTAGAAGCCATAAATGCTAGTCATAATTAGGTCACAGAGCACTGAATTCTCAAAGACTTACCAGAAAATAATTTCAGGAAGTAGCACATAACCAGCTGAATGAGATTCTGCAGTACATTAATACAGTTAGAGGAGCTAACATACAGACTGTGGATACATATAAATTGAAAGAAAAGTTATTGCAGCTACATGTAACATTTGTAACACAATTAATTTATTCTGTTGGAATCAACACTTTAAACAAAAAATTTCTGTCAATATGAAAATGCTTCTGAAAAGGGATATGTGAATGATTTGGTCCTGGGTAACTTTACTCAGAAATAATTACGGACCAAGTAAATCTTTTTAACTTAGCCAAGGAAAGGCTAAGTAGTCATTTCACACCAGCCATAAGTATCTTACATGACAAGATGATTTCAGGTAGGAGAAAAGTATTTTCTTCTTTTCTAAATCTACAAGAGAAACATGGAAAGAGTCCAGTAGTTGGATACTGAAGGTAGATACAATGAGACAAAGTGAAGAATTTTACAAAGGGGAACTATCTTTATTGCTGGAACCTCTTGCCTAAACATACGCAAGACTTGTAGTCTTCCTATTAGCTCAGATGGAAGCCCAGTACTAGCAGTGCAGATACAATTACAGCGGGTTCTAGCAGAGGAAGACAAACCAACTTCTTAGCCAGGTGTCTTGGGGACCAGGCTACTTGCTGCTTTCTTGTGTTCTAATGTCCAGTTTCTGCAGCACTGCGCAGTTGTGGGTGAAGGCAGAAAAGCTGTATGAGAGCTAGTGTCAAGAAAGGAGAACCACCTTCACTCTGCAGGAAAGAGACAAAAGGTCTGAGATGATGCCCTGAAATGATACCCCAGGTATGCTGCCAGCAGTCTATCAGCACAAGGAGGAGGTAGTGACCTTGATTTCCAAAGCAGTCTCAAGCTGGTTGCAATGGTGTTTCCATCCTTTCTGTATGTTTCCAGGGCACAATTCTGCCTTTTATCTCCTCAAGGAGCTGAGGCCTTGCATCTGTGCCTTTTCCTTCCCCTTCTGTGGTTCCTGTCTCCACTTCCCAAAAGCAATTTTAAGTAGTTTTAACCAGAATTTGTACAACACAGGTTTTCAAAGCGCTCTCTACTTCTTATTAACAGAAAGACAAATGACTGACTGTTACTGCTAAATCTATCACCAGAAATTAATATTCTGGGAATCACCCCCCAGATTTGGGGTGCAGTTGAACACACAATGAAAAGATAACATTTTCTCATAAGAATTTATAAGGTAAAATAAATTATTTGACAGATACCACTGAGAGGGGAAGTAGTGCAAGCAGTTGACAACACAGTCCCAGCATGTGGGTAGCCTAGATATCATCTAGGTTTCAGAAACTCTGTAAAGCAGAGCTTTACAGGCAGACTTGAAGAATGAGGTTGATGTAGCCCAAGAGAATTGTAAGCAGCACATTCAATGTGTAAGCAGTAGCATGGAGGATGATCAGGAGAAGTAGATTTAACGATCTAGTGGGAGGTAGAAGCTGACATCATAGAGTTAACTTCTAGATGGGGAAGTGAGAGATGACAAGAGGACAAGAAGAGGCTGTCAGTGACTTTAAAAGTGGGGAGAAGAAGCTTATGCTTGATGAGATAGAGAAAGAGAGATAGAAGAAATGTATAGATAAATGTAAGGGGCTCAAAGGGATGGACATAAAATAGGATTTTTTTGTCTCTGACTTTTGGATGGCTACAAGTAAGATCACCTTTACAAAAGCCTGATAAAACATGAAGTATCATATAAGAGCATAAGCAAGGATTTCACATGGAGATATGTGCATAAGAGTCTTTAATATGCTTGGGTATCCTTTGATACATATGATATTTTACACCAGCCCACAGCAGGCAGCCAGGAGTTCTAGGTTTTATCCCACTTCTGTCATCAACTTTTTTATAAGGTATGTTGCTTAATCCATGTAATTTTTTCTTGTTTCAGCTCTTTCACATGATCTTGTATGCTCACCT
Organism: Peucedramus taeniatus; assembly: GCA_013400575.1. Taxonomy (NCBI): domain Eukaryota; kingdom Metazoa; phylum Chordata; class Aves; order Passeriformes; family Fringillidae; genus Peucedramus; species Peucedramus taeniatus. The sequence continues at coordinate 39,181 of WBNO01014272.1, forward strand.
AAATCTTAGAGGAAGTCAGAAGCATCAGGCTCTGATTTGGCAGTGGCTCTGGACTCTTTTAAAATGTGTTTTGCTCGTTCTCACTCCCAGAGCAAGATCCTGATGTCGACAAGACACTTGTCAAGGTCTAGCAATGCATGTTTGCAGCCCAGAAAGCCCCTTGTATCCTGGGCTGCATCAAAAGCAGCAGGACCAGCAGGTTAAGGGAGAGGATTCTACCTCTCTACTCTGCTCTTGTGAGACCCCCCCCTTGCAGTGCAGAGATGGGCACGTAGTGATGGGGCGAGGTGGAATGGCTTCTGACAAGCAGAGACCAGCCTTACATGGGGCACTGCGCAGAAATTTTTCCCTGTGAGGGCAATGAGACACTGGCACAAGTTGTCTGTCCAGAAAAGACTTTCCTACCCCATCCCTGGAGGTGTTCCAGGTCAGGTTGGGTGGGGCTTGGAGCAACCTGGTCTAGTGGAAGGTGCTGCTGCCCATGGCAGAGGATTCGAAGATCCCTTCCAACTGAAGCCATTCCAGAATTCTATGATACAATGAGTGGTATACAGTGGGAGCAGACACAGCAGATCTGGACCCTTACATGCTCAGTTTCCATTCCTTACATCTTAGCAACTAGTCATAAATTACCTGCTCTCCCTCGGCCATAATCCCTTCCTTTGCTTATGTCTCTTCCAGAGGCAGCACCAAGGGCACTAAAGAAAGGTAAGACACTGACTAGCACCTAAAACAGTGGCAGGCAATAGCATGTCTGTACCAACAGGTACACCCCTCCATCCACTAAGATTACCCAAAGTGCAGAGTCTCCAGAGCAATCTGTCATGCTAGTATGTGTAATGGGAGAGGTACCCGTTGTAAACAATCATCCCTGCCTATAAGAAAAGATTTCTGTAGGTCCTTTAAGAAAAATTAGTGATACCTTATCTACCATTTGAATATCTAGGCCTCTAAGCACATGTCTGACAGAAACACATCAAATGCACACAACAGGCTCACATGAGACTTATCCTGGGGAATAAGGAAAAAGGAGTTGGATTTTCTTATCTGCATAAATTATTTGAGAGAACCCCATATAACCAGCCTTTTTCTCTCTTCATTTTTGGAGAGCCATTTTCCCAACAATTGGATGCCCACAAACAACCATGTACTTTTAGATGTGATATACTTGGATCCCAGAAAGAAAGCTGCTACAAAGGATGACTGCAATAAAGCAATATTCATACACACATGCATACATATATATATACATACACACATACATTAAAAAAGTATGTTTATGTCTGCAAAGTCCCAAACACTGAGGACTATTTTGGCTGGATTCCTTTACATTCATCTCTTGCAGTCAGAGAGGAGGACCTTTTTCAAGATAGTCCCTCTTTCAAGCACAATCCATCAGAATTATTGCAATAGTGGTGTTTTGTGCTCAGCAAACTATCAGAACATAAGTGCAAAGGCACTTCTGGTCTTCAGGTTCCTAGCTCAAGAAACAGTATAGAATTCCACATTTAGATAAAGAAAATATTTTTCAATATTTTGCTCAGTTGATGTCCACTAACATTACATGCTGGAATGCATAAAACAGAAATATGGTAAACTGTCTTACCAGCTCAAAAGAAATGTCACTTTTCAGCCTGCTTCTGTCTCTTGATAGTTTAAGCTGTGTGGTTTGATGATCAGGCAGTAGCATAATAAAACAGAGCTTACTGTGCCTGATTTTAAAGATAATCTCAAGAACCAATGAAAAACTGCTCTGATTATCAGATTGAGTTAAAGCAGCTGTATATGTAATTTCTCATTAGTCATGGAGAAACAGGAATTTCTGCTAAAGGATTAACATTTAAAAGGCCAAGTAATTTGCTGAGTAGAAAAGTATCTGCTTGCAACTTTTATATAAATAGGTCAAAAAAATAACTTTCTAAGTGACCTTAAGCCATTCCCTAGCCCTGTGTGGATGTGGAGCTAAACTGCTTCCACCCAAGACCTGTGGCCAGCTGTGCTCAGACCCCTGAGCTGCCCTGTGCTTCTTCCACAGCCAATTGCTGCACTGTGCTCGAAGGGCAGCTCTGGCAGCAAAGGCAAGCAACCATTGCAGTGCTTCCTTGTCCTGATCCGAGTGTGTATAAGGAACAGATCTTCCCATGCCCAGCAGCAAGGATGCAACGGCAGGGTTACAGCCAGGATCCACCAAGTCAGTCCTGAACATGGGTCTAGTGCCAGACAACGGAGAGAGAGAAGCAGTCAAAGAACAGTCTGTCAGTATCAGCTTCTGGGGCCAAGAGATAGGGAGGTAGGGGCCATGCAGAAATGGAGATGGACATTTCCGCTTTGGTACATCAGAATGGATTGGGGTGCTCCTCCCAGTACCTGCTTTTTGACCCTATAGTTCCTGGGGGAAAAAAAAAAATTCCAAATCTGAGCTGCTAAGTCAGGGACATTTGCAGTTTGCTCCTAATAGGCACTGAAGATCCCCCCCCCCCCCCCCCCACTCCACATCCACAGTGACAACTCACTGACCAAAAGTTTAATTGTTATACCTTGCTTTAAAGGGAACAACTTCCCTTATTTTAATACCCTTGTGTCACACACTCGTTCGTGAAGTCTGACTCCTAGGGTGAACCGAGATAACTTCCAGCCCAACATCACACAAGCCACCACCATCTCTCAGAGGTACAGCCAGATAGTGTTCCAGTAACAGAAACAGTTCCTTCAGCAGTTCTGGGGCCATCACTACAAACAGAAACAGAGCACATGGGACTGAGATGTAAAGGGCCCCAGGAAAACAAGCAAGTTTCTCCCTTAAGCTGCCTGGGGTCACTTACCACAGTGTAGTTTCTGCAATGAAAAGAGCTGAGAGATGAAGCTGCAAAAGACTGTGCTGAGAGCATCAGAAATGTCTGTCCAGTCGCATTTGCACCAACATGGTCACAAAGCAAGCAGCCTTCATGGGACAGTGCTGGGCAGTCAGCTCATCAGGGCAGGGGAACTGATCCTCTACTGCCTTGTGGAGGCCATGTGAGGGACCAGTAGCAGCAGGGAGGATGCATCAGCACATGAAGACAACACCTCCTGTGACTTAGCACAGCACATGACAAGAAAAATGGAAAATAAGGAGGGAAGAAACCAAAGAAGCTAATATATCTTAGAGCAGTACCCAGGAAGCCATGGAACTAGGGATATATTGAGGGAGTAATAACAACATGGACAAAACTAAGTCATGTAGGTCCAAAATCAACATAGCAAATACCATGGCAGATCTGAACAATCAAACCAGAGGAGGTGGATGCAATGCAGTACTGTCCCAGCACTCACCTATGAAAAAACAGCTTCTCTTTACTACAGCGCTCTCTCCTGTTTAGGGAGCTGTGGGGTTGCCTACACTCTCAGGTAAAGAAGAGGGTGAGGGAAGGGAGTTTGTTGGTATCACAGCAACAACAGATTATTACTACACTGGAAACATGCATCATTCACCACAAGGGTTCTCTTAAGATATGACCTGCTGGAGCCAAGCAGTCTATGGCAAGGTAAGATGAAGGTCTGCACATTCAATTTCAGTATTACAGTGACTTTTAAAGACAATTATCCTGAACAAATCAGAGATGGAGATGGCAGGGAGAAAAAACAGATTCAAGGTTACAGTGCAGTTTCATATTCGGCTTTATTAGCTAGCAGAAATTGCTCATAATTTGTGCTACCGACTTGTTAACTGCAGCAGAGCAAGTCCAAGGCAGAAGTGGCAGGCACATCCAGGTAGGACAACGTTTCAATAATTTTGGCAAAATTCTAAAAGCTTCTCAATTAAAATGCTTGAAAAGTGCAGGGAAGAGAGTCTGACTCAATAGAAAAGCCTAGTAGCAGGAGTTTGTTTAGAATTATGTATATTTTGAAGCCTTTTCATTTGCAGACTCCACCTGGAAAGTCTTTCTGAAACCTGAGTTGTGCTTAGTCTCTAGTACACACATTTCTGCGATGATTACATACGAATTAGTTTTGATCCCCACAGACAGGTCTGGAGCCGTCAGTAATTAACAGACTACTACAGCTGAGTTTAAAGAGCCAAAGATAGTAGAAGGAAAAGTAACATCACATGTTGTTTGAAAAGGTAGAGGAACTTCAACATAGCAAACATGCTTGCCATGGGTTATGATTCCAAGTTCCATGTACAGACAAACTCTCAAGTCATGTGAGAATACCAGGCAAAATAACTTAAAGTTCTGTACTCTTTATAAGGTTACTGCAAAAAATTCTTCATATCTATATAAGCCAAAGGATAATTTTCAAAGTATACTTGTTTTTTTCTGACATCAAGGGAGGGTTGATCTATGATTCTTAAAAAAACAAAACCTGACAAAACTCAGGAACAATCAATCACAACAAATTTGAGACATTAATAGGATAAGTGGGAATAGAAACAGGCATATTTCTGTGAACCTAACAGGTATCAGTTTATGCAACAGAGCTTACACAAAGTGAACTTTGTTTCTCTTCTGAATTTTGCTCCTGGCACACTATGGAAAAGGCCCCACATTCATCCAGGCAACAGCAAAGTCCTTAGTTTGTCTGTGTCCCACTGATAGGGCTCTCAGAGCCACAGGACACCCACTGCTTGACGTAGCTCCGTGTGAAGTCCTGCCCCTCCTGCTCAAGAGGGATGGACCCACAAATGGTCTGACTGTTTTGCCCAAATTCAGAGTCAACTGGACTTCCACAGTCTGAGTCCACAAAGCCACTGTCAATAGTGTCCAAATCCACACAGATCAAAGGATAACTGTCACCAGGCTTTGTATTGTGAGGGAAGAAGTCACAGGAGCCTTCACTGTAGGAAACACTTTCACCATCAGGAGAAGGTAGAGAACCTGGATTTTCCAAATCCCACTGATAAGGCTGCAAGCAAAGGGCTTCTAGGATGCTCCCCACCCCTCCTTCCACTCCCCTTTCTTCTTGCTGGTTGACTGGGCCACTTGTGCTCCTCAGATGGTCTGTGGACACAGAGCCTGAAGCAAGTATTTTGTCCTGTGTACTCAGATCAGCCAAATGCAAGTCACTGGATATCTTTCTGTCTTCCTCATCAAGGTTAACCTTGGGGTAACCAGGTTCTCCAGCACTATCATCTTCCTTGTTGGTATGCTCATGTTCCCTGTACACATGGTTGCAGCTGCACTGGCAGTCACAAGATGTAAATTCATCAGCCACAGTCACTGTATCAATTGACAAGTGCCCATATGACTGGTCCTCAGTCCCACCACTGCTGTTTACACTACACCACAGTGACTGGCTACCATGACCTGGGGTGGTCAGGCAAGACACACAGGGCTTGCAAGGCAGATTCTTTCTTAGCTCATGCAGCTCTTCCTGTGGGGTGCTGTTGGAAGGATGCATGGTGTAGACTTCTAGGACTTCTGGAAGGACTTTTCCCCATTCAAAGAAATCAAAGGTCATTTTCATATGGGATGCACCAACCCACTTCTGCAGAAAAGGAAACAGGGAGAGAGAGATTAGCATCCCAAAGTCTGAGGTTTCACAGAAATAACCAAATTTCTTACACTTTTGGAGGCAAAAATTAAACTCTAAAATCACGGACTCCTCCAATATAACAGGAGGATGGCTGTTATTATGAGACACGGGCAACTGCAGGAGAACTAACTGAAGTAATTGAAACTAATTAGCTCTGAGAGGTTTGCATGGCTTTGCAATTTTCTCTGACACTCTCGTCAGGATTCCAGGCTTCAGAAATCACATGAACTCAGCTCACACACTGAGACAGCACTTACAGAGAATAAGGAGTGTAGATGTAACACAAAGGTTTTCATGGCACTGAACAGATACTGGAAAGCTCTGGTTCTTATATCTGAAGATGTTTGGCATTCCTTTGAGATAGATTTCTCCTTCTACTGCCCTAATGAGAATCCCTTGCTCAGGATAGCATGATGGCCTTTTAGTCTGTCATGTACTCCACTCACTTGTGTAGCCCATTGTCTTGGTTTGAATGCTGCCCCATCAGACCCATTTATACCTTAAAATCTCCATTATGAGCCATGTAAAGAGGTTTGAAAAAGGGAGCAGGGTCTGGGATGCAAGCCATCTTCTTCCACAAGCTGGAAGAGAAAAGAGAAAGGCTTTGGGGTTAAGCACACATTACAAATGCAAAGACATCTCTAGATCCATTTCAAGGAACTGGAATTACTTGCCCAGCCTTGTGAGTTAGCAAGCAGCTGAGGTTCCAAGGTTGTCTTGTGCTGCCAGAGCCATCTAATAGCCCTTCTTGTGAACCTCACTAGAGGAGAGACCTCAGCACCTGCACACACACATTCACACTGAGGTAAGAGGTTCCAGTTTTTTCCTTCCTGGAAAAGCACCAAATGCTAGAAATGCATTTTTACTGAGGCTGAGCTGGTTTGTGGTCTGCAGGCCAGAACTCTTCCCTATGCAACTCTTCTGTGGACTTAGGCTGTGCCAGCCCTATTGCTGGATGAGCCCAGCCCTCCTCCATGTCATACCCCATATCTCTTCAAGGGCATGAGAAGCCTCTGAGAGAGACAGAGGCCTCCAGCCAGCATTGAGGGACCTATCTCAGCTTTGGAAAGGGGCAGCTAGCTCTGGCTACTGCTCTATCTGGCAGCTGCAGAGCACAGACAAGACCAGGAGAGCAGCTCAGAAGGCTGTGTGGCCCTTGCTTCATCCCCATGTGCCACCATCTTGTCCTAGCCAGCTGAATGGCACCAGAGTCCCAGAGGAAAACAGGTCACCTGGGGCAGTACATCAGCCAGTGACCATTCTTGGCTGTCCCTCACAAGCTCATAGCTGCTCATTCATAGAAATACAAGACTCAAGGAAGGCTGCATGTGAACACCCCATCTTTAACAAGATAGAATAAAAGCATTAACTGCTGCCTCCTAAAGCATTCTTACCTCTGCTGTTTGGCCAGAAATGTTGTGATTGAGGCCATGATTGCCACGACAATACCAAACAGCAACAGCCATTCCATGCCTGCTGTCTGTGTCACTGCTGGAGAAAGAGACAAAGTCATTCAGGTTCATCTTGCATTTATACAGGAGATGGTGAGGGAGAAAAGGGTTTTTAGAACGTAAGTTGTTGTCAAGCATTGGAAAGGAGTGCCCAAGGAGGTGGTGGAGTCACTGTCCTTGGAGGTCAAGAGACTGGACATTGCTCTTAGTACTATGGTCTAGTTGATTAGGTAACCATCAGTCAGAGGTTGGACCTGATGATCTTGGGGGTCTTTTCCAACCTAAATGATTAATTTCTATCCCAGATGCGCCCATTGGGATAATGGGGCTGTCACCTGGGCATCAGTACTCCAGACAGGTCTGATTGAGGGTGCTCAGAGACGACCGCATCAATGAAAGGAGCAGTTTGTCAGCTGCCCTATGACCTGGCTGTGCCACAGATAGACAGCCAACATAGTTAGGGCAAGACAGCTCCTTCCCACAAAGACCCCTGATGTTCTGACTCCTGGTTTAGGGACACCTCCACAGATGATCTGTGAAGTGAAAGAGTGCAGCTGATTAGAGAAAGGTGTTGACTAGATGACAGTTTGGTGGCTGCTCTCCACCTGTGATGAAAAGGAGCACCTTTGAGATCCAGAACTCAGATACCCCTTAGCAAATGGAGCCTGGCCCTGCTGCCACTGCACCAGGTAAACCCTGTAATACTTCAGTTCGAGCTGCAGATCAGTGAGAGCAGGGAAGCTCAGCACATGCTGGTGGCATTGGCCACAGTAATTTTGCACCTGCTGTATTGGAGCAAAGGCTCCTTATTTTCATAGCCTCTGTTCCACCATGACAAGCATCATGTACTTCCGTGTACTGTGAACTCTCTGCAGAATACTGCAGAGCGATGGCTGAAAACATGATGACCAAACAAAACATCCATGCCCGGCATGACCCAACATCATGGTCCAGACACAGAACTCAGGTTTGAGGGCAGGATCCCCCTCCCCTCAGCTGAAGACAACATTAAGACCCAGTAGAGGAGATCTCTCCCATTTCTGAAAGCTGCAAATAGGACCCTGGACATCTGACCCTGAAAAGGAAGCTAGAGGCTGCACTCCTGCAAGTGGCATCCAAATGTACAGCCAGCCCCACCAAACACTCTTCTTTTGCCACACAGTGAGAATGTCAATACTGACAGCCCAGGCTTAGGGTTCACATAACCAGTAAGGAAGCTAACCATACCTGTCTTCACTGGACTGTTTAAAATTTGTTCTAATTAATTAGATTTTATTAAATTTCTGAAAGCATTCTGTGACACTGGACTAATTGAAAGGGCAAGATCTGGCAGCATGTACCGGCAGGGCTGGTTTTCAGTGACAGCGGAGAACTCCATTCACTCCAGAAACCACCATAGCCACTGCTTTCCCGGGGCCTGGCTCTCACTTGGAACTCGTACTCAGTGTTTGCCTGCAGCTCCCATGGCAGGATCACCAACGCCCGTTTATCTTCATGAACAGCTTTCGTCTTCTGAGTCTGTGAATGATGAAACACCAAACATCAGAATGACAGCTCTTACTTAGCCCACACTGCTGCACGGTGAGGATGCCTGCAAAGTAACCTCTTCTGTTTTCATATTGTTTCTGCAAGGCCATGCTCTGACTGGTCAGCCCTTGCATGCAATCCTGGGGGAGCCTTCCAGGCAGGACAGCATGAGAATCAAATGAATTATCAGCTTTCCTCACAGAATCTAATACTTCTCATGCAGCTTTTGCTTCTCAATTAATTTTTGGGTTTGCCTGTTTTCAATCCAGTCAAGCAGAGAGACATTTTTTCTAAACCATGAAACCTTTCTTTCTCACCAGCGTTACTGTCCTAGTTGTGCTGGCCTCCTCTTTTCTGGTACACCCTACTTGATGGTAAGCTGACATCTCACCTCCCAGGTGTCAGTTCTTCTTTTGTAACGCAGCTGATATTCCAGCTCCTCATTCAAAAAGTAGAAGGAAGAGTTCTGGTAGATGGTTTCCCAGGAAATATTGTAACCCTCTGAGAACAAAGCGGTCAGGTTGAATGGAGGCTGTGGTTTTACTGAAAGACAGGATGGTGTTACCTTTCATAAGATTACTACAGTTAAGAGATGGTCCAACATGGTATTAGCATTGCAGAGTGAGTAGGGAAAAAAGCTGCTCTGGCAGTGGGGGGCCTTCCTACACTAGAGAACATCCACAGCATTCCTGTCCTCAGCCATGCACAGAACCTCACATGTGAGGAGTATAATGAAGTCAGGACCACATTTCTCTGAATATATCTTCTGCTTATCTCTGAACCTCCTAATTGCCTATGGAGAAGGAAAGCTAGTACACAGAGCTAATAAACTCCTGGGAGATTATGTAAAATGTAGAGCACCTTGTTCTTCTCATGACATAAAAGAACTCTGCGTAGTCATGATCACTCACAAGATTGGGGAAATACCCCTCAATGTAACAGAGTCATGAGGAAAAGCTGAGGCTAGGGGACACTGCATAAACGCACTGCAATTCCGTGTCCCAACAGTTCAAAAAGCAAGCTTTTGTATCCCTGCAGGGAGTGTTCACATATTGAAAAGCAGTAATGCAAAACTCCAGCAGTCTGCAGGGCCCACCACTGAGCTATGATGACTTTGGATGAGGGCCTCTAGGAGATATGCAAAGCACCACTACTCAATTTCTACTCTGTCACTGGGAGCAAAGAGGCTTCCTGAAATGTTAAGGCATTTGTCAAAAAGATGACACTTCTCAAGCAAAGTTTAATTTCAGAAGAAGCCAAATAGAAAAATTCTTTTCCTAGGTCTTTGTGGTACCCATCTGCCTGGCTAACCACTCCTCTTCACAGTTTGCTACACAAACCAGAACATACCAACAATTCCACCAAGTCAGCTACACGACTGCATTCAGTCTTCGTGTCATGCAGGAGAAATGATTAGGAATTGCCCCAGAAAGGGGAACTGCCACATCCAGTACATCTGGGACACCTTGTGCCAGCCAAAATAATGTCATGTTGGTTCAGATGTGCACTGCAAAAGCCTTTTGGGAGCCTCCAGCTCCTTGGACATTAAAAGAGAGCTGGAGAAAGACTTTTGACAAAGGCATGTAGTGGTAGGACAAGGGAGAAAGGCCTCATGCTGACAGAGGGCAGGATTAGATGGGAAATCAGGGAGAAATTCTTGTCTGTGAGAGTGGTGAGGAACTAGCATGGGTTGCTTAGAGAAACTGTGGCTGCCCCATCCCTGGAAGTGTCCAAGATCAGGCTGGATGGGGCTTGGAACCATGGTCCAGTAGAAGGTGTCCCTGCCCATGGCAGGGAGTTGAGCTGAATGATCTTTAAGGTCCCTTCCAACTCAAACCATTCTAAGGATTCTGCGATTTGTGACATTTGTTATAAAGTAATTTGTCCTGCCCTTTAGAATCCAGCCAAGAACAAGCTCTTGCACAGCCCGGGTATGAGACTGGTCCAAGGTGGATATTTATCACCTGCTGCTTCATGGGGAAAAGGAATTTTCCCACAAAAAGCATGGACCAAGCCAGCTCGAAGCTCAGCCTCAAGCATAACTGGAATAATAAGAGCACAGTGCTTTATGTAGATGAGTGTACAGCAAACGTAGCCCCACACTGCTTGCTGCCACTCCCACTCCTTGCCCAGACTATCCTAGAACATAAAGTCAAAAAGTATTTATGGAATTCCCCATTTTTGTACTTACTGTTCTCTGACAAATAAAAGTCTTTGGAAAGCACATGCTGCCTATCAGCTATCTCTGTAACATCCACCTGGACTTTGGTATCTGCCAGGAGTTCAGTCATGTCCACAGTGCACATGTACTGTGTGTGACTGGTATTCCTTGACAATTGTAGGAGATTGCAGGCAGCCACAGTATTCTCTGGATCTTCCTCAGGAACCCTAAAAAAGCCAAAAAGAACAAGTCTTCATGTATCACATGCTGTAGTTGGATTAATTTGTTGCTGAACCACCAGGCATAGGAAATTATTAAAATGAAAATTCAACATGTTCAAATAAAAAAATTATCTTTGAACTTCAACAGATTTTTTTTCCCCTTCTACTTGCTCAGCTTAGCATCTTTGAGAGAAATAAGAAAGAGTTTCTGGAAAGGAAAGATGATCCTCAGGGCTACACAGTCCAAGACTGCATCCACTTCCTTACTGGGGCAGAACAGCAGCAGACTGGACAATCTGCATGAGCCCTGCCAATGCACAGGCGTGAAATTGCACTTTTAACAGCAGCAAAGGGCAAGGTATTCCCATGGCAGAGAGAAGGCAATGCTAAGGAAGCTGGAGTCAGCATAGCAGTCAGCAGCAAGAAGCACAGTCGGGGGAGAGAGGAACCGGGGGTCCTTTGCTAGGGGAAGAAGTCAGTTTGTAACGGGAGTGCAAGATACCAAGTAAAAAACCAGCATGGCAGCAAAACCAGGATTTCTACCTAACAAAGAGGACAGAAGGTTGCCACTGTGCTGTGGCCACGTAGAGGCTCCTGCTAACTGCCTTTGCTCATCCCACCAAGACATACCATGTAGCAGTGAGATTGTATGAACCGGCACCCAACTCATCTCGCAGGATGCAGGACAGGGTCTGTACATAGTCCACAAAACAAGTGAGGCTTTCACAACACATAGCTGTAGTTTTGGAAAGAGAAAACATAGTATGAACTTCTGTGATAAATCAACATACGCACTCCTCAGGGTTCCTACTAAATCTGAAGGGAACAGACCAGTCTGACAACTGTCATCCCTCCTGCTGAAAGTCTCCAGTTTTGGGGCATAAGATGTGTTCCAACTTTACAGGGTGACAAGTCATTGACAGCAAGATAAGTGCCAAACAAAAACCTATTAAAAATGATTTTGCAGCCAAAATCAGGAAATGCCCAAATTGTGACTCCCATAGAATCACTACAGCAGAGTCACATATTTCTGCAAGAATCTTAGCTTATATGTCACATAGAAGAGGCCTGAAACCCAATAAGAAACAGCAACATATTCAAACATTTTAATGATACCACTTTCTAAATTGAGTACTGTTCTTTGCTAGTCTAGTTTTCATTGTACATCTACATAGCACTTTACACATTTTTTTCAAGTGTTATTTTAGTAATTTTTTTCTTTGCCATTCTCTTTTCTAAGTCTTGATGTCTGCAGTATCAATACTTTTTATGTCCAGCTCCAGACCCTTGAAGTATGTTTTTAATGAAATTTGGGAATAAAAAATACCGCAAATTTGTAGTTACTATAATTTCTATAAAACATTCTGATAAGCACAGTTTATTAATTACAGACTTCTCAAGAGGACTTGAAATGCAAATATAGAACTTATAGTGGTCATTAGGAAAATCAAGTAGTTTTTTGAAAGTGGTCACAAAGCAGCATTTATACTCTTGTACTTGTTCTGCAGGAGCTCTGCTCACAGAGCAGTATCCAGTATGTATTTTATAAAAGTACAATTATCCTGTACATGACACACTTATCTCCCTGAATTTCAAGGCAGGTAAGCTGGTAGCACAATGATAAATGTCTGTATTGATGAGTCCCCTCCTGACAGCTCCCTGGGCTGACAAGAACCACCAGCATTACACTAGGAATGGCTGAGTGAGGAAAGGCCTGCAGGAGATGCAGCATGCCATGCTGGTTCAAGCCATGCCTACTGCAGTGACCATCCATTTCTGACACAAAGTATTATCCATTTTCGATGGGAATAGAATGGTCATCATCTAGGAAAAGACTCAAAATTGTTACATCCATGCTTAAATCAAACATGGGTCCTCCCCTACCACAAGAGCTGCTCCCAGCCTCCTGAGAACACACCACTTTGCAGCCATCAGGCAACCAAACCCTTTGATGCTAACCATGCTGCAAGCTCACTTCCCTTTGTTGTTCTGCTGCGTTCCTGCTTAGAGAAGCTGCTCTCCCTGCTTCCTCCTTCCCTGCTGCAACATGCTTTTGTCCAGAGTGTTGTTTGCTAATGTGATATGCTCAACAACCCCAATGCCCAATCTTACAGCTGAAGCTGTATGCAGAGAGCCACCATAGACTGCAGACAGTGTGTGCAATGATGGACCAGAAACATCTGTTCTGCCCTCCAGATGAAACATCTGTCCACACAAACAAGCTGCATTTTGTCTGCATTTACAGTCACAACCAACAGCAGGCGTGTCCAGCGGACGTTGCAGCCTCCTTCTAGGGTGGGTAAGTCCAGAGGAAAACAAAGTCCAACTTTTCCCTGCTGAAGTCACCCATCACAACATTTACTTCCTAGTCCTCACATATCAGAGCACACACTACTCTCCATACACAAGCTCTGGGCAGCACCCAGATTTGCATACAAGATCCTCCTTAACCCAAAGGTTTAGGATGGTGGCAGAAGAAATTGGGGGATGTTTACAACAGATTGGTACCAAGGATGTACTTATGATTTTTTTAAACCTTCATTTTGACTTTTTAATTTCACACCAACTTCAGAATTCTTTCTAAATTTTTCATTAAGTTCTCATGTTTTATTTTGAACCCTCAGTAGACTCTTCTGAGGGTCCTGGACTAAACACTGTTTAATTCAGAATCCTGAGCAACATACTTTTTCTCTTTTAGCCTAATTTTATTCCCGTGGAAGAAATGGGGTGAGGAATCTCTTGCATTTCTTTAGAAATTCCTTTAGAAAGGGCAGCAAGTATAAATAGGTTAGTAAGCATCAGTAATTAGTGTTCTTCTACTCTATTATGTTAATTAGTCAAACAGATTACTATTCCTAGGTAGCTGGTAAGTTACAAGGGTATCTTTGGGCAAGAATCTGTTAACAAAATTAAGAGGACAGCTTTTTACTGGGAAAGGAATAATTAAGTGTCCTAAAACCAATTAGTTAGATCTAGGATGAAATGTCTGTCCTTGGCAGCTTCAGAAACAAATCTCAACTTTTAACAGTAAGATCTAGATTGATCCAAACTGAAATTAGTACATGGTAATTTCCTGGCTTGCATCACACAAAATTCAGACCAGACATCACAGTGGTCCCCTATGACAGGAAGATATAATTCTGAATGCATGTTTTCTCCTTATTTAGGTCTGGGGCAAGGCCAATGCTCTGCCTGCAAGCAGCAGGTAAGATACTAAACTTGCATGGTTCCCTGCAGACATGGCTGTCACTGCCTTTTTCTGTCCAGCTGATCTGTTCAGAAAGTCAGCTCTGAGTCAGCTAGAGTTTGCAGTGTGATAGGAACCAGAAAAATAGAAGGGTGACTGTATGCACAGTCCAGTCCTAAGCAAAGGTTCACTACACTGACCCTGGCTGACCAGCCGACAGCAACCCTGGGTATATCCTCTTCTTGGCCACCAGAACCTTTTCTACAGCAAAGGGTATTTTTGGTGGGTGAAATCCTACTCTAATGTCACTAGGAGATATTTCAGTGCAAGGCAGGCACTACTCTGCAGGCTCTCCACTGGTGCTGCTCCCCAGAGCTGTGTACAGCCTGGCTGAACTCTGCCCAGCTGTGCCTGTCCTCCACTCATTACTGCATGGAACTCTCTCCCCTGGCACCTTCTCTTGTGCTTGCTGTCCCATGGCAACCTTGTGCCATGCACATCTCATCAGAGCTGGCACATATGGTCACTAAGATAAATCCTGTGGGTGTACATCCTGAAAGAAGTATCTGAGGACTTACTGTACTGGAATAAAAGGCAGAAGAAAATATTCTGGAGCCACCGTTTGTTCTTCATGGTAGTTCTCACTGGATGTCCTGGGGAAGAAAAAAAACAAAACAACCACAAACAAGACTCCCACAACCAATTTAGAGCTCAGACGTTTACTTGATTAAGGTTGAGGTGGAATTAATCTTACTTTCATTTAAATGTCTAAAAGTAAAGTGCCTTTTTTAGCCAATTAATTTCAGCTCTCCTGTGTGTATCTATGCCATGGGCTAAGGGGGGTATGACGAACAGCCTGCCAACTTGCCATAAGCAAGGTCAGTGAAATCTTTGTTCCTTGCTAGCACATGCACAGAGAAAGCAGCAAAGTGACTGCAGCTCGGGCTCTCCAGGCAACAAGAAAGGCTCTTGGGTTAATTGCTAGCCCACACTTTCTTCATTAGTATCTTGCAACTTGGAATGGCTTGCCACTAAAAGTGACATTGTTGCACACTTGCAGTGAATTAGCCAAATGGAATCTGAATATCACTGTGGGTCTGTGTGAGAAAAGCTAGAGAGAACTCATTGATTTGGCCAACCTGTAGTTAAATAAGCATGAAATATATAATTAAGGGACTCCAGAAAGACTGACCAGAGAAAAAAAAGAAAAAAAACCCACAGCCTCCCATGTAGCATCCAAGAGAGCAGTGTACAGTACTGACTTCAGGGAAAGGCTGCCCTGATGTTATAGTGAAGAGAACCTACAAGAAAGTCTTCAGAGAAGACTACACAGGACATTTAAAACAGAGGAAATGGCAACACGTTCAAATGACTGTTCAACCCACAGGCCCTGCTCCAAGACAAAGCCCTCAAATCATATAATGCATTTAAGTCTGTGTTTTCACAGCATTTAAGTGTTTATAGAAACACATGGATGTGCACAGAAAGACTTAAAATGTGCTCTCTGCAGAGTATTGGCTGTTGATACCTGATACAGACTTCAGCACTGTTTTCTCAAGCTATTCTTAAATGGGACAAGACTTTGGAGAAACAATGTGTATTATTTTGGTGACATAGTTTCATTGAAAACAAGTTGCAAGGATGCACAGACAGCAGGAAGGGCCCATATGCCATGCCACATAGTCTGATGTACCCTTTTAACTTAAACTATCACCCCTTGTCCTGTTGCAACAGACCCTGCTAAAAAGTCTGTCCTTATCTTTCTTACAGGCTCCCTTTAAATAACAAAAGGTTGCAGTAAGGTCTCCTCAAAGACTGCTCTTCTCCAGGCTGAACAAGCCCAACTCAACCTGTCATACATAGCAGAGGTGCTTCAGCCCTTGAAGCATCTCTGTGGCCTCCTCTGGACTCAATACAGCAGCTCCACGTGCTAGTCACATTGGGGGTCCCAGACCTGAAGGCAGAACACCAATTAGGGTTTTAAGAGAGCAGAGTAGAGGGGAAGAATTGCCTCCCTCTATCAGCTGCCCACACTGCTGGGGAAGAACCCCAGGACACGGGAGTTTCTGTGCTACCAGCACATATGGCCTGCTTATGGCCAGCTTTTTATCCACCACTGCCCCCAGGTCCCTGCCAGTAGAGCTGGTCTCGATCTGTTTGTCCCTCTGCCTGTGTTCACATGGGGGGTTTCAGGTATCCAGGTTCTGGGTGCCTATGCAGCATCCACCAGCAACAAAGACCCAGGCAATCACCCAGCAGAGAGAAACCCATGAAGCCTTTAAGACTTGGGGAACATTTGTGATGTTTAAAAATTTCCCAGGTTTACTCAAATAATGAAAGCAAAACAAATTTAGCAGCCACCAGAAAGCCCCTGCAGCCTCATGTGAGCTCACAGATGTGCTCTCAGGGTGTCAGTGCCCAGGTGAGACTAGCAAGACTCGCTCTGGAGGAGCCACAGACACACTGTGGCACAGCCTGCTGTGGAAGCAATGATGCAGCTGCTGCCCTTCTTTCCTGCCAAACAAACCCTGCCCATGAAGCACTGTTCCAGCTCAGCAAGGAGCCCCAGGCACCCTGCCATCCTCCCTCACCTGTTGCCAGTGGCAGGGCAAACTCTCTACCTTCACATTCCAGTCCTTCTTTCCACATCATACATTGCCTTGAGTAAACACCTTTTCTTGACCCCTCTGGTCCAAGCTCTCCAAGTTTTCTATGTATAATAATTTCTCTTGTGATTACCACTATTTCTGGTGGTGCAGTCCCTAGTCACTGAGATACAGTCCACTGTCCAACTCCACCTTGTGATCTCACCTATCTTCCATTGCTCTTTTCCAAATCCTCATTCCTTTGAGGAAGGCTTGCTGTTATCCTGCCATCTGAAACCTGCTCCCTTGACTTCATGCTAAGACTGGCTGCACCGTGAGCCCATCTCACATCACTTTGTATTGTGACTGTCATGCTCCACACTCTGGGACACCATGGAAAACAAGGAAAGGTAACAAACAGGAAAGGCTGGGCTCTCAGAGAGGTCTGCAGACCCACCACTTATTTCAGAATCCCATTGGCAGAGCCTCTGACGCTTCATATTCACAATATTGCAATAACTCCCTGCTTTTATGCTTATTACTCCATAAATGAACAGACAAATGCAAGGAAAATATTTTCTGCTTTTACCTATTGGACTCTGGCTTCTTTCAAGGGCCTCACCTACTTTTCTTCCTCTGATCAGAGAGTGTTACCATCGACCTGAAGGGACAGGCAGGACTGAACTGGAAAAAGTCAAAGCAGGAAGCCCAAGTAGCTCATTGGGTTACCAGAGACTACAGAGCTTACAGGGTTACCAGACACTGCCATTACACAATGGGGAGAGGTTAGCACACAGCCTTGTAATGTAGAAGGAAGATTCATGAAGAAGAGCACAGTAGCAAAAATAAGAAAATCAGTAGGATCTGCTAAAATAGCTGAAACAAAGAGACAATACTCCCTCAGTTGGCATGCTACTGTCCCATCTCCTACTCTTGCCAGTGCCCACAGATTAGCCCGACAGATTTATCTCCTTCTTTTTCCCTACCTCAACGTGGTAGGAAAGGACTGTGACGTCTAAGAGCACCATAGACAGTTTCAGTACTGCTGAAACTGTCTGACCTCCTGGCTGTGCTCCAGATTGTTATACCAAGACATGGAAAGACAAGACATGTGCAGAAGAGCTGGGAAAGCTGTAGCTCTGCAGCAGCATCTTTGTGGTCTTTGATGCCAAAGACCTCATGACTTCAATGGAGATGTACAGCAGCCCTAATTCTGAAGCATGTTCCAGTCAGACCCCAGCAAGCTTCAGTCCCAGTCTATTACTGGGACCCCCACCTTTCCTGCATCCCTCCCTTTGTTACACCCTTCCCATTTGCTTCTGTCAGCATGTGATTGTTCACCTGGAGGAAAGAATGGCAGCGGGCCATGAGCAGAGGAAGGAACTTATTCCAGTCTGGCATTAGAAAAGTCCTTTCTACTGCCTCATTTTGCTTTCTCAGTCTGTGAAATGGGGACTCAATCAGCTTTACACATCCTTGCACCACGGACACCAGACACTTGTTATAAAATGTCAAGCATTGTACACCTGCCAAGTACCACATCTGCAAACTCTGTAATATCCTTATAAGACCACAGCAATAAAGCTGAGTAGCCATTCATAATATACATATGTAATTGATGCTACAAGTTTTTAATATACCAGAAAATAGGAAATAGGACCAATATACACAGACATTTATGAAGATATTTTTGTTAAGGATCTGGAAATATGATGCTATAAGCTGCCAAACATTGATGCAGTCTAAGCTCACAGTTTGAAGTGTTTTCAGGAAATGTATGTACTTAAAAAACAAAACAAAAAAACTCCCCAAAACAACAATAAAACACAGAAACACAAAAGAAATTTTTAAAAAAAAAAAGAAAAAGAAACAAACAAACAAAAAAAATCCTAACAGAAAAAACAACCCAAAAACCACACCAAACTCCGAATCAAAACTAATTCAGAACTCAGTTTAAGTAAAAAAGGGAAAAAAAATATTTCCAAGCATGAGAAAATGAAGTTTTTGCACCCAAGCAAAAGAAGAATGGAAGACACAGTCCACCAGTTATATGTCCAAACAAGCTTTCTTCTTGAAAAAAAATCATAATCAATGCTCACTGCCATCTAATCAGAAAGCTGAAGCGACAGGGAGACAAAGGGGTGCTCTGGCTGTCCAGAGACTAAAAGCAATGATAGCTGGGGCACAAGGGCCACATCAGCTATAAGAAAGATTTACAGTGAAGTCGCAACATCAAGCAGGAGCAAACTGGCAGCAGGGAAAATTGGTGGAAACACGGATATTACCTGCCCTGTTCTGTGCATTTCAGCCCTCCAACACTTCCATGACCAGCCTGGCTAAATCATTACTGCAATTACTGCAAAAGACCCTGCCTGGGGAGCTGAGGAGCAGGTGGGTCTCCTCAGCACTGAGTAAGAGCACAGCCTGCTTGTGCACAAGCAAGGGCCGTGGTGTATTGGGATACACAGCAGTAAATGGAGACTGACGTCAGCCCTGTATCAGTATTACTGTGCCAAGAGAAGGATGTGGTGAGAGGAGGGGATGAATTCGGGTCCAAACACCCACACAACGTGTATTACTGTACTGCTCTGCTTTCTTACATGAGAAAAGGGTGGGAGAGTTGATAAAAACTCACAAGCCTCATATCTAAAAGGTCATAGTGGGGCTTAGATTTGTGCAGTGAGGAGGCATCAGTGTCAAGGTATTAAAGGGCTAAGCCAAACTGCATAGCACAGCACATGCCACATTGGAGACAGTCAAACACCACTGCCTTCAGCTTCCATCCATTCCCCAAATGGTCCCAGGATCAGGGCAACAGCACCAGTCCTTAGAGCACAGGCAAGGAGGTCATCTGGCTCCTACACAGGGCAGGGGCAAAGCCCTGCCCTATCTCATGCCTGCGACTTGTGTCTAGGCCGGGCCTCTTCAGATTGCAAGGCTGGCACTGAGGGACACTCCATCAACTCACCTAACCATACCTTTAAAGAGGCTTCAAGGAACTCATGCACACTCACTGTCTCCTTGGACAAGAGGGAAATGAGCAGCACCATGGAGGGATTTGGCACATGCAACACAGTGTGGAGTAGGAGGAGCTAGGAGCTGGAACAAGGAGCTGTAATAACCCAAGACTACAGCAGTGAAGCTAGCACAAAGCAGCAGGGTGCAGGATGAGGGAGCTCCATGTTAAGCCCTCCATACCTCTGACTCACCCTGTGAAAACCAGATGCTTTGGAATGTTCAGGCCAGGGCAGGTGGCTCTTGACCATGCTTGCCAGGCAGTTGCTGGTAACCGAGCTGGTTGTACACTGTTAGAACATGCATGGAGAAGTCACATGACTTAATCCAGAAGCTACTCCTCATTGTGTTTGAGGCAGCCTCTGTGAAAGACCAGCTCTCCCTTCTGCATGCTTTGTGGATCACTTACAGGCACGATGTCAGGCCCAAGCTTCCAGAAAAGACTCGTCCTAGCTGATGGTGCCTGTGGGTTGTGGAGATTGTCACCACTCTTGGTGCAGTGTGGGACAGTACAGGGTTAATGAGGCAGAGTGGCTAAGTCAGAAATTTCCCAGGCTCTTAGTAATACCTTTCTGTAGTGAGAATAGCACACCAGGACAGTGGTGTAGATTTTGCCCCCTGGTTACACAGGACTCTCCAAGGTGTGCCAATATTGTTATTTGTGCAGAGGAGGGAGGGAAAGAGCAGCATGTGCAAGCAGTCCAAAGAGTGAAAGTCTGGCAGTCACAAGCCACATTACCTTTAAACCATGCAATAATATGCATTTGATATTACAGAGCTAATTTTAAAAACAGGAACACTGGCAGCACTGTAAGACCAATGGCTTTATAAATTTAAACATATTGCACCAAAAGGCCTGTTTTCCTCAAATTTAACTCATAAAAAGTGTAATTTCAGCCTAGCCTGCAGCAGTAATATTCACCAAGAAGCAAGCATGAAAGGCTCACAAGGGAAGTCTTGGTAGATTCTGTTATTCATGACCCAAAACCATTTTGCCATCACTGGAAGAAGGGCAACATCATTACATATTTATCAGCAAGATAAATCATTGAAAAAACAACATTCAGAGCTGACAATTCCTTTCTCTAGAATATAAAACTAGTCATGCTTGGAGTTATGAGGGTCATGATTTGAAGAAAAGGAGAAAAAACTCCACAGAAACAGTACTACCTCTGTACTTTCTTCCTGTCACAACAGAATTAAACCAATTTCCCCAGCAGTGTCAAAGATACAGACCTGGCATAACTTTAGGGTCAAAGGCACCATTACTGGCTGGTGACATTTAGGAGGAAGATAATTATACATTACAATCAGTGAAAAATGGCAGGAGAACAGCTGAGACATAATTAGCAGTGTTCTGCTGGAAGGGAAAGCAATAGAAAAAACCACCTCAAAGCTCAGGAAACAGGCTAAAATATGAATGAGCCAGGCAGAAAGCAGAGGTGTTAGTCAGCAAAGCAGCAGGTTGAAAAATACCAAAGCTCCACAGGCTGTGAGCTGACACAGGATGCTGCAGGGGAGGGAGGAGTGCATTGCTTTCATTCTGGGGAATACTGAATGTCACCTGCAGGGACCCCAGCACCCTGCCCTCCCTTCTGCCTTTGCCTGTTATCTGTAGCCATCCACACTGCGGTCAGCCTCTTGTTTTCCCCAATATCCACCAAGTCTGAACCCATACTGCGTGACTGCTGTAGTAAGAGGACATCACTGTGGCTCTAGCCAGAGGAAAAGAGCTTACCTTCACAGAGCTGTGGCTATGTACGTCTTACTCACATGGAGGAGATTGCACAGAGGCTTGTATCTGCTCTTGGGAAATCACCCAACACATGTTGGTAAAGAAAAAAACAGGAATGACTGTGCTTGTGAACTCACCCTGACCATCTGGAACAGAAACCCACAGCCCTGCTCAGGCTCAAGCCCAACAGCTGCAGCTGCACCATGCAAAGCATGCCCAGAGCATCTCTGCATGAGGTCAGCAAGACTCACACGTTCCCACAGTGCTCATCTGAGTTGGCAGTGCTGGCAGAACTCCCTGTTCCTTCCATGCAGGTTGGCAGAAATGACCCCCTTAGAGGCAACATCGATCAGCTTCTCCCCAGCTCTCTGGAACTGGGGAAGCACCAAGACCAGAACCCTACTCCTGGCACACAACTGTTTATGGCAAGATCCTCATCTGCATCTCATGGAGCTGTTTTACCACAGCTGTCAAAAATCAGCATGTCCCACCTATCCTGCCTGGCTGCAGCTCTTCCTCACCTGGGGCTGGTGCAGCAATGGAGTGTGCCTCAGGCAGCTTCCAGCACCTGCCTCAAGGTGAAAAACACACCAGCTGTCTTCAGCCTCTGGCTGTGGCAGCATGTGCAAAGCAAAGGCCTCTCGCAGCAAGCTGCAGGGGGTGGCCAGCTGCATCTGTAAACCACAGAACATGCAGTCCTAACACATTTAGTGACTTCTTATGTCACTGGCAGCAATGTGATGTGTCTTTAGGAGAAAAGGCAGGAAGGGAGTGGCTTCTCAGAAAAGCCACCCTTGTAGCCCCCCCCCCCCCCCCCCAAAAAAAAAAAATCTTGCTATACAAACTCAATATAGGAGCAGAGCCGGAGGTTTTTAAGTTGTAAGAACAGCAAAGGCAGCTTGACCAGAAGTGGGAAGAATTCCTAATCTGAATAAGAGTGCCTGCTGCAGGGGCTCAGCACAGCTCAGAACGGGGCCATGAAATAGTGAGCACAGGCCAAACTGTGTATCCTAATTCCTGCTGTAGTGGAGGAAACGAGGCATTTCATGGCTTCATTGCCCCCGTCATGTTGTGGAGGAGCATGCTATGTGTTTCTGAAGCACCTCAGCCAAGCAGTGGAGGGGGAAGGCCCCCCAGCAGTGAACCGCTCTGCACAACCTTCAAGCCCAGACCTGCCAGACATGTGCACTGGTCAGCACTTGCAGCACAGTATAAGTCAGCTCCCCCAGACCTCAGCTGGCTGCTTACCACAGGCACTGTCTCCACAGCCAGCCACAGCCAATGCACATCAGGTTCTCACAGAAACTCTCTGGGGCATCAAAACAGGAACTGAGGACTGGTTATAAGGCTGACCCTGGCATGGAAATTCTACCCCCAGAACACCGTCCAGTGCTTTCTCACCTCATTATGATTCTTGTTGCTGTGTGGGTGGCTCATTGCAAGTGAAACCAGCAGTAGCTGAGCTGGGGAGAAGCAGTCAACCTCAAACACTTCAGCTTACAGCGAATTTCCCCATTTCTAAGAGTTGGGGAAACAGCACCAAGTAGGAAAAACCCAGTGCTACAAATTAGTCACCAACTTGGTAGCCTTCAGTCAGAGGACAAATACCACACTGTTATGAATGCCCTGCTCTTTCCAATGGGTAGTGTTGTTATCATACCGTAAAGCTTCCATACCTTCTCAATGATTTCTCATGGGCAGCTCCCCACAGCACTGACTCCTTCATCCTCACAGCACAGCCAACAAACTCCAACTTTAACTCTCTCCTTGATCAGCTAACCCACTCTTTTCTAACATCCATCCTAACTGGAAATAGCTGTGGCCTATTAAGGCAGGCTTGTTCCTAATTCTTGTGATTAGTACAGCTGCAACTCCTTAGGGGAGAGATTACCTTCATCACTATCTCTATTCTCCTACATTCCATCTCTCTACAGGGTAGAGACAGGATGAAGGAAATGGCTGATCCATCACTAAACTGGGACAGGAGCTCCTTATGCTGCCTGCCATGCTCCATGGACTGGGGCAGGTGTAGCACAATAATGCCTCTACCAAAGACAGACTGTGGCTCATAGGCTGTACTGTAACAGCTCTTGCCATGACAATTGCCTCTCAGTATTCACAATATAGAATTTGAGGCTTCATGCAAAGATGGTCAGTTTTATAGAGAGCATTCTCTCTAAGAGCAAAGAAAGACCAAAACAGCTGCTCCTCCCCTCATGCAGCTAAATGTGCCACAGCAGCCAGTTCCCCATTCTGTTCAACTAGGGCTGTTGCCAGTTTTTCTTCTCTTTCATCTTGCAGTCTTACTGAAAGGACAGTATAGACATTTCAGTGTTATAGAAAGGCACAGGAAGGGCAGATTTGAAGCAGGACAGCAAAAGGGACAAATAGAGCAAAGTGCCTTTGGCCAGAGTTCTGCACAGATGTAAAGCTCCTCTCAACAAGCTTGTCACAAGGAATGAAAACACCCAGGATTTAGCAATCCAGCTGTGCTGCTGATAGCTGTTATTAGGCACTCTGGGAAACACAGACCAACGTATGGCAGGCAGTTAATTAGGCTTTAACTTTGGTTGTGTTAGTGAGGTATCTGGAGTGCCCTCTTCCTCACTTGACTGTATTTTTCCTTTGCTTTGGAGGAATATGCTTAGAAAGACAACAGTCCTGCAGTTGAAAACCATACCAGTTCACTGGTCTCCCTGCTTTTTTTTTACCAGAAAGTTCCTGCTGAGCTGTTGCTTGGCTTGTGACTTTGGTGCAGTAGGAGAGGCCTTGAGGGCTGTGGCCATGACTGCAAGGTCTCAGTCACAGAAGCCTGCTGAAAGAAACGAAAATTCCGGGTAATGTGAGATCAAGATACATCATCACGTGGGAGCCTGGGGCAGACCTTGCATTCAGCAATCTGCAGAGGTGAGAAATGATTTGTGTGTTTGTGTGCATGCATGGGCACACATGCCTGGGCACTGCCCAGGCATAATCCTCCCAACAATTAATAAAAATTACCTATTTTTTGTAAAAGCAACTGCATAAAAACAAAAAAACAAAAAAAAAACCCCAAAAAAACAAAAACAAAAAAAACCACCAAAAAAACCCAAATAAACAAAACAAACAAACAAACAAACAAAAAAACCCCACCACACTTTGGAAGCACCTCTGTCAGGGCTAGAACACAAACTGCATGAATTATGCTCCCTAAGAGGTTTGCTACAGAGAAGACCTGGTTAGGAGAAAACAAACTGTTCTCTCAGCCTTTCTTCATTAAGGAGTTTTGTCATGTAATTCCATGGTCAGAGGTAAACCTTAGGGAGCAGGGTTTTGGGAGTTACAGCCTTCTCATTTAGCTCTCTAACCCTTTGTTCCTTTGGGAAGAAACACTGCTTAGAAATTCCTGATTCCTTTTACTGCTGCTGAAGTAACTGCTTGTTTCTACATGATAAGAAATGAATCACCAATAACAGCACTGTGTAAGTGCAAATGATGGTAATCTTTATTTCAGGTCTTTATTGTGCAGGTATAGAAACATACAGCCCACACCAGGGCTAAGTACACAGGACAACAGCCCCCCAAAAATCAAACACCTTCCCTTTGGACCTGCACCTATATCCCACTTTCAGGTGTGTCAGCACATTCCACATCACCTTTGTGTGCTTCCCTAGCACACAGCCAGGGCAATAACCACAAGAGCTGTACTAAGAACTCCTGCTTCCTGCAGCTCCCTTTTAGAGATTTCTCACAGCTGGAGACACCAGCTCTGACTTTGTCCCTGTAGAGCTGTGGCTGCCACTCTTGGATGCCCAGGTGTCTGCATCATGTCCCAGCTGCCAGTCCCAGGCAGGCATAAGTGCTACAACTCAATGAATCATGGGTGACCTATAGCAGCCCTCGCTTCAGTCAAGATTGAAATAACAAGTAACAATTCAACTTGCCATAGTTTATTTCCAAAGACTAGTTCAGTCTTGGCAAATGTGGCTAGGCTACCTCCATATAGCAGTTGTCCTCTTGGGCAAGGGTTTGCACAAAAGTTTCATTTTTTTTCTCATTCTTCCTGCTGTTTTCCATTAACAGTTCTACTGGTCTTTTTTTTAACTGCAAGTGCCCATCTGGAGTCCTCACTGTGAATGGTATGAGAGTCAGAAGGATAGGAGTTACTCACAAAATGACAAGGTAACACCTTGTCTGAGCCACGGAGCTCCAGGGGCTCTGCAGTTTTTCTGCAGCTTTTTTTAGCCCAATACTGTCCAGTGATGCTGGTAAGCTGACTGCTGAGCCACAATCCCTGCCCCTGTCTGCATGCTTCAGCACCTCTTCACTTCCCCCTGCATCTCCAAGTTCCCTCAAGTGGTTGTGTGAGTGGCAGTGGAAGTCAGTATTTTAGTCTGTTATCACCACCCTCTTGCATTACTTTACCAGTAAGGTTAAAACTTTTCCATTTTGTTGCCTTTGTAGCTCTTTCTCTGCTGTTTAAATCTTGACATTTCATCTCTAACAAATGCAACAGCTGTTCATCTCTGCTGGTATTTTCATCATTGCCATCACCATAGAGCTCATCAGTGCTGTTGAGCCAAGGGCTGCCATCACTGGTCTGCGTGTCATTCCACCAGATGCTAAACCTGGGACAATGGCACAGTCAGAACCCTGAACAGTCACACACACACACACCATCCTTTATCCTTGGGTCAGATTCATGGATTGCAGTATCTGGAGGAGCTCCACTCAGGTTGTTACACAGATTAATGAAGGATTCATATAGTGATGTAGAGATAACCTCACTGTCACTGTTTCAGTATAAACCGTTACATTTACCTGCACTACCAAAAGGCTGATAGCCAGATGGCTGAGGTGCAATGGGGCAAGAAATTATACTGGCTTTCCTTTGAACATTTTGATATATTACTTGCTTATGTATTTCCTCCTCTGAAAGAAAAGCAGAAGCACCTTCATTTGCATGTGTGGAGAAAGACGGAAAATCAGTATGTTCTGAACAGGTGTTTGGAAAATCAAGCTCAGTGCTGGGAGAGCTGTAGTTGTTATAACACGTCTGATTGCTAGCAGGCTGAGCACTTTGATCTCTGCAGCTGCATTCGGGCGTCTCTGACAACTGTCTCAAAGGTGGTGAGGAAGGCACGCTTTCAAAGCCCAGAGTCAGGCTACTGTTAGCCATCGACTGAGACATGAGGGCATTGAAGCTCTTGTATGCAGAGCTGCTTGGTTCCTTGCATGCAGACACAAGCATATTAAAGCTCCTGTAGGCAGAGCCACAGGGTTCCAGGGATGGAGACAAAAGGGTGTCACAGCTCTTGTAAGCAGAACCACACATGGATGCAGACACAAGGGTATCAAAACTCTTGTCTGCAGGGCTGTTTATTCTGTCTGTTTTGGTTCCAAACAATGATTTATTTGTAGACTCCTGGATCAGGACACAAGAGTCAAGCTCACTTTCAGAACTACCTACAAAGAGGCTTTGATGAACCATTTGTTGAAGATCTCTTGCATCCAGAGAAGCAGAATTTATACTGGAGCTCCGATAGCCAGATTCAAAGGATTCTTCTGATAGTTCTGACTCTTTGCTCACTGTACTACAATTGTAGTCATCTTGAGAGGCTTTGGTGAAAAGGGGAGCTGTATGAGAAATATCACACAGTTGTGGACTCTGGGCTGCACTTTCTTTTGGATTTTGCTGTGATGGATTTTCTGATCCGATGCTTGCTAAGGTTTTCCTCTCAGCTGTGGGGATGTTTGGGCTTTTATTGTCTTGCATGCTATTTTCACTTGCCAGGAGTGCATCAAACATGTTAGCTAGTAACTCATTGTGTTCAGGGTGCTCTCTGAAAGCACCAATGCTGCTCTCACAAGGCTCAAACATGGTGATCTGGTTGCCAGTTTCTTCTTGGCTCTCAGTTTCACTGTCTGTTACACAGATTTCTATACACTCTTCAACTGGTATTGTATCAGGGATTAAAACTGTACTGCTGCTTTTTGGTAACCACTCTTCAGACTTGCTGTGGCAACTGCAAGATTTCTCAACATTTCTGATGTTATCTTTTCCCTTGAAGTTTTGGCTTGACAAACTTTGAGCCAGACAGTTCTTGCAACTTCTGTTTTTGGAAGTCAAAAGGAAAGGACAGTTAATGTTTATGGTACAAGAAACAAATTTTATGCTGTAAAGCAGAGGGATTTTTTTTTAATCTTACTTACATTTGTTGTTCCATGTGACTCTGCTTTAAGTCATGGAACGGAAACTTAATTTCATCAAAGTAGCACAAAACTGAAAACTAATAAAGACAAAAATGAGATTTAGGACACATACGAGCTGTATTTAGTATCCCTTACACTAGACAGACAATAGAATTTACTACATATTCTTCTTCTGATGATCAGGAAAAAGTATTTTTTGCAAAGCTTTTAAATTACCTTGACATTTTTTACAACCGATTGGCTCTTTGCTGGATTTGGGATTTGATCCCACCATTCTTTCTTCACTCTGCAAGGGAAGAATGAAAATTACTTGTTTTGACTGCACTTGGGCTTAATCAGTGTACATTTCTCTCTTCTATTCTCCTTTCACTCTTAGGCATCTGCATTGCAGCAACAGAAAGTGTTTGTTTTGGGCATCTCCTGATTTTCATTAAACCAGTGCAAAGATGTTTGTTTGGTATGTGACTGCTCTGCACGACAGTCACTTGTTCTTCTAATCAAGTTTAAAAGGATGTGTGAAATAAACAGGATTTCACTTTCACATTACCATTTAAAAACGTTTGAAATAAATAAAGGTATTTAGCCACTCTTGAACTCCAGCAAAGACAAGGGTCCTAAACTGACAACCCCTACTATAATAAGCCTATTCTAATAAGATTAATAAGACAATTCAGAAAATGACAGAATTTATAAAACTGACTTGGTGTTAATAAAATCTCTGCTCACAAACAGCTAGATAAAGGTGCTGAGAAAATCCAAAACATTAGATTTCTGTGCTATCAGACATTTGGCTAACCAATGGCAATACTGATACCCATATAAACTGTTACTCTATAAACTCTGTAACAAGCAGGATACCTACTTGGTGAAACAAAAGTAACAAATTATGGATCCTGCCATGATTAGTATGCAGGATGTGGGCACAGCCATCTGCAGAATGTCTTCAGCCTTCATCTGGTAATCTGTTAAACAAGCAAATGTTTACATGTGAATGTGCATCTAAATGCAAGCACCGGCAATACCAAATTATTTGCTGCTCTTCTGCAACTTTAAAAAAACAAAAAAGCTCTTTTAGAGGATGTAAAATAAAGCTTCCAGCACATTAACAGCAGACACCCACAGTGATGGGTGTGCAGTGTGTCAGAGACCTGGCACAGGTTCTGTGCTCAGCTACGGGGTGTGGCAGGAGCTGGGAGAGCCAGTGTGCACTGCGAGGCCACTGCCAGCCCTCAGGGACAAGGCCTACCACAGTGCCTAAAATGCATTATCATTCTCACTGTAGTGCAGCTATGTTTCTTGTTCTCTCTGTTGCTTTTTAGGGGTTTTTATAAACCCTCCTACCTCTATTAAAATACTGCTTAATTTGCACCATATAAATATATATATATACATATATACACACACACACACATATATACAGACACACATATATATTTCTTTTATACTCACTTGCTCTCACATCAATGTTGCTGTTTAGTTCAAATACTTTAAAATACTGTTTAGTTCTTCTACTTCCATGCTATCTACTTCATGAAATATTAATAGAGAATAAACAGATTCCTTTCTGCCTGTTTTTCACAAGGCTAAGCAATCCAACCTCCCTTGGTCCTCTCTTCCTTAGTTTCCCAAGGAGTTGCCTATCTATGTTTAGTGTCTTTGGAAGCATTTACAGATGTATTCACATTACATTCAAAATGATGAAGATGATGAGTCCATAACTCTCCTCCAAGAGAGCGGCAGAGTTATATAAGACCATATACCATCCTTTTACCAAGCTGTTATTTCTGACACTATTACCATAGTGAAATTCAACTTCTTCACTCCATTCACTCCAGTAGGCTGGGTAGTCCATGTAGTTACACCTGAGACTTGCAACATAATCATAGCCTCTCTTCAAGGAGCTTGCAGTAATCTCAAAGCTTTTTGTCTGGTAGTTAATTGCTTTTACAGAAAACTGGAAAGAAAGTGAGAAAGTTCACTTTGATTTCTTTATAGGGTGAAGGGTTAGTGATAGCAACTACATATCAATAGTGTTATGTGTTTCAGTGACCTTTCAGTGACAAATGAATGACTGTGTGTGATATTGCAGTTCATGTCATCAGCAGGTGGCATTTGTTACCTGTCACCATGCATGTTCTTCTGCTACCAGAAGCAGCTCAGCCCAGAAATGCTGGATTATTCAAAACTCACCTGCCCCACAGAGCCACCAACCTGCAGCTTCCTGATTCTAAGGAGCACATGAAGTTCAGGGAATAGAAGCATTGTATTTTCAATCTCTGCCCTGTCTACTGCAAGCAGCAGACCATTTTGGGGTGGCAGTCAGAAGAGTTTCAATTCTCTGACACCCAGCTGAACCATCTTGGGGACAAAGTGAACTGTGGCAAGTGTGTAATCAGGATCACTGTGGGATTTGCTCTGGCTGGCCCTTACATTATTATTCATGGAATGACTTTCTTTCTAGAGGACTTTTTAAACCTTAAAGCTTCAGAGACAGAAAACAAAGAGACTGGGTGTCTCTTACCTCCGCTGGGTGCTGCTTCCTCCAGTATTTCACTTCATAGATGACTGGCTGTCCAGAGAGAAAGGATGGATGAGAGTAGCTCTCCTCCCAACTCAGATTGAAATTACCATTTTCAGCTTTCTCAATGGTAAGATTTTTGGGGGCTCTCGGCTTAACTGTATGTTAAAAAATACAGAACAGGGTAATGGGAGAGCATTGAGAGAGAGAAGCAGAGAGAGAAGCATTCACCAGAGACCAGACTATCATCACAGTCAATGCACTTAGCCCTTTTCACTATGCCGTAGCACAAGAACAGAGAGGCCGAACCTAAGCAACTTGAGGGTATTCATTAAGCACTGATTCCTCAAGCTGCCTGAACCAATTGCAAGCACAGCCTTTTGGTGCACTGGATGCAGCTTTCAGCCTGGAGAAACAGGAACAACCTGTGCCCTGACAGTAGCAGCTGTAAGGCTGGGTGGGCACAGAGCTCCAACATCACCGCCAAGCTGTCCTGGCCCCCTGTCTCTTGAAAATCACTGTGGACTTCTGCTTATCTGGAAGATAAGCAGCAGCATCAAATATTCTGAAGAGAACCAGCTCCTTGGCCTGCCTAAGGTATGAAAATGGTTTCTCTGAGTGTTTAAGGTGACAGGTGTTACCAACAAGCACACTGTTCTGACCAAACTGGGCGTCTAGGCAGAGACAGGAACTGTGTCTACACTGTCCTGTTTAGGAGCAGTCTCTTTAACTTCTTTATCACTGGTTGTTAAAATCCAACAATTGTTATACAAAAACTTCTGCTCATGTGGCGTGATTCAACTATGAAAAATCAGAGTATGACAGAGACAGGAATGGGAAGAATTTCAGTAGGGATAACCTAGTTTCTTTCTAGAAACTGAATGATTCCTCTTCATCTTGTAAGCCACAAGTAAAATGCACTAAAGATAGTCTAAGTCCCCAAACTGCTTTTTGCTCACAGCTGAGAGGGTACACTTAGAGGAACAATCACTCTCTGCTTTCCCCATTACTTACATTAATTCCTTAAGAATCTAATCCAGAATCAGGTTTCTAAAACAAATGGATTTTGCCTTTAAGCTACCATGACATTTTGCACCTCTGACAAGCAAAAACTGTTCTGGGGACATGAATGAAGAGTTAGCTAGGATTGCAAAGCTTGGAACCAGATGCGCCAGTGACAAAGTAAACAAGATCTTACCAACAAGGGCTGGTGTAACATTGTAATTCCATGTATCAGTGCCATTGAATTGTAGGGATAGAATATAGGTGAGGCTTAATACAAAATATTCCGGATATATTGTACAAGTGCACCTTAAACTCTCTTTTTCATTCTCAGGAACACATGTGTTTCTGAAAAACAGGCACAAAATTATGTGATGTTTAAGAGAATGTGACAGACTTCCTTGAAAAGGTGAAGTCAAGTTTCCCAACATGTGTAACTAATCAGAACTGAGACAAGTCAGTCCCCAGAAATGTTTCCAAAACAAAACTGAGATCCCCAAACAACCCACCCTCCCTAGCCATCCCCTGGATATCTGTATCACACAAATAAAAAACTTGGCAGAAAGGCCAAGGATTGATCCCAAATACAACCCTTCCTCACACTTCAGCTCCTAAGGGAACATACTAACAGCTTGTTAGTATAAGAACAGGTTTATTGCACTGTATTAGCAAGGTTGTTTGAATGTTGGTGTGGTGAAATCATGCAGCAAGGGATGGGAGAACCCAGATGTATCTTCTTGTGTAAGAGATGATGACTGGCCCTGCTCAGAACAGACAACAATCTGTGCCTGAACATGGAGCTACACTGTATGCAGAGACAACCACCTGGCCTCCAGCAGAAAGTATCTTTCACATATGCTACAGAACAGTGAATCAAGAAAGATTTCTCATGAAGAAGGTCAGATTTTGCATGAAGTTAAGGTTTAGAAAACTTCTAAGAGTCCTACCACTCCTACCAGTAGGACTTGATCCCTCCTCTGTCCTAAGAGAGCAGGAAGTTCAACAGAAGAGTAGACCACTGAACTGAGAGTGCTGCTAATTGCAGAAACGAAATTTACTTAAAAGGAAATAATCCATTTCACTTTAAGAGGAATAATCTGAAGTACATTTTGTCCCAGACACCCACAGAGGGAGGGAATTAAAGCCAATAGTGGCTATAGGATACATGAAGCTCTAACAACGGCAGTTTAACATCTTATTAAACACTTACGACACAGAAGTGTCCTTGCTGTAGAAGAGCAGGAATTCTTTGGAGCAATTGGTTTGTGCAGGCACCTCCCAGTGACAAACCAGCTCTTTGTCATAGTCAGTGAAGCATGCAAATTCTTGTATGTGTCCTGCAGTCAAAACTAGGGGAAAGCAGCACACAATGAGAAACAAGAGAATCAGAATACTATATTGGACTAAGCAGAAATATTAACTTTTCCATCTAAACAGAGCTGCCACACCTCTACAAATTAAGTGCAAACATTGTTATTTTTTGTGTCTGGGTAAATGGAAAGAGGGGCACTCAGACTGTCTCCACCTTTCTGGAGACAATGTCTATGGTCTTGGACAGGAAGAGTCTGCAGTAGTTATTTTGAGATAAAAGGCACATTTCAGCCAACACAGACTCCCAAGAACAGAAAGTCTGATTGCAATAGCTCTATTTAAAACACATCAGCATTAAATTACAAAACAGCATTATCCCACCTATTAAATACAAATACATTAAATACAAAAGGTTCAAAATGCAAAATGCAGAAAGCAAAATGTGAGATTCATTTTCCAGAAAATAAAAATGCATTATTGAAAACCATTACTATATATATATATCATTAGTATTTTTAATCAAACATCATAAAAGATGCAATGAAAACACCCATGTTTATGGGTATGGGAAGTCAGCTTCTGCCAACTGAGCCTCAAGAAACAGCCCTTAAGGACCCAGCAGCGCTCGGGCTCGACGCGTCTGCAGGCTGACACATGGCGAGGGACACCCGAGATCGCGTCCCCTGGCTGCCCCTGGCAGGGCAAGTCAGAGCTGCCCAATCTCTACGCCAGGCAAGCGTGCTTTGCAGGCAGACTCTGCGGGGAGCTCACGCTGACAGCAGCTCTGCGGGCGCGGGGCAAACCGCAGCAGCCAGGGACACTGGAGCTTCCTGCAGAGCTGCCTGGGCTGTGCTGAGACCGGGCTCACAGCGAGGTGTCCAGTGCAGATCACACACTGGGAAGGAGGAGATGGCTTTCCAAACCGGTTTCTCCTTTCTGCAAATGTCTAGTTTTTCTTGTCCAGATAGAAAAGGTCAATATAAAGATTAAAAAAAAAAAATCTAAGATTTTTTTTCTAGTTCAGGGATCCTTCTGACATTTGAAGTTACAAATTTTATAGTAGCTAATTAGTGGTAACAGCGTTACCTAGTGGTCATGGAAAAATGCTGTCAAGAAAAACTCCCGTATAATAATTTAAAATATTGACAAACATACCTTCATTTGTTGTATATGAAAAGAAAAGGATCCACAGGGTATATGGTGCAGCACTTGGGAGTCTTGCCATTATTGACAATGGTCAGGTACAGTAGGAAAAAACTGTGCTGCAATTCTGCCAACAGAAAACATTATAAGCTTACATCCCTGTCTCAGTTAAGGTAAAGGTGTAGTTTTTCCTACCACTCTGCTAGATGTTAGAATTCAGACTCCCTGCTGTACCTGTTTCCCACCTCTGGCCCCTAAAATCAGCTCATGGAATGAGACATGTAGAAGAATAAGAACACACATGAACTAGAAGACTTTTCTGCAAAATCTTAATTACAGAGGATACGGGACTGACATTGGCAGTGGACCTACTCTCTTTAGCTACTAGAAAAGAAAAGTTGCTAGTATGTAAAGGGTAAAAAAGGGCAAGCACTAGACCAAAATCAGTGACAGTGTCACCAAAGTCCTATGATTCCACTCAGATAAGTAAAATAATTTGAGAATGAAGTGCCCAATCTACTGACTAAAATGTTTTCCCCAAGTCCTATCACCAGTACCTTGATAATCTGAGTATCACCTCTTTAAAAAAATAATTTTAGCAAAAAACTCCGAGCATTGCTCCAAAAGAATGCAGATTCATTAAAACATTAATTATTTAAAAATTGTAAAACACATACCTAATAATGATATAACCAGAACAACTTTGGAGAAGGAAAATAATTCAGCTTTTATGTCCCTAACCATAGCAAAACTGTCTAGGTAAATTGAAAACAGATGAAATAACTAATTTCAGACTTAAAAATAGCAATTTTTTTTTACCAATGTAGCTACTTAATGCCTAAGATAAGGCTACCAGCTTTCATATCACTACAAATGGATATGATGTGTTTAAAATTCTGGTAAATTTTTAAGTGAAGTCATGCTAACTAATGTGCTTTTGGCTTTGCTTTCAGTATAAAGAGGGATAAAATTTGTTCAGCAGCACATTGTTAAGACACAACCCTTTGGCCCCTTCCTCTCATGCTTTTGGAATTTTCTAACTTTCATATCTGGACAGAGTGTTCTTGCTGCCTGCAAGGTTCAGCTGTTCTGTTTATATCTGTAGGGCTGGAGAGGAGAGGAGAGGAGAGGAGAGGAGAGGAGAGGATCTCCTTCAGCAGGTGAATGGTATTGGGTGTTGTGCATATGATTGGTCAGATTCTGAAGCAGAAAAGACCACTGAAAGGTATTTGTGGATGGTGGCTCAATACTCTCTTCCCCAAACCAACCATGCAGCAGAACCACATGGCGTGTGTCTGACAGAGGTGAGTCTGTCTATCTGTCTGAAAATAACCATCTCAGAAGGTAAGGGATAAGGACATTCTTAGTCAAAGCAGAAGATCAGAATGGAGACTCTCCTGTGACCTTCTCTGGGGCAGTTACTGCTCATCTAGTAATAAAGAACAAAGCTGAAAGACAAATTTCTCATAAGAGCTTGAGAAAACTACTACTCAAGAGCTGAGTTTTTCATACTCTGAGAACAGAGTGAAATGTGACTAAGCACAGTAATACTTTTTTTTTTTTTTTAAAGAACACAAGTACCTTTGCTGCTGCTCAGAAAAAAAAGAGCCAACTGCTCTGGCATAAAAAAAAATTAAAAATCTTTCATGTCCCTTTTTCCTGGAATTCTCAAGAGAGGAAGCATTTGCTTTCCACTGTTGGGTAATACTGCCACATGACTGGAGTTCCAAGAAACTCTTGAAACTCTTAGAACTTTGGCAAAGAATCCTGAACCACGTATGCATGTCCAAATGAGCAGATGGCAGACTGAAACCATCTTCTCATGGAAGAATGGATTTGTACATGTAGATGAAAATGGATTTAAGCCAGAGCTTTAATGAAACTGCAAAAGGAGAAAATTTTAAAATATCCACAGCTCTTCTGCCTGTTACCTCTTAAGTTTTTCATTATACCAGACAATGGAATACCAATCTTAAAAAAGTATGTAACACATATAGACAATACTAAAATTGCAGCAAACCTAATAAGTCTGATATATTTTAGGAAAATAAATTGTAAAGACATAAGTCACTTCCTCAAAACTAGGAGAAAAATATCTGTCGGGGTTAGAAGCAGATCTACATGGTTACTGGCACAAGCTACATGCTTTGATCACTTCATCTTCCTGTTTCTTGAAAAAAATATGATGTGATTAGAATTATTTCATTTACTATCAAGAAAAACGGTACTAACTTTTGGCCTGGTCTTCTAAGGAAATTAGGGTGGCATTTCATTAACAGGTATAATCTGCAAAACTGTTATGTGCAAAGAGTAACTCCCGCCCAAACCAAGAGGTCATATTAAACAAGACTGCTTAACGCACCGTTGCTGCCATTGTAGAGTTGAAGCATCACTCCCTGTTTAAAACTGCCTCTTTTTAAAACCGATGCACATCTTGCCTTAC
The DNA here is from genome assembly GCA_013400575.1 of Peucedramus taeniatus. Classification (NCBI taxonomy): domain Eukaryota; kingdom Metazoa; phylum Chordata; class Aves; order Passeriformes; family Fringillidae; genus Peucedramus; species Peucedramus taeniatus. Next base: position 75,186 of record WBNO01014272.1, read on the forward strand.
TCTCTAGTTTAAAGCACTGACTATAAACGCCGAATAAAATGAGACAAGCGGTACACAGCAAAGCAACGGGTTCACCACAGAAGAGCCGCGCAGAGCAAACCGCCCTGCGCCGAGAAGCCGCTCCCGGCCGAGCGCAGCGGCAGCCGGGCCGCAGCTCCGCAGGGCGCGCAGCCTGCCCGCGCTG
>WBNO01014272.1:75902-90784 GCA_013400575.1 Peucedramus taeniatus
CCGTTGCCTCCGTGGGCTGCGGCAGGCCCGGGGCCGCGCGGGCGGCGAAGCGGCGAGGCCGGAGCTCAGCCAGAAGCGGGCAGCCCGTTGGTGCAGTAGGCAGGGGATTTCCTGAGCCGCCTTTAATGGCTTCAGGCGTCCTTCGGAACCTGCAGAGGGTTATTCTGTGACGGAGGTCGGCCGCTGCGATTGACTGTGCTCCGGCCAGGCCGTGCGGGTAGCCGGAGCTTCGCCTAGCACAGGGTGACGGGCGGTGTTGTTTCACCCAGCGCGGTTGTTGTCGGTTTGCCGGTGCCGCAGGGGAGGGTGCACGGCGCGTTGTTAGCGGTTAGCGGCCGGGGAGCGCTCTCCAGCTCCGGTTCCTGACAAGTGTGAACCGGCCCGGTCCAGTTTGCTCGGCAGCATGCTGTGCAGCTTCGATGGAAACCACAGCAGAGAGAAAGATCGAAGTGTAGAGGATCGGTGAGCACCAGGGGTGCCTCAGGACCCTCCAGGAATACCGTCTGAGACTGACTGTGCGCACTCTAGCTCTGTGCATCGCCTTGAGCCAATATGCGCGTTGAGCAGGAGTCGTTCCCCTGTGCATCCAGTGCTGCAATAGAGCATTGCTTGCTTCTTAATACTACACTGGTGTTGAGAAGGAGTTTTATTCCCGATTTTGGGTGACAACGACACAATGCCTACGTTGTTCTTTTCTGTAGCTAAGACTAGTTGGACTTTATCTCTTGTACCCTTCCAGAACCTCAGAGCTGGTCACCCTCTGCATTCTGAGGACAACCCTGGGATCTGCTTTTTTTGCCCTTATTCAATGTAATAGACTTTAATTGAAATCTTGTGTGCACTTGAACTGTTGTATTCCTAATTTGCATTAACATGTGCATTAATTCCATCTTAAACCTCCTGCAGCACTTGAAGCCTGGTGAAACACTGTGATGGCAGCTCAGATGACGGATGCTCATCGACGGTTCTTGCAGGTTCTGATGTCTAATGGGATAACTGAAGGATCAGAGGCCAGAAAATTACACCAGCACTGCTGTGAAACTGATAAAGGTGTGTCTTGGTCATGAAAGAACCGTTTCTTTTTCCTGGTGCAGCTTGCAAATAATCAGATTTCTGAAGGGCATGCACCACCTAAAAAAAGTTTAAAAACTGTAATGATATGAGTATTCCCTCTCCTTCCTGAAAGATAAAATAAAATAGCAATGAGTAAACTAACTTCTAATCATGCCAGATTCATATATAATGCTTTTTATTTTATCAAGGTTATTGTTTATAGGTTGTACATATAAATGATTTTTAAAAAATAATTTTTGACACTGGAAGTACTTCACTATAGTGAATGCTTTTAAGTAAATGTACTTCAGTTATTTCTCCCAGGTGTTGTGGGAGAAGTGACTGCTGCAAAAACATTTCTGTGAGGATGAGATGAGTTTTCCTGGTGAATTGCTGTGCTCTCTTCCCACCTCACCTGCACTGTATTGTCCATTCTAAGTCCTGGAAGCTGTGCTCCTACCAGGCTTAGCAGGGTCCCTATGCCATGCCACCATGCTACTCACTTTGCAGGGACTCTTCTGGTTTTCTGTGAATTTGTACCTACTACCCATAGATGTAAGGTCAGAATGAAGTAATCTATTTATATGTCTCTTGAGTCAGGAACTTTAGCACCTTCTTCTTAGATGCTAAAATGGTGAAGTGCAACTTTTGGTGTTCTCTAACCCCTGTTTATTTTTATGGAGGATTTTTATCCCTTTTTTTTCCACGTAAGATCTACTCGAGCAGCCACTTAACATTAAAATGTAACATTCAAGTGTTACAGCTGTTGTACAAAAGAGCTGTTACCTTTCATCTTTTACCCTCACAGAGAGATCGGTCACTAAAGCTCCCTGGCTGCTGTGTGCAGGGTTTCCTGCTGACAGGGGCCAAGCAGGTGGCAAAATTATACTTAATTTTGTACTTAGTTTACTATGGTTCTTGCTGTTTGTTGACTGTTCACTGAAGGAATGTTGTGTATCAGATCAGGAGCGCCCTGTGCGTGCTGTTGGGCACTGGGCTGGATAGCACTGTGCGGTGTGGGAGCGGGAGCTTGGCCCCGTGCTCCTACACGAGCAAGGGACTCCTGGCACTGAGAACAGGATTCATTTCATGATAACTGGTTGTATTTTTGAGACAGGAATCGTTTATCTAAAATAATGAGCTGTTACTTTGTGGCAGCAGCTCTCTGATAACAGAGAGCAACAGACATCTTTCCCAGAACGATGCCTGGGAAAGGCTGTGAGAAGATCAGAGAAAAGAATGAGAAACAATTCTTATCTTCACTTGCTGCACCTGGTATTGTGAACATGTGGAATGTGTTATGGAAATTTGTTTACCAAAGGGTGGTTTCTTACTTAGCCAGTGGTGATGGTGTTTTAATTAGAGGACCAATTAGGTCTACCTGTAGCAAAGTAGGGTATAAAAAAAGAATAGGTTTCTTAATAAAGAAATCATCAGTCTTCTGTAAATGCATGGAATCTATGTAGCTTATTACCTGGCCAGGGGCCTACTGTAACATTACTTAGCTCTGTTTTTTAAACCATAGCCTGATGAAGGCAAACAGCATTGCCACTGACAAAGTCTTGTTTCGGATGGATGTGAGGGTTGTGCTGGTGCTGTGCCGGCAAGAACCACTGTATACTCTTCCACAGAATGACTGCAAAGTCCATCCTAATTATGTCTATGATAAAACTGCTGCTAGTATTTGCTTGGTTTGTAGAACATGACTCAAGATATTTCTTGTGTTTCTACAACACTAGAATTTTAGGTTTTCTGATATGTAACTTGAGCACTTATGTGCCATTAGTTTGTGAAACAGAGCATACAGAAACAAGAAATCCCTTGTGTATAAAGGAATTCAAGTCAGTGTATTTTTCTATTGTGCAAAGTATTTTTTCCCAGTCATATTTTATTTTCAATTCAGCTTACTTCAGGTCACTGGAATTACTGAATTAGTGCTATGGGTTCCCTGCAACAAGGCAGACTGTCTGGACTCTGTCAACTGATTTTAAAGGAGCTGAGCATCTCTGAAGGCCATGAGACAGCAGCAAAAGGAAATTATATGTCTGCTGAATAGAACAGTTTGAATTAATGTTTGAATTCTGCCTCAGTTTTAGCACTTTACCTGGGAAAAAATGTTTCACATAAAAAGATCTACCTGATGTGTAGTTGTTTGACTTTTCTCTGTGTTTTCTCTGTCTGACTTTTCTCATTCATTTTCAGTTTACTATGCACATGATAAACTGGACGATTTCATCAGCACTATCAATAGCCACCTGCAGCCTTTGTTTATGCAGATCCGGAAGGGAATATCGGAAGACGACGGGAGAGCACACTATGCTGTAGTAGGTACCTGCTGTGCCGTGTTTGCATGGGGCTGGCAGTGGCTGCAGGAGCTGCTGGGAGGATAAACTGTCACAGCCCAGGTCTATGGGAATAGGACATGGCAGCAAGGATGACAGCAGTGTTGGAGTTACTTAGCATAAACATTGCTTAAGTGCTGAAGTGAGATTTCTTTTCCACAGGAGACTTTCTTTCCTGAGACAGATTTTTAAACTAGAAAACACAGAGAGCTGTCCAACATCAGTTTTCTTGTTCTCCCACTCAAAAATCAACCTAGCACAAAAGGGTTGCTGAGGAGTAGCCTATAAGTTGTTTCCCCAGATGATCTGCAATGTGCATGTCAATGAAGGTTATCTAATAATTTCAGAAGACCATACAGAAGGTATTCTAACATTAGCTGCAGCTTTTAACCTTTCCTTTTTCTAGTTAAGTTGAGCTAATAATTAATAGTAGTAGCATGTGCAATAAGAGTAGAAAACATGGACAACTGGTTTTCACAGTGAAAAAAAAGGAGACTGATAACATAGTTCCTGCTGCTGTCTAGCACCAGACCTGTAATGCAACCTGTGATGTGTCAGCTCTGCTGCAGCACTGTGTCAGTTCTGGGAGCTTGTGTTGTGGAATGGCTTTGCCTGGGCAGAGGAAGCTGTGGAGAATTTGTGGCTGGAAGATGATGGGTTGTAAAGAAAAAACTTGAATACCGTCAAGTGCCCCTCAAAGAACTAACATATATGTTAATTGTAAGATGATTTATTCTTAACCTCAGGGTTTTTTTTACCGTTTCTGGTATGAAACTACATTGGCACTTTATATGAGTTTATTTTTTTGTAGGTGAATTTGGCAGAAACTGAAGTAACTAAAATGGCATCTGACTATACAGAAATTGAATTGGAATTGTTCAGAAAAACAGTAAGTATGTCAGTTATCACTTAGTAAATCATATCATTTGTGAAGCTCTCGTCTTAAAATGAATGAAAATGGAAATGGAGATGTGGTTGAAGAAGTAGTTGCCATTTTACCTAAGTTTATCTGAGATCAAAGGAGTGGGGTAGGCAGGGATGAAAGTATGTGCAAGTAATGATTTGTTGTTGTAAGTCAGTTATGGGCAAGGTGGAATCAGCACCAGGGAAGGGCTCCTTGGGTTAGGCACAAGACATGCCTACTTCTAGTTACACAAGCAACTTTCTTCAGGATTTTCAGTCATGACTGCTGAGTTTTTCACTGGCTTCAGTAGTTTAGTAATATACATTAGTTTTTAATTCTAGTAACATACAAAATGAATTTGCTGATTTTCATAGAAACATTTGTCTATGGTTATTGAGGTTTTTCCTCAAAAGATCTTTGACAAAGAGCAGATAAAAAGAAATGGATCTGTCACTACTGAGTGTGGCCAGGGGTCCCTGAATGCAGCTTCATTTAGGCAGCATTTATACTTCTATTTGTAGAAATATTTTTTTGGCAAAGATTGAAACTGTCAAAGGGACAATGATTGTGTCAGGTTTTGGCCTTTGTTTTACAATTCTGGTTCAAGCCATATACTGTAGTATCTCTCACATACATGAGCAAAAAAATGTGCAAAAAATGCACATCAGCACATTATTGTAAGGTGTGTCTGCCTAATTGCAGTGTTTCTAATACTTGGTAATGTTTCTTCCTGTAGATGGACCTAATAATTTTATCAGAAAATGGCTTTGCCTCATCTACAGATATTTTAAACTTGGCTGACCAACTTAAGACAAAGAAAATGAAGAAAAAGGAAGCAGAACAAGTGCTGAAAGTTTTTGTGGAGGATAAGTGGCTCTCTGAGGTAACTGCATTCAAGTGTTCTTAGTTCAGTGGGTCCAGCTGCTGTGTGGTAGCTGAGACTGGAGCTCTTCTTGAATGAATGATGGCAAAAATGGTCTTATGGCACCCATGCTTATTGCTGCTCCAGTGATTTTTACAGAAAAGGAAGTAGACTTAAATGGAAAAAGTCCTTGGGTAGGTCTGTACAGGATCATATGGTTTCAGTTTCTTGTACCTGAGGCAGGTGGGTTTGTGTGTCCAGTCCTGCCCAGTGATGCACAGACATCCCTTGTACACAACATCACAGCATCCTTCAACCTGGAACAAGAGCTGGAGAAAGCTCTTCAGTGATCAGTGCTGTTAGATGCCTTTAGAATTTCCTGAAAAGGATTAAGGCCAGACATGTTGAAAACTCCTGTACCAGAAATGCATGGGCCACTGTGCACGTGGTTACACCTGTTTTATGTGGGAACAGTGGAGATGAACTCACCGTGTGGACCAGGTGGACTGACCATGTGGACACTGCAGTTGCTTGCTAAAAAAACTTAATCCCTTTTCTGCTGGAGTCATTGCATCATAGATCTCCAACCTGCTGCCACACAGTTACTTACATATTAAGTTGATTTGACAGATATTTCCAAAGATACATCAAGCAGGAAATGCCTAGATTTTGCTGAAAGCTGGGAGAATTTCCTCTAACATCCTTTTTGGGAGGATCCCAAAATAGCATGCCTCTGTTAAGGAGCGCATGCTTGCGCGTCTATGCTTTCCAAGGACTAGATCTCTGTTAAAGGTGTGGGATTTTTATTCTGCTCTTCTAAACAAAGCAATTCTGCCATTTCAAAAGTGTTCTGGCATTGCATTGTACCAGCATGTTGGTTTGCTGACGGTAGAAAAAAGTGGCTTGTTAGCAAAGTCAAAAAAGGTAAAAGGAATTAAAAGAAATTCCTCATCTCAACATTTGTTTCCTTAGAAAAATGGAGAATATACTCTGCATACTCGTTGCATAATTGAGATGGAACAGTACATTCTCAGCAACTACCAGGATGTGGCAAGGAAATGTAACATCTGTCACAGCCTCGCCATCCAGGTAACATGTTTTATCACCTCAGCCAATGGACCTGCATGGTCATAGGTGAGGTTTGTGATGCTTTCCCTTGGGTATAATCTTGGTTTTGTAATCTGGTCATGGTGCTCATGCATTTTGTAAAAAAAAAAAAATTTTTTTTCATTTTAGGCATTTTATCTTCTGTCTTTGGAAATAAAATTGTCTTGGAGCAGTGTTTCCAAGTATAAAATTGGAAAAGTGCACTTTCGCAATGAGGAACATGGTTGTGCTGTCTGGCTTTCCAAACCAGCATGTTAGAGATGAACTCGTGATGCTGAAAGAGGTTCAGCAGCGAGGTGTTAGCGGTGTCCTCTTTGGGCTTGCCAAGACGTCATTGTGTGACACATTCATTCTTGGTCCCGGGATTTTAATTCATGATTTGCTTGTGTTTGGAACTCAGAAGGAACATGTGTGCTATGCAGAGCATGCTAAAGCACTGTGTTTTGATAGCTGGGACGTTACCCATTCCATCTTGCTTAAGTAGCTACAGCCTGGATTCGTATTCCAAAACTGCTACATTTTCTTGCTCTGTGAGCCTGCCTCTTCTCTAACATGCTTCCATGTTACTTTTTCCATCCCAATTAGCCTCCTTTATTACACTGAAATTGTAGTCTTTCAAGCTAAATTTTGGCCATATAGGGAAATATTTCCTAGTTTACAGAAAAAGACCTCCTTTTACCATTTACCAGCTTTGGCTGTTGAGTGTGTCCACCACCTGTATTGTGGGAACCATTCTTTGGAACAAAGCGTTGCATATCTTTCTCTTAAATTGAAGGACAGTTTAGAAAGATTTTATGAATCAACACTCCTGATTTCAGAGCCAAGTATGTGAATCCTGTGGAATTGGAATGCACTTACCTTGTGTCAGAAAGTACTTCAGAGGCCAGGCCGAACCCCGCTGTCCCAAGTGTAATGAATTCTGGTCTTGTGACACCCCAGGTACTAAGCAATGTATTTTTTTAAAAACTGAATGTAATAATACTAGGAAATGGGCTATGATGTTCAGTGGCATTGCCTGTATTATTTATAACTGTTAAGTATCATCTATTTCTGACTTCAGTGGTATGTTTCAGACACTAAACCACACACAGGCAGCACTGAGCCCCCACAGTGCCCAAAGAATGCCATAGGGGCATTAGCAGACCCTGTGCATATATTATCTTTGGGGGGGGGGGAGGAATAGAGGCACACACAACCCATGACACTAAAACTTCTGGAAATACCAAGAGTCTAAGAATCTCTTTGGAATTCCTCCATTTGTCCAGGGAAATTGGACATTGTTAACAGCAACAGAGGAATATACAAAGCATTTTAGAAAAGGTGGTTATACATTATCTTTTTTTTGTGTGTTGTCCATTAACGTTCCTTTACTTTTCTTTACAGGTGTGAGTCGGATGGGTTCCCAGACTTTCCACAGAGCTTCACTCTTGGCCCTAGATGATGCCAGTAAAACTTGATGTCAGTGACATCTGTTTGCCCCCTCTCTGGCAGAACAGCCAGGCTGTATTGTATTCATTAGTAACAGGGCTCAGTGTACTCATTTTCTAAAGTTCTAAGATCTTTTTTACAATAAAACTATCATTGACGTTCCTGTTCACAGTAATGCCTGCACAGCTTTCTTGGAGGCTGTTTTGTGTTTGTAATTCTCCATATTCTTGGGTTGGGACTCTCAGTGCATGTTAGGAGATGAAAGATGCAAATGTTTTAGTCAGTCCTGCAAGCTGATAATGCAGCTGAACTCTTGAAAGAAGCCTTTCTCAGCAAGTACTCCTTGTTTGTACAGGGACAGTACAAATTCAGTTGCACAATGGAAATGACACCTGCTGTAGCACGTCAAGCAGGTGAAAAATCAGTGCAGTATGTGCAAGGCACCTGGCTCAGTCCCTGACATAGGGCTGGAGTTGGAACACTTTTAGTTGGCACTGTGGTTATGTTCTGTCCCTTCTTTACATGCAGAAGAATTTGTCTTGATGTAAGGCCATGTCATGAGCAGCTGTGCTCTGTAAGGAGGGAATATTGCCACAAAAGGATTGGGAAGCAGGAGAATCAGACTTGAGGCAATGCTAGCTTATGCCTGCAAACTGCTGAAAACATTACCATACTGAGATTCTTTAGGTTTTTAGTCCTGGCACTTCTGTCTCCAGTTTTAAGTAAGGATACTTTTTCCTTTAAGAGTGACTTGGAAAGGAGCCAAGAAATGGCTATTGCCAGACACCAGACTAAAATGGCAGAATTTTTGTCCTTGGTAGAGATGTGTGACACAGCAGAAGGGCTGTGGCAGCAGTTCGGGTGATGGTTAATCAAAGTATAATTAAACTTCAGGTTATCTAACTGCAATTAAACGATGGATTAACTTCAGTTATGTTCTAGGCTTTAACATGATGTGGTTTAGAAATGGTACTCCCCAAATTAGTGTTCCCACCAAAACGCTCCAAACCACAAGATGCTTGCTCATTCCCTCCTCCCCCTACCTCTCCCCTCATGGACAAGAGAATTGGGAGGCCCAAAAGATAAAGATCATGAATTACAATAAGAACAATTTACTGGAAACAGCAAAGGAGTAAGAAAATAAGCAGTAATAGCAACAATATCAACAACAAAGTGTACAAGAGAGACAAAAGATTCACAGAGATTCAACCACTAAGAGACCAAGGAGCCCCTTCCTGCCCCCTGCCCGCAGCAGTGGCAGGCTGAGGTGGTACAAAATAACCTCTGGGTCTGGGCCATGCCCCTCCTGGCTACTGCAAAAATTAACCCTATCCTGGCCAGAACCAGGACATGAATAACTTTTTCCATGCAGGAGACTAGTACCTTGTTTTGTTAGCTTATTTTTTTTATTAGATTGAACCTTCAGGTAGCACCATCTCTAGCTAATTCCAGGGTTTAGTGTTACTAAATCCAAGTAGAAGATAACACTGACCTGGTTATTCAGACAGAGGCTCAGGCAGAGCCCTGGCAGTGCCCATACACAGGCTGTTTCTGATGGATGCACACACAGGACAATGACCTAATATAGGCTCTTTAAGAGTTGTTAGAAACATCTACAAAAATGGAGTGGCTACAGCATCATCTTTCCACTTACCCACTGTGACTACTTCTCCATGCTTTAGCAAGAGTTTGTTGGTTTTTGGTTTTGCTCCACCTCTAACCTCCTCTGAGAGAGAGATGCTACTTGCCTGATTTCTAATTTAATTTCAGTGGCTACATTTCAGAGCTATGACCACCAGAAACTAACAGAGAAGCTGAGCTCAAGCGATCGCACGTAGTGCCAGTATTTAACCGGAATAAACAGAATCTGTCCAGGCATCAAAATGCAGGACTGAAATGCAGCCTTTGTGAAATTTGGAAACTTGACTAAGTCTGGATCTTCCACATCAACCTATAAAAAACCAAACAATCATCAGAAGAATGTCTTTACTCAAATATGATTTGATAACATTACTGATATTAAAATTTCAGGCAACTATTTACCTGACTAGTGTTGTGAAGAATTTGGCTTTCATGAGGGTACAGATTTTCTGAATCTTGTGGTGAATAGAGACGGATATACTTTCTTCCAAATACCTGTATATAATAAAATAAATGTTTTCCATTGGTCATTAACTGGCACATTACTGGAAGCTGGGGGCCATAGCTGGCATTCAACAGTAAAATATACCTGATTACAAGGAACATAATTATTGTTAGTAATAGACACTGCTATAATAAAAAGTTAAATCAGGCTATTGGAATTCAAGTACCTCTTCCCTTGTAGCAGATAAGAACTTGAAATACCATTGAGAAGGAAACACCTTTAACCAGATTGCTTCCAATTCAAAGTTCAAGGCACCCGATTTATACATCATTATTTGGGCTCTACCTAGCTAGAAATAAGAACTGAGAATAAGGAGACTGAACCTTCATTGCAATTCACATCAACAGGCAGAGGTACTTGCACAGTGACTACTAAGCTTCCATATATCCCTCAAACTCTAATTTCTGTGTTATCGTTAAACCAGTTCTTTCATTGGAGTGCTGAAATGAGATGAGAATTTGTAAGGCAAGTGTCCTGGCTTCCCTGAATGCTACATGAACTGCAAGTTTTTGGTGTCAAGATGTGGAAGCATGAATGAGTCAAAGCTGAGTCCTCCACTGATACCAGTGGAACAAAAGGTTTAGGGTAAATATTCATACTGCTTGTGCCAGCACTTCAGACCACCACAAGAGCTAGGCATGATCATAGTTGTTGGGAACAGTCCTATAGTGGGTACTCAGACTATAGGACTATATTTTTGATTTGTACTGAACACGGGGTTGATAATATAGAAATGTTTTTGTTATTGCTGAGCAGGATTTACACAGACCTGAAGTCTTTTCTGCTTATCATATGGCCATGTTGGCAATGAAGCTGGGGGTGCCTGGAGACTGGGAGGAGACACAACCAGTACAGGTGACCCAAACTGACTGACTAAAGGATATTCCAGACTACATGACATCATTCTCAGTATATGGGGAAAGAAGAAGAAGAAAGGGGGGATGTTTGGAGTGATGGTGTTTGTCTTCCCGAGTATTTTTTAAGCATGATGGGCTCTGCTGTCCTAGGAATGACTGCACACCTGCCTGCCCATCAGAAGCAGTCAAGTAATTCTTTGTTTTGCTTTGCCTACATGCACGGTTTTTGCTTATTAAACCTCAATCCACAAGTTTCCTAGCTTTTATTCTCCCCATTCTCTCCCTCATCCTGCTGGTTGGGGGATGAGAAAGCGGCTGCATGAGGCTTGGGGTTGGCTGGGCTCAAACCACAACACCAGAAAAAGAAATTCCTTAGTACAACATGACAGGATCCAGATTCTTCCTAACTCTTGTTACAAATTTCATGTGACCTTGGGATTTCTATCTATCATCTGTAAAACAAGGGTAAGTAATGGTCTCTCCCAATGCACAACACTTGTGGTCTTTAAGATTACATTCAGTATTAAGCTGCAGTAGTGACAAATGCAATAAAGTAGGAAAATAGTATCTGCATGGTCTCTATCCTTCAATTGTTCAAGTTGTTTGCTCCCCTTGTCTCTAACACATACCATAAACATTTTCTCTAAGTATTGCATTAATGGCATGTGTAGAGTAACTAGAGTACATACCTGGGCTAAAAAATTTTGCTGGGGATCCTGATGAAGAGGTGAGATTGTGCCGCCTGGACCAAACCAAGCATTAATGGTGATGTCATCTTCTTCTCCTTCCCCCAAGCAGCAGTAGTCAGGGATACTGATATCTTCCTTTAGTTCTGGGATCTATTTCCATAAAGAAAGAAACATTAAAAAGGGTATGTGCTGACTTACCAAAATACATAATTCATAGAACAGATGAGCAAGGCTGGATGCAAAGAAAACAAATGGTTGGCTGGTCCAGCAAGGGTAGGAGAAGAGCAGCTGACCTGCTAGGAATCTGCAGGAAATGTTCTCAAGCTTTCTGTTCTAGTGAGCAGACTCTGTTGGAAGGAGAAGTGGGAGAAAGAAAGGGGTTTCCTCATTCTTCAGAGACCCTTTGCTTTTGCAGATATCAGAAACCCACAAGAATAAGTATGTTTGCTCTTCATGGAAAAGGAGCAGCTGATCTTTTCTATACTACACTTGCTTCTCTGTGAAATTCCTTTTTATGTCTCCCACAAATATAAGCTCTGGTAAACTGGAATGACATTTCCGATTATGGTAAATATATCAATGCTGAAAACTTTCCTGTCCAGATCTCTTCCCTGACTTACGAAAGGAGCTTTCCAGGTGATATCCCCCTAAGTATATGCTACATTGTACTGAAACAGCACTAGGACTGAATGTCTTCACCCCAAAAGGGTTTTGTTTCCATGTCTTGTAGCCAAATGGAACAAACTTCTCCCTCTGATCCTTCAAATCATGGAATAGAAACCTAAGAATTACTGTGAATTCTCCATATGCCCTTCAATCTAGTACAGTCAACATCTTGAGAGACAACTTGTGCTACAAAAGGAACACATGACTGTAGGAAGCGAAATACATTCACTTGGTTTTACCTGATCAAAAAGCTGGTGCTGGGCAAGGTATCCTACATTGTTCTGAAATGACAGCAGAGAAAGAAAAAACACAGTAACATACAGGTAAGACAGTGAGTTAATTTACTTACAGGTGAATAGAATTTACTTATAGTAAATTCCAGTGTCCTATTCAGAGTATTATATATAACTATTTCACCAGTATAAGGTGTCTTCAGAAATAGCAACTTACAGCTCCATTGAAATTGTGAGAGTGTAGGTGTGTCTCCACAATCAATAAATCATCCAGCTTGAGTTCCTGAAGGAAGCTGGGACTCCCTATGGAGTCTTGACAGCTGACAGTGCACTGCATCTTTCTAGCCAGACCCTACTGGCACACAGAGCAGTTCTCCTTTGCACCCTGGAACTACTTCCATAGTCTATTCCAGGGTGCACCACAGATCAGTTTGCTATGGCACGTAATCCTTCCTGCCAGAATGCCAGGAAACAGAAATGGGGGCTTGGGATACTCATCTGTGAAAGCAAAAGGACATTCCAGATGCTAATCAACTTTGTATTTTTCTGCCTCATGGCTTGTAAATTTGAATCTGATCCTAAATCTCCCTAAGCAGTTTAATGAGAAAGAAGAACACTGCTGATTGAGGATCCCTTATTCTTAGATTCCACAAGTCAGGTTTTTGCTGCGTATGTATGTGTGTATACATTAATCAAATTCCAGCTACTGTACATTTGATTAAAGGTAAAAACCAAACCAAATTATTCTTGCAATAACTATTCCTAGCTTCAGGTCTTGAAAATATGTCAAACCTTTTAATTCAGAGCTGTGCTTACAGCACATCCCCTCCCTTGATATCACCTCTGAGTAGGTTTGTTGTAAGCAGAACTGCTGTCTGTACCAGTACCATGCTGCTGTGTTTGGAGATGAAACAAATGAGTATAACAAACCTCATCCATGATATACTGGCTGATGAAGTCACTGACAGTCATGAGCTGCTGAGACCATTCCTCGTCTGTGTACCGAGCACCCAACTCCACAGGGACTGTGCGGCACCCTGCGACTCGACAGAAATAGTCCACACTGAAATAAAGAAACTTCTGTTACCTTCTATACTGCTCTTACTCATTTTCAATGTAAGGCAATCAATCCAAATCAATCTTGTTGGGTAATAAAATTCTACTACCCTGAGTTTCTCCTGTCTAAACCAAACCAACCAGAAGAAAAAGGCAGAATAAAAGAATGCAGGCAACAAGGAAACCAGTAGGCAGGTTTGTGTATACATGACCCCACAAATGCCTGTTTTGTTTTGGCTTAAAAGCCTGTTTGCCTTAGTTGTTTCCTTCCAAACTAAGAAGATTTAAGCTGTTACTGTCTCTTGGCAAGGGATGGCCAATCTTTTTGCTGCCTGCTGCCATATTTGATAAAATGTTCTATCTTTTACTCAGTAATATTAGATCAACTCTCTGTCAGTGCCTATACAGGTGCCAGTAATACCCGTTCCAACTGTAGCCAGAGGGATTAGTTTGATGGGTGAAATACATCTCTCTGTGGACAATGGTATTAATTAAACTGAGAAGGTTATCTTGTTAAATGTCTAAAGTTAACCAGTGCAGTACCTTCCCTCAAAAATGAATAAAATCTCTACAACATAACAAGTGTGTATACTTAATTTTACCTTTGGTTCTTGAACTAAAGCAATTACTCAAACTAAGCATGAGTGATTTTTCCCCTTTTCTGGGGAATTGTGACCTTCACCTTAAATACCTGATGCTCAGTATTGGAAATGTGGGCACCATTGCATGCATTAACTAGGCAGCACAATGCTGTTACTCAGTCCTACACAATGGTGTCTGAAACTCAACACTCAAACACAAAACTGAACAAACATCAGTGCTTGGACTTATGAATAAAAAAGTCAGCCATGCTTACTCATGGCTCTGAAATAATTACTTTCCATTGCAGTAATTATTGGCAAGCTCCAAGGGGTAAAAACCACTGATGTGTGTGCTTGACACAGATCCGCTGAGCTGTGAGCAGCTCACTGGCACTTTGCCTCTCGTGTATACCTCTCGTGAGTTCCCAAATGTTGCCACTGGGCTCCTGGGATGGCTGAAGGCTGGGCAGAGCATGGCCTTCACCCATGAAGAGCCAGAGGCTGGTCAAAGAGTCACCTTTGCCCCGGGACAGTCCAGCACCCACCTTGAACGCCATGAAGAGTTTCCCTCATCTATGAAGCAACTTCCACAGAGCAGTAGGACAGTGCTGCTAGCAAAATGCACTGCCCACGGTATCCATCGTCTGTGAAGGTCTGCTGCTCTATCAAGCATCATGATATCCAACACAGGGAACGATCGTGCCTTTACTTGGACAGGGAAGGAACTTCTCACCTCCACTTCTTCATACACGGCCAGTGATCCATGACGCCCTCCAGGACCACGGGCCGCTGGGGAACGAGGTAGTTGACTCTGAAGTGCTCCAGGGAAGGACAGTGAAGGTGCGGAATCAGCTCCTCCGGCTGCATCGCGGGGGGCGGCGGCGGCGGCTCCCGCCGGACGCTCTGGAACGGACGCTCCCCGTCAGCAGCCGGCCCGGCCCCGCGCGGGGCAGCACGC
>WBNO01014272.1:91566-272165 GCA_013400575.1 Peucedramus taeniatus
GGGGCTGAGGCGGGGCCCGGGGCGGAGGCGGGCTCTGGCTGAGGCGGGCTTGGGCTGACGCGGCGCCCGGAGGCCGGTCGGGCTGACCGCGCCGGGACTGGAGTTTCTGTCGCACCGGCGAAGTCCCGTCTGTCGTTCTTACCTTTCACTTGACCAGCGAGTCAGCTGGAATTGCGTGACTGTGATCGGCGCTGCTTTCGCAGTAAAGGGGAGCCCATGGACGCAGTGAAGGTCAGGGTCTCTTCTCCGGCCGTTCACCGAGGGCCGGCTGAGGAGGTGGCTTCCTGCGCTGTGGAAGCCTCTCAGTCCCGGTCGCGGGACAGCGGAGCGCAGGCGGTGAGTGCTGGGGGAAAGGGAGATACGCTCTTCCCAGCTGACCCTTTGTGCTGCAAAGAAACGTCTCTCCTTGGCCCCGCGTGCGCTCGAGGAGCTCGAGCTGAGCCCAGCGCGGCTCGGAGCCCGTGTCCTCCCACTGGCTCAGCTGCTTGGTGTTAATCTGCACATAGGACGTGCTTTCTGCATAGGATATGCAAGAAAGTCTTCATTCTAACGCGCTGGGCACGGCATCACTGAGCCCCAGCTTGTTTTGATAATGTGCCCTGAACGTCCTTAGCACTTAATGCTTGACTGCAAAGGCAAAATAATATTTTACTTAAAATTCAGCAGCTGAGGAATTTTTAACATGGCAAACCAAACCAAGCCACTATAAGAAGAAATGAGGAATTTTTAGCTCCTAGTTAGGGTTGAAATCTTAGGATTTGAGATAAACCGTAATTTACAGAAAAATTAAAAATCATCATTTTCTGTACTCAGACACTCACACTTCTTTGTTCCATGCTCAGCCACTAGTGCTTTCCAAAAAGGAAAAAAAATGTTGTTTTGAATCCTTCTGTTGCTGCTGGTGGTGGCTCTCCCCCTGCCCCCCAGCTGTCTCCTCGAAATGATCACTTCTGCTCTCACACTTCAGACTTGTGCATTGCTTCTCATGTTGGCCTGTCTGTTGCCTGTCTTCTGACTGCCTTTCTCTTGGCACCTTAAATTCCTTCTGTGACAGTGTGATTTTAGCACCTTCATTCAGTATTTTCTCCTTAACTGCTAAATGTTAATATATGCTGCTGTAGGAGAAAGTATTTAAATGGCAAGGAGATTTTCTTGTTAGACCCTGTGCTCATTATTTGCAATTTAGGATGCTAGCAAGTGTTATTAGTCCTGTGTCTGTGGACTATCCACTTTTTATAACCATTTACATTAACTTTTATTTGCATTTAGGTTGGTTAATACAATTCTCATTAAATAATAGTTTTTGTAGTTTAAATATGAGTAATATCTTCACGCGTTTCACTTTGAAGATTAGGATTTTCTTTCTGGAATTTTAAACAACACCAAAGTCTGATCAAGTAATCTCCAGCACAGCAGTGAGGCTGTGGTGAGGTCATGGTGAGCTTTATCAGTTTCACTTCAGGTGATTTTAGTTTTTGAGTATTCAGGGAGGCTCAGTGTTCCTCTGTGAGCATACACTGAAAGACAATTATTTCTAGTCAGTTTTGGTGCAATAGTTTGAATTCTAATACAGCATCAATACTCTTGAATCACAGAATCAGCTAGGTTGGAAAAGACCTTTGAGATCATCAAGCTGAAGCTATGACCTAACACCACCTTGTCACCCAGACCATGGCACTGAGTAGCACTTCCAGACTTTTCTTAAACACCTCCAGGCATGGTCATCCCACCACCTCTGTGGGCAGCCCATTCCAATGCCCAGTCACTCCTTCTGTGAAGAACTTCTTCCTAATGTCCCGCCTAAAACTTGCCTAGCACAACTTAAGACTGTGTCCTCTTGTCCTGTCAGTGGTTGCCTCAGGAAGAAGAGACCAATCCCACCTGGCTGCAAACTCCTTTCAGGGAGCTGCCGTTGCAGTTAAAGGGGCTGTATATCTGCTGAGCTAATAAAGCTCAGGTCTTAGGGTGTGTACTGAGTCTTGTGTGTTTGGCCTCTAGCCTTGGAGGAAAATCCACTAAAAGCTCATAATATCATGCTGCATTATGATTGGTTAAAATCAATTAACAGTTGGTTGAAAATATCTTCATTGGGGAAAAAAACCCAACAGATTTGACTGGTACTTTCCATGAGCAATATACACAATATAATCACTAAACATTGCCCCTGTGCCTCCCCACCCATGCGAAAAAAAAAAAGGTAAAAGTGAGTGAAAATGGAACCTAAGATGCCCTCTGGCACTTGAATGAGAATATAAATTGATAACTGCCATGAAACCATAGTTGGCTCTTCTTTTCCTTTACAGGAAATGATTGTTTCTTCTTCTGCAAGAACGGAAGTGTGAACACGTAAGACTTTAAAGATTTTGGATGTCTTTCCAGGTTGCTTTTTCTGTTCCTCTGAACAGGAGATGAATGATCCTGATTAAAATATGTACATACTTAATTATTAAACATAATTTTCCTCAGATGAGCCAGGTCTTCCCGACTGAGAGTCACACAGCCATGTATTTTGATGGTATCTTGGAGCTGAGTGTAGTTGTGCAGCGACAGTGTAATGATGGATATATCTTTATCAACCTGTTCCCTGAACTGTTTTTATCACTGCCATCTGCTTGGCCAAGAGTGGCAGCTGCCAGGTCTCACAAATAGTGCTGTCATGTACTTTCATGTAGAACAACATATTGTTGTAATTTCCCTGATATTACTAGATGAAATAACTTTAAGTGAGATAAGGTGACATTTTGCATGGCACTTTGGAATGCATCTCATTGCTTGGGTATAGGACACACAGTGTTCTTTCTGGAGCAAGCTAAATTAGCACACCCAGTTCTACTTTCAGAAATCACTGGAAAATACTTATTTTACAAAAACATTACGTAACATCCATCTGGGACATATGTGTCAGTGCTGAGACGCAACTGAGACAGTCAGTATTTCTTACACATGTAGCCTTAGTTACCTTTGCTGCATGGAAATTATGTAAGTTAGACTATTTTAAAGTTCTTTTTCCTTGTATCAACTTGAATCCCCTTCATATTTGCAAATACGTTCAAACAGCTCATTCAACATTAAAGAAAACATAAAATCTTTACAACTGTTATGAATGAGTGTTTTAAGGTTGCTTAAAGAATCACCAGCGAAGGCATCAGCAAAAGCATGTTTAATATAAAAGTGGAAGCATGAAAAAGTTTGTTCGCAAAGTTAACTCTACTGCTTGGTTTAAGAACTAGAAAAAGCAAACTAAGGTCTAAAATCAATCTAAAGCCAGAATCACTCCAAAATTATTTGTGTGAAGGGTGGAGGGGGAAAAAGGGTAAGGGTAGAAAATTATAAGGATAAAAAGGAATAAGGAAGACCCTCCTGCTGAGTCAGAAGGTTCAGAATGGACCTCTCTGCTAAACTGAGCTGGGGCGTAACCAACAGTTCAGGCCCAAAGGTTTAACAGCTCTTAAATTTACCAACACTTAATTGACAGCTCAGGTTAAACAATTTAACAAAGGATTCATTTAGAATTTACTACAGTGCTAGAGTAACTACCAGGCCTAATTTACGTACAAATCTAAACTTCTTAAGAATTTAAGAGAGCAAAATTTATAGTACATTTCATATAGCATGTTCACGTTTGGACGCACAGAGACCTAAACACTATGTACAAGGTATATACCTGTGAAAAATTCCCCTCGAATTCAGTGAAGGATTCACACGGGATGCCTTTGCATCTTCTCAACAGGCAAAGGGTTGAGCCTCAAGGAGTGGAGGCATCTGCCAGGATCTATCTTGTCATTCAGCAGTGGTTGTCAGCAGTGTTGAGTATAGCAAATGAGAATTCACTGGCTCTGAGGGGCCCCACTCAAAAGGAGGTCGCTGGTCACAGCCTGCTGCAGTCCAGGAGAGTTCAAAGGGTCTCATTTAGGACCATTGTTTACAGGGTCGCGAGAGAGTGGGCTTTAGTCATTGTAATTTTTCATCCTGGCTGCAATTCGCATTAGGGACTTCCTATGAAATTTTGATAGCAAAAATGTTGTTCCACTCAGGTTGTTATTGAGGCAAGAAAAATAAGTTCCCAAGGCTGTTTGTTAAAAACAGGAGCTCATTAGACAGCACCACTTCCTGGGAACAGACAGACGCTGTTTCTGATAAGCTCAAGAGGAGCTTGGCGCAGGTGCTGTTTGTCAAGGCCAAAGCCTAGCCAGCATTTCTTGGATCCTAGTGCGGCCCAAGAAAGAACAGAGCAGATGCACTACCACAAGAAGAAACCTTTAAAACAATCTTTATAGCTGCAGGTGCAAAGAAAACTGAATTGGGATATTTCCCATTGCTAATGAGTATTAATGAGAAACAGCCTTTCTTATAAGGCAGAAAACCCCATTGTGATGAAGAAGGTAGAATATGTATTCCTGATTCTTCTATAACTTTCTTATTCAAGTGCCATAGGATGTCAGCTGCTGAACAGCTGATTGGCAGCCTGAAGGTCTGAGGCACAGAGACAGCTGGCTTGTAGTCAGCCTGTTTGGAACACTGCTGCAGGTAGAAAGACTTCCTGACAGGAGTGTGGAAGGAAGTGATGGTACAGATTTTTACAAAAAACACAGATTTTTTTCTGTTTCATCTGAATGGATGTGTAGCTTTGGCATTTCATTGCTAGCGAGGCAGAGGCCATTGGAATTGTGAACAATGTTCTCCCAATGGCAAACAGAGGGCCAGGCTGGAGGAAAGTCTCTTGGCATTTAGGTGATGTTGTACACTCTGGAAATATAAGGCTTACCAGTCATTCCAGTAGTACATTTCAAGAGCTGGTGTAGGCTCCTGCCATTGTATTGATCTTGAGTGCACATGAGATTCCCTTTTTGTGCTAAGGGCTGGGACATGTCATTTTCATTAGCCACACTTTATATACATTTATGTACCTTAAGAGGAAGAATATTTATACATATATATAAACATTTTTGCCTTCCTCTCAAGATTTAAAAATCTCATTTGAAACTTGTGTTTGATTCATCCCCTGGACTAGAGCTATAAATGCTGCATGAATTTGTTTTGTGCTCTAAGTATGCACATTTATCTATGTTCCTAAATCACATTCTTATTAATGAGCACACCACAATTGTTGATTGTATTGCCTTTTGTTTCTGTGGATGTTTTTGAAAGATATTTTAAAGTCTTTGTTGGAGTTTGCATGTGCTTCAAAAATTAAATTTAGTCTGTGATTTTATTACACTTTTTATTTAATTTATCTTAACTGGTGCTTTCAAGCTGTGAACCAGCTGTTGACTTTGAAAAAACATTGCTCAATTTGAAAGAAGCATTTTAAAGCTTAATGTAATGGCTGTAAGTAATCACTACAGCAATTATATTCTCTGGTGTTGTGTGTAACTATAGCAATATTGGAGGCTGTAAGAAAATGGAGGAAAGAAACTCATCAGGTTCATATCTCTCAGTTTTGTCTGCAATACCCAGCATCTCTGTTCTGTGTAGCTTGGTGTCCCTGCTTGAATTATGTCAGAAAATCAGAAGTTTCACTCTGTTATGGCTCCATGTTTGTCCAGCAGGAATCAGGGGCTCTTGGCTGTGCTCTCCTTGGACTGGAGACTGATCTTGCTTTTTCCCATGTGGGCAGATGGTAGATATGCTGCTCTGCTGCCTCCTCCTGACTCATTCCAAGATATTGTGTGGAATTTTGGGGTTGATTTCTCTTGACCAGCTGTGTATCCACCTTGCCTGATGCCCGTGATAGCAAAGCTCCTCACAGAGCATACAGAGTCTGGCCAGGATGGGAGATCTTGGTGTCCTGTAAGGTCAGGCCATGCTCCCACTGTGCTCTGGAAAGCATGGTAAAGAGAATTAATAGAAATGGGTGTATTTTCATGCACATTCTGAGAAGGAACATCTTCCATTTATTTGTGAGTAACTCTCCAGTTCAGACAGGCTGGAGCTTTTGGGGAAGAGAATTTTCTGAATCACTGCAGTGAAGATAAGGGAAGAAGCATCCACTCTGCATCCCTTCATGTTGTAATAGTCTATGAAAATGCTATGCAGCTTCCTCTGCCCTGGAGATTCTCTCCATCATGATTTTTAAAGGAATGTAATACACATCACTGTGGAAATAGACTGTATTTCCCCACGAGTCACCCAGCCATGCTTTACACAGCTTGTGTTTGAGAACTATGGACAACACTGCTGCTCCAAAAAGGCGGTGCAGGTCTTACACTGTTTCTGCTTTTCATAGAATCCCAGAATGGCTGGGCTTGGAAGGGGCCTCTGCAGATCATCTAGTCCCAACCCACTGCTAAAGCAGGTCCACCTAGAGCAGGTATTTTTGCCAGTGTGTGTTGCAGAGCAGGTAGGTTCAAGTCACCTGCCTAGCTATCATCAGTTCCCATTAACAGCTCTGTGAAGTAACAGTGCAGGTGGGAAAAACCCTGTGGGAAGCTTAGATTCAGCAATATACTAAACCTTCCCTAAATTTAATTTGTAGCAAGATCCTTCAGAATACATATCTAATGACAGCAAGATCTGAGCTGATGCAGTATGTTGACCATAACAGGAATGACAAGTATGCAGGGAGAAGGGGGCATTGAGATGAATGGGAGACCAGACTTACTATTGAAGCATAATTACAGATGTTTGGTTGCCATGGCTTTTGAGAAAGAATGGAATATGCATCTGGAAGTGGGCTTTGCGATGGCACTTGTAGTAGATGTGATATGACTGGGGTGATCCTCTGCTAAGGCGTGGGAACACCCTGCTGGAACGTATGTTGACGTAAAATGAAAAAATGAGATGCTCACAAGAATGAAGGCACAACTGTCTGTGTTTGCAGTGTGCATTTGTGGGACATCCCCAGCAAAAGAAGTTTCAGTAGTTTCCCATTTCTCCACCTGTATGTAGTGCGGAGCAAAGCAAAAGCTACAGATCGAAGTGTGCTTCAGAGATCAGGCATGTCCCTTCTGGACACATGTGGCAGAAGCTGGGGTGGTGATCACAGAGGTCACAGAGACAGAGATAGAATCCTCACTGTGACAAAGTCAATATGACATGTGAATTACACTATATCTTGTACGTGTATGTGTGTGTATAAATGAGACTTAAAGGAAGTAACTGCTGGGATGGAGACAGACATGGAACAGTGTGTTCTGGAAAGTTAAAAGCTTAGCCAGCATACCAAGGTATTTCTTAATGTAGCAGAATGAAATTCTTTTGGGTGCAGCAAATGAGACATAAAGTGTAATGCCCTGTGAAATCACAAAGAGCCACTTTCAACAGATGGAAAAAGCAACTTTAATACAAAACCAAAAATTGATAGACTCTGCCTTTGATAATCCAAGTACCAGCTTACACTTTACAGTATCCATTACTGGTTGTGAAATGTATTTTGGTAGTTAATTGCACTTGCTAATTTGTCACTATATAGAATTTAAAATTTTGAATCCTGTGTTCTGCTGTTTTCTTCACTATGAGAAACTAAAAAAAAATCTGTGATAAATGGCTCCCAAGTCACACATGCTGTTTCACTCTCCTGTGTACTGCACTAGTGTGGCTGTTCTTAGTGTGGAACTGAACCCCTGGCCTTGAAGCTTGTTTGAGGAGTCCCTGTGTTAGGGATGTCAGGAGGCATAAGAGGACATGTATGAGGTGAGTTCAGGGCTGCCTCTCACTGCATGTCTGTGTTACTGTCAGGATGGAGCCAGCTCCTCAGCTTTTCCTCTGCAGGAAGCTTTCCATTTACATGCCACAGAAATAACTCCTGTGAAATTAATTAATCACAGTTTACATAGTAATAACCCTTTTTTATGGGTAAATAATGTGTATCCCCTGCAGGAGTGGGGGTTCTGCTGGTTCCAACATTTGATTATTACATAATCTTCTTCCCATTAAATGATCAGAGTGACACCAGAGGAAACTAACAGTAGTGGGAATTAGCAGCTGCCTTGTGTTTGGGGCATGGGCTTACCACATTCAGAAGCCTATACAGTTAAGGAGAATGCAGGTTTTCTTGGTGCTGCCAAGCAAGTGCCACAGAATATCGTGTTGGCACCATTTTTCCTGGTTTATGTTTACTTTTCCTCCCTTGACTTTGCTACTTTTGCTTTCTTTAACATTAGATTCTCTGTTGTAATTACTGCTTTAGTCTATAACGTTCCCACCTGCCTGCCTGCCCCAACTTCTGGCCGCCTTTAGGGCCAGTGCTGGTAACAAGTCAAGGTGCCTCTCAGCTGCAAGGTTCCTGCAGAAATAACTCCCTAAATAAATAACAGGCAAATTGGATATTGGGAAAGAACTTTAAATAACCTCTCAATTCCTAGGGAACTACATCTTACATCTCTGTAAGGGACAAATGGGTTCAACATGAGTAATGATCCTCCGAAATGAAAAATAAAGAAACATTGTTCATCAGCCTCTGTGGATTGGAATGAGAATAGCCTTTGGTGATAAAAGCAAAATGCAGAGATGTCCCTGGGTGGTAGATGAGAGCAAAAGAATTAAACAACATTTGACTATAAACATAATCTCTGACATGTGCCGCAGCTGCCTCCAGATAGCTGCTTTGGATGTGATCACTCTAGCTTTTTCCTCTTGTACCATGGGAGGAAGCTAAAGGCCCTTTACTGTGACACCATTCCTGGCAGCCCTTTGTGGCATATGCCAGACCATAACCTTCCCAGATGGAGTTGCATCTTTCAAACACAAACTTGTGCTGAATTCTAGCTTTTCAATGAAACATAACTAGCTGGAATTCTCTCAATGACTTTCTATTTTTACCCATACTGATGTAATGCTAAAATCCTCCCTGTTCCCACTTCAGGTGATTCATTGATGTTTTTATTTTGATTGCTATCTCCCTGTTGTTTGATGCCACCCCTTTTCTCCTTTTGGAGCTTATGACTGGACAAGCCCCTTTTGGTTGTGGGAAACATTCCTGTCAGTGCGCAGACCAGTTGCTTTGTTTCTGGATGTTTTGCTTTCTGAGCTATAAAGTTCTCTCTTGCACTAGAACAGTGCCAGTATTTTGAGTCTGTGACTGTGATCGAGCAGTGGAGCTCACTGTGGTGTGGGTGTGATGGCATGTGCTATGGAGGAATCCCATTTCTGTCCACTACATAAGGATATGAAGCAGGGAGTACAGGTTTTGCTACCTTTAATCTCCATCCAGCTGTTTGCTCCACCAGGTGTATGCAGTGGGTGTTGCTGCTGCCACTAATGCAGCACCTGCTCTTTTGTCTCCCTTTGCATTTCCTAAGTATGTGTTTGTCCCAAAAAAAGGCTTATTCTCACTCCTCGAGCTTCAGCTGAAGACGAGCATGTTTAGTGCTGTAGACAAGACCTTTCCTTTTGAGAAGCTCTTTAGCTTTACTAAAATGAAATTCTTGGTGTGCCTGTTTATGCAAAGCAGCCCATCATTCTCTGTGCAGGCTGTGCTCAGCTCCTGAGGAGGGCAGCATGGGTTAGCTGATGCTCCTAGCCTGGAATTCTGCTTTACATTCCAGCCATGTTTAAGGCAGAGCTAGTGAAATGTAAAACAGCATTGAAGGAATTGGTAGTAAAACTCTTGGCTCTGTGATGAGATGCCTGGGTTGAGCATCGTGATCCCCACTCCTGTTCTTACAGGAGAAATTCCCTCTTGGTAGTGGTTGTGCTGCCTGCTGCAGACTGACACCAATGTCTGGTACTGGGGGATCTGCCCACAGGCTGGTCCCACATTGCTGCCCAGGGGAGAGTGCAGACACAGAAAAGCAGGCGCATGAAACCCCAGTGCCTCCCTCCCTTTGAAAGACTGACCCTGCATATTGGAAGGACTTTGTGACTCCAGTGTTGGGGACAGGTTGTTACTACCTGTTGAACACTGATGCTGAACTCAGCCTCAGCTCTGTGATATGTGTACAAAATAACAACATGAAAACACAGATCCCCTATACCTAGGAACTTGCACGGTGGTGGAGTATGTTTTTTACTAAGAGGGAGACACTGGGAGACCTAAGGAAGGGATTCCTTAGGTTCAAGTCTGAGCACTTCAGTGCCTGATTGTCTTACAGGTGATGAATGAACAGCTTTTTCCTTGAAGCAGAAACCAGGATTGTCTTAAGCACACAAGAAGCCTGGAAAATCATGTGGAAATACTTGTGACATGTACATTAATACTAGATGAACTAATAAGGATTAATGTTAGCAGGAATAATGCCACTGGATATCACAATGATTAGGCCATTATAATAATGAGTTTTCCAGAGAGGATGATGACAGGTGATTTATATACTGTACAGGTGTTTCTTCTGTGTATCCAGATGATAAGCAACTCTGACTTTGCTGCAAGAATTTGGGACTGCTCCTTATAGCTGAAGTTCTCCACTCTTCTAAATAGTTAGTTGGACGAAAAGATCCCAGACAGGAAGGGAGAGAGGGCTGAGTAGACAAAAAGGGTGCTGGTGTCTCATTCTTTGCCTAGTTGGGGAGAGCTGTTGTGAACCTAGCCCTGAGATGTTTTTGGGCCTCTTTGGGAAAAAGGAGGAGAAATCTATCTGGAGGCATGATGCAGGGACAGTTTTACAAGCCCCACTCAGATGCAGTAATGTGATAAAGGTCTGAGTGCTGTTCTGTCACACTTGGTCTCTGCTTCACAATGCAGCTTTACAAGGGATCTCTGTTGAAGAAATACGATGAAGTGCCCTGATGGGTGATAATGACATCTGGGAACTCTGTGTCTTGCTGAAGCATGTTAGGTATCTTGTCACCAGCTAAAGATCAAGATGCTGCATTCAGCTCATTTGTTTCAGAAGTGAAATAGAAATACATGAGCTCTGCCAAGGCCTTTTTCTGGTGCCAGGATAGCTCCACAGTGAACCACCCCACAAATAAGAGTGGGACTAGTATGATTTACACCAGCTGTGAATCTGGTTCCCTGCACTCACTTTTTTTGTGCTCTACATGCTGGTAGGAAGAACAATTTGAGCTTTTGCTAGGGTGCAAGTCAAACTTGATAATTTTTCTCAACGTTGGATGAAGGAAGCAGCAGTACTACCTACAAGATGGAACTGGAAAGTTCAATAATTTTGCCACCAGAACCCTATTAACTGGAAAGGTGATAAAGTGATCTGTAAAGCAAGCTCTTGTCATGTCTGTCTTCTCGGCTGTGAGTTTGACAGGCATGGATATTAGACCGTGTTCATCCAGGAATAAGTTACATTTGTATCTCTCTGGTTTGTGCCCTGGGATGAGATGACGGTAAAGCACAGCTGGACCAGCTGTGACTATGACAATCTTTCTAGTTTGTTAGATTACTGAAAAGAAAAGGAAGGGCATGTACAGCAATCATCTTAAAAGCAGCTGAGGAGGGGATGGTGGATACTGGGAGAACTAGGGTGCCCACTCAGGTCTCCAGGACCTGTGCGGAGCTCTGCCTTTGGAGGCAAACAAAGGAATTTCTGCCTGCCGGAAAGAGGTTTTCCCTAGTCAGGACCTGGTTAGAGTTCTGGTTTCACTTCTCTGCATGGATTCATATTTTCTTCCAGATAGTCAAGTACATCCAATGTCTTTGGAAGCAATTTTGGCAGCCTTTTTGCATAGCCCGGCTCAGTTGCTGAATTGCCAGCAGCTGTCCAGGTGCCTAGGGACCCAGGGAGAAGGGGTTCTGCAGCCATCAGAGCAGGTCAGAACCATGTGAGCAGGGCAACCACATGCAGTTCTGAAGAGATGGAGGCAATAAAAACCTCAGCTCTGGTAGTAATGGTAGAGTAAGGCTGGGAGGCACAATGAGGCATCCAGGCAATGGACAGTGAGTGTCTTTGTGCAATTGCCTTGTGCCTCCAAAGCGCTTCTTCTCTTCCCTATCTGCTGTTGCTTTCATATGCCCTCAGCCCCCAGTCCTTGCATCTACCCTTGCTGGCCTTCTGTTCTTATTCTCTTTTTCAGCTCATCGCTCTTTGTCTTCCGTCTCTTGATCTTGCCATGTAAAACACCGTCCGCAGGTAATAAAGTCAGTGAAATTTCTACTCAGATGTAACATGTCAGACCAACCAGTGGAGCCTGAGCATGGCAGAGGCAGCTATAATTAGCACCTCGTATGGAAGTGTGGAAAGGTGGTCTCACTGCACAGCAGCACAAGGGCAAACCTTGGCTGGACATGCTGGTCCCTGTGCTCAGCTTGGCTTGCAGGAGCCACAGTTTAGTTGGTGGCACACCTCGGTCTGTAAGGATTGGCAGGGTGACAGCATTAGCTTGGTGTCAGCTGCTGTGTAAGCCAGACTGTACTGCAGGATGATCCTGGGTATCCCTGGGCACAGGCCGAGCTTAGCAGCTTCAGCCTTCCACCTTTATGCTCCAGGCAGACTATTTCCAGTGCATTCAGACCCATGTGACATTTTAGGCTGAAGACATTGGTCTATTTTCTGTCATTATTTTCTAGTAAGTTTTTCCACAGTTACAGCATTATGCTAAGGCGATTAAAGGAAATATTGATTTCATTCTGATACAGAAGCTTTGAAAATTTATTAACCATTAACATTCATGTACAATCAAAACATAATGTTTTTCCTATTAGTCAGATGCTCCAAGTTGTTAATTTGACTTTCCAGAAACAGTTGCCAGTAGCATAAATGGACCATTAACTAAATACATTAATGCAGTCTGTTTCAGTGTAATTAGAGACCTGTAAGGTACATTTTAGCAAGTTGAAAGTGTTAATACAGGTACACACATTTTCAGCCCTCATTGAAAACATTCATGACAATGTCCCAATTAACAATCTATTCAGACCCAGATTTCATAAAAAGGCAGGAGAGAGCTGTGAGGCACTTCCAGGTGTTCTGCTTGGTCAGGTCTGGAAACCGTGGTTTGAATGAATATTGGTCTCCAGAATGCCAGTGACACAGGGCACAGATAAAATTACTCAGAGGCCTAGGTACAGGAGCTGCTGAAACATGTTATGTTCCTGAGTTCAGGGTCAAACTTCAAAAACAGATTGTCAGAATATGTCATCTGGAGACCCAGTTCTCAATTTCCCAGATCTCTTCTTAGTGCAGAGGCCAGCACACGCACTGCATCACCCTTCTGCTCTCAGAGCCCTTGCACTCACAGTCAGTGCCTCACTGGAGCCTGTGGAATGTCATCTTACGTGCTTTCAGATGTTTACTAAAAGGGAATTTCCCATCTTGGTGTGGACTGGTTGCCTTTCTTTTCTGTTAGCTGTAGACTTACAATGAGATGTTCATATTTTAAATATGGTGCAATGACATCAATAGTAATAATTATTGCATGCATCAAAGCTTTGGAGATTAGCCATGGATCATGCACCTAAATGGCAAATGGTTATAATAGCTCTGTACATGAAGCATCAAAGTCTGAGAAAATGTTGCTCTGTTATAAAAAATACATCAGAATGATCATTCCACTCCAAGCAAAGTGCAGAACTGTAAACGTGCATGGAACAAATGCAACACATTTCATACTCCTTTGAGTGTTTCAAGTGTGGGAAAAATTGATTCCACAGCTCCAATTACCAATCCACACCAAGTGAAGACTGTATTGAAAGTGTGAGATTTTGCACAATATTAGGCTTAAGTTGACTCCTCCTTTTGAAAATGTATTTGTAATTAGGGCCTAGAAGAGCAAGAAGGAATATTTGGGGTTTTAATTTTTTATATGCTCGCTGACAGAGAGAGAAATGGCTGAGATTGCATAAAATTCTTACAGCCATGATGTTTCAAGTATCCTTTTGCTGAATCAAAATGGCTCTCTTGTAGATTAAAGGAACTGCACTGTATTTTTCTTTGTTAGGAGAAAAGTATTCCAAGCAGAGTGAAGCATGGGCTCTCTCTGCTGAGCCTAGGGACAGCAGCTGAAATAAAAAAATGCAGAACAGTCACTAGAAAAACAGAACCTCTAAACTCAGCAACTGAAATTCCCAAATACAGACATGCTGCTGTTTCTCCTGCCTCATCACAGCTGTTTTGCTTGATCACTCCCCCAGCGCCAGTGGGATGAACAGTGTGAGGATGTGGTGCCACATGTGCTCCCACAGCCAAATCAAAGGTCCAGTGAAGCCTATGCCATCAGTCTGGAGGAAATTAGGGACCTTCATTAAAGTTTCAGAAAAACCTAACTGGTATGAGGACAGCATTCAAAAATGTTTTTGGGGCAAAACAAATATTATTTTAACTCTGTTAATAATTTATGTGTTGCCAGCAGAGATCCTCCTAGCATTAAGGGAATTGAAAATTAAAGGCACAGAGACACTACTTTAAGAAAACATGTTGATAAATAATTAATATGGCATAGACCTACTGGAATCTGAAGACTGTAGGTTTTAGCTTGTCTTGTCAAACCTATGCTTTCTAATACCACAGTTTCTTCCAGAATGAGAGCACGGTCAGTTTTGGTTTATATCGACAAAAGCTCGAGGTGTTTTTAGGCTCAGCTGGAATAGTTTACTGGCTTCTGTCAGTATCATGTGCCAAGCCCTTGGCATCCTAAGCAGAATACACCCAAAGATCATGGCTTTCTTAAATCAAGATGAACAAAAGGTTGCTGATTATTTAGAAAACAGAAGAGACCATGCCTTTTTCAGGGAAGCTACTGTTTGTCAGGGTCAGACTGGATCACAGTAAGAAACATTGGTGGAAGGGTTCAGCTGGTGCACAGTTCTTGACAGGAAGAGACACTGTCATTTCAAAGCAGTATACTGAGCACCATGTAACTAACAGAGCTGCTGCCATCTCTGAAGGTCTGTGTCTTGCTGAAGGGCCTATGGGCTCTTTAAACTCCCAATTATTTCACTCCACTCCTGTCTTTTAGGATTGGTATAATAAAGCAGATAGTAAGTCAGGTTTAATTTCTGGAAGGCTTTTGAATTTAAGAAGCTGCACAAGAGCATCCATAGAACTATAGTTATCCTTTCATTCCTTTAAATAAAGCAAAAGTGAAGGATGCTTCTTCATTAGAAGATTTTTAGTTCAGTACTTTAATGCAAAAGATTTGTTGATATTGATGGAATTCCTGAAGACCTTTTTTTTACTACAGCAAAGTTAATAATTAAGGAGAAGAGAGAATATCTATGAATGCTGTTTTAAAAATAATTCCTGCCTTAGTTCCAAGGAAAACTCCCATGTAAATTGAGAACGTAAGGGTTACTGACTTGAAGTATAAAGGGGATTTTTTTCCATTCTGAATAAAGTAAATGCAGTGGTGAGCTGCTGGCAAGTGCAGACTATGCAGACTGCAGCTGAGTGTGTTCTGGCTCAGGTGGGTGCCCCTTTTGCCGTCCCTGGTGCACCGATGGCATCTGTGGCACCTGTCCCACAGCCAGCCTTCCTGCTCACTGCCGTGGCTGCCAGCAGCGCTCGGGCCTTTGTTGAAACTGCAGCGTAAAGCTCGTGGACTTGCAGTCCTGGGAAGGTTGGGCCTGACATGCCAGAGGAAGAGCTGTGGAAAATTGCCTCTTGCCCACAGTGATTCCCCCGAGGGAGAATCTGTTGGTGTCAGTATGGTTCCTTCTCTGACTGCGGCTGGCAGCAGTGGGCAGGGAGAGTGTGCAGCAGCTGCTCCTGGGCAGCCCCAGGAGCCCCTCGTTGTGAGTACCATGAAGGCCAGAGCTGGTATCCTGCAGGGAGTGGCCACCTGCAAGGCTACATCTTCCCTCAGCTGGTCTTCCTGTCCCACTGTTGCTGCTGCAGCTGCTCATCCTTATTCAACATGTCCTTGCTTATGGCTCTCTGTCTCCCCGCTGCCACAGATGCCCTGCTCTGCCCTACCTTTCTCCCACTGTCCACTGCCTGCCCCAACTGCCACTGTTGCCTCTGCTGTGTCTTGCTCTCCTGATGTAGGGAAACCATCTTCCAGTCCTGCTGCTGACTGGTGGGATAAGCATGCCTGCCAGACAGCCCTATTGTTAGTTAAAGATGCTGACTCTGGGAGCTCCATGTCCATTAGGCAAAGCTGAGAATCTGCCTGATTTAGCAAGGCAAGGAAACAAGCCAGTCAGAGTTATCTTGATCTGAAGCATATTCTAGAAGTGATTAGCTGCCTAAACTTACTCTGTAATTATCTGTGCTGAGTGGTTTCTGCACATCATTGCCCATTTTTCTGAGTGCTTTTATCTAAGTTGATAATGGAAAATGAATAAAGTCTTAGTTCCACTCTGATTTTGACACTTGTGCCAGAAAATATCTGAAGATGAATATTTTTTGTTTTCAAAATAGTTAGATTAATATTTAATTTGTTGGCATCCAGCAAGCTGATTAGTTTTCCTCTAATATGACTCCACTTTGTAATTACAGGAACCAGCTCCTCCTGGTGAGGAGGGTTCCTGGGGTAAGAGGCTCAGAGACCATCCTGACATCACTGCAATCATGATTTCACCAGGATAATGTACTGCAAGGTTATTGTCATATGAAATCTCTACTCCTGGAAAGAGGTACAAGGGACATGGTCTGTATCTTCTGGGGACAGGGAAGATCTGCCTTTGATTGTGTTTAAATTGAAGTGGGAACAAGGTGCAGCTGTGTCAAATCTTGGGGAAAGAGTGACCTTTGCCTGCTGCTGGAGGCCAAGCCTTCTTTGATGATGTAACCTACCTGATGCTGCAGATGTAGGGGACATGCCACAGTACTGCAGGGGATGGGCAGAGGTAACTGAGACACAGGGACTCCCCTTGCTGGGGATCCTCTGTTGAACTTGGGGAATGCTGCTGTTGGCTATTGGCAGTGATAAGCCATGGAAGGACCCTCAGCACCAGCATGGAAGCAATCTGAGAGAAAGCTCCTTGAGGCATGGGAGGCTGGCTGACTTAGGGCCTCTCTTTGGCCACAGCCATTAGCAGATGCTTCTGAAAAGCCTGTAACAGACAAGGTGAGGAGTTCTTGAGATCATGATCAGTGGAGCAGTGCCTGTGTTCGACCACTTTTCTAAACTAGCAGGTGGGGTTGTGCTCCAGGAGTGTCTCTGAAGCCTGTTGAAATCCTGAGTACATCTGGGCTCCACAGGATTCCTGTAAAGAGCCAAATGTGATCCTGAGGTCACACTCTTTCCTCTGTCAGCCTGATAGCAAATAATTTCTCTGGCACCTTGTGATGCTTATGCTATGAAAATGGGCTAATGAATGTTTGATGTATGATGGTGATCTCTCCAGCTGGGGACAGTCCTGTCTTCCTGATTGCAGTTGTAGGCGAGTTGTCCACTTCCATTTGGCTGGATCCTCCAGGGGTGGACAGGGGAGTCAGCCTGCTCTTGGGAACACAGAGGCAACAGGCAAATTTGCATCCTTTGTTTCTAGGATCACCCAATGCTTTCTTCATAAATGGGACTATCACCTGCAATTCAGTCCTTCATGTGATTGACCCTTCCCTAGTTCCTCAGAGAGCAACTATGGCTCAGAATCAAATGCGGCCTTTAGAATTAACCCATCTGTAATGGCAAGTAAGTCTGGATTCTCCTGACCAGCCATGCATAGTAACATCCCAGTGCCATATTCATCTTGCACTGTCAGTTTCACCCAGCTCCTAAGTGCTCAGGAATAGCAGCACTGTCAGGGTGTTGTTATTCATTCATTTTCACCCACTTGAAGTATATATTGTGGTCATAATCTGGCACTTTGCACTAGGAACAAACTCCCCATGTGGACAGGGATTAGGGCCATTTTTCAAATGCTGCGGACTATTAATTTGTACTGTATGAAGGAAAAAGGTCTTATTAGAACTCTATTGTGAATGTTACTTCAACAGAGCATAGTAGGCATTTGTCTCCGTTAGCCAGGGGACAAATGGGTGTTGGTGACAGGCACCAGGCTGAGCGTAACCTCTATGGCAGTACATGCTCATGCACAGTTCTCATTAGTGCACCCGAAGCTGATCTGGTGAACATCATCCAAATCCACTTCTTCAGCATCTGACTGTCTACTACCTGCTGGCTGCTCAGCCTCCATTTCACATGACAGTCCTCCAAACTGTGCCAAAACCTGATCGTTGAGAAGTTCAGGTGTTTTCTTTAGCTGCAGTACGCTCCTGGCTGGGTAAGAAAGGAGACGGCAGATACCAAAGAGTTCACAGTTAGGCCAGCAGCTCTCACAAGCTGACTGTCCTGTTTGCTTCTAGGCTATAGCAGCAAGTGGAATGGCTACTACTGCTGAGCCATCCTGAGCTATAATGGGTCTTTGGTCTTCCTTCACAAAAGGCAGAAAAATAAAAAAGGAAAATTAGTCTCTCAGGGGAAAACAAAGCAAACCAGCAACCTCTGCTACATCTCATGGCCTGCTTAAACACAGGTCTGGACTAGAACATTTGCTGCAACCATTTAGTAACCCATGCTTGTCCCAGATTCATCTTATGAACTGGGAAAAGCAATTTGTCTGCCCATGTGTCCTGAAGTACTGATATTTGTCAAATCCACTGCTTTGAAAGCCTTAGACTTGAACTACTGGATATGCAGAGAGAGAAGCAAATAAAAGCTGGCTATGATATGTGTGTTTCATCTGGGTAATATCCTGGTAAGGCCGGATTTATTACTTTTATGTCTTAAGGCCAGGCAAACCTCATGGGGTCAGTCATAAAGTAGAATGAGGCAGGAGAAGAGTTTGGAAAAGGAGATCTAGAAATCCTCTTTGCCGGTAGAAGTGTCTTAGTTCATAGCTTTCTACTTCAGGCCATGCTGTCAGGTCCACCATCTGTCTGGCACTTGAGCTGCCCCTCTCTTTTGGTGCCAAGCTGCTGCCCACTGTCCTTGGCACTGCAGGGGGCCCTGCTGCCTTGACTCTGGGGTGCCAGCGTGGCGCCTGTGGTGCCCATGGCTGCCAAGGGTGACCACAGCACTTGCCCTGTGCTCTGTTCTCGTTTTCAGAATTTAAGCTTCCTTATCTGAAAACTGAGTACAGTAAAAAGCACAGGCTGATACAAAGTTATCAATGACAGGAACTATGCAAGTGTCACCAATGACCTGGGGTTAACAGTAAAGGAAGATAAACACAGGGTACCCAGGAGGTATTTAAAACCGCAATACCTAGGGCTATTTCTAAATTTAAAAAAAATTCATACTGAAATTGAAAAAATAAGCATTTCATTGTGTTAATTCTGCCCAACTGGCAGTACTTAAAGAACTGTGACATTTTCTGCTAGCTTCAGGGAGTCTGGTGGGGTAGAGCTGTGGTATCCCCTTGGTGTGGCAGGGTCTTTGGGACAGTGGGTTGGGAGGGGGCCCTGGGAGGGGGGTCTGTGTCTGTCTGGCCTTGGTGCCCTGAGCTGGCCTCAGTGCTGCTGGGCAGCCCCGGGAGTGCCCTGCGCAACGTGCAGGTCAGCAGCTGCTGCCTGGCTGCCATGCTGTCATGTCAGTCCTTCATGATTGAAGTAGGGAAAGAAACTGGAGCACATGAGGATCAAAAGCTTTGTGGCATCCAGTGCCTTTTGTGGGGAGCTCGGAGTGAAATCACAGAAATCTTCCAGAAGATTGGTTCATTTTTAATGATCTAGGACTATAATTTGTCTGTTTAATTCAACCTGAGTGACCTAATAGCTTCCATTTGCACTTATTACTAGCAGAGCAGTCAGTCAGTTGGAAGCAGACCTAGGGCAGGGCGTTTTGTCATTATTTTAAATTTTCTCTATCTGACAAATTTGAAGGTCTCGAAGAGACTGAAGCCATTGTAAAGGATAGAGCATAAGAGAATAGGTCACACAGTGTGTTAAAGAATGAAAATTGATTCATTCTTTCCTCTGTTGAATAAGCAGCTGTACTTTGGTCCCTGTGATCCATGAAATAAGCTGTCAGAGAAATAGGAAATGTGCCACATTTGAACTTCACTCACTGATTCTGTTCTGATCCAAGGTGTAATATTAAAATGCAGTATGGTTGGTAAAGAATCTGCAGCAGTGACAGCAGCTAGGCCCAGCTTACTTACCAGTTGCCTGGACTATTTGTAATTAAATTATTCGGTGCTTTACAATGCTGGGACTCATTTACTTAAGTCATGTGGTTGGAGGCAGCTAACAGGAGAAATTTCACAAAACCAACATTTGTTAGTTTTAAATAAAATCAAAGGCTGCAGAAGAGGCTCACAGTTCTATAATTTTATCGCCTTTAATCGGGACTAATAATTTGCAGACAATTCAGAAAATTTTACAGCAGTAAGTGTAAGAATGGGTAGCAGAGAATTCTAGAATTTGGGATTATTATCTGGAGCATGTCAGGCCAATTAGTGCCTGCAACTTAGATAGACCTAGCTGTGAAATTAAATGGAGGACATTCCCATTACTCCCTGAAATGACACCTGGTTTCATTTCTTGTAACAGAGCACACCTTCCTCTACACACCTATTCCCAAGTAAAAAAAATAAACCTTGTTATGCTGTTCTCAAGTAGTATCCAGAGGACTGCCTACAACTGTGATTTGCTAAGTCTGTTTTATCCATGCCGAAGTCTTTTGCTTCTTTGGTGAGTTCTTAAAAGTTTTATTAACTAAAACATCATTTTTACTGCCTTTGCTTTATTTGCTTTAAAATTGTGATTCATAAAGATGGATTTTTATAATTAAGGTAGAAATAAGAAATAACCCCCTATATATAATTTAAAAATGTTGGAATTACAGGCACTATCTAACTTCTGTTTTAAATCACAGGAACAAACTGTTCTCCATTAGCAGCCCTAATTAAATCCATTTTTCTGTGAGTCTTTGGCAAATTCCATTTTAGTAAAGCTATGTTAAACTCTCTTTTATTTCCTCTTGCTTTGCAGAATTCTCTGTTTGAGATGAATAATGGTTTGAATATGGTATGTGATGGCTCTGTAGACTCCAAAGATATAACTTGAGCAAATAAATTGTTCTGGAGAGCTGGTATAACAACACTGCTGAAGATTTAGAAATATTCCACCTACCAAACAGGCAGGAGCAGGACCATCCTGCCCTGTGGCGTTTATATGTGATGCAAGAATGGGCAAACATTCGTGCAGCAAAGAGGCTGTGAAAAGGTGAAGGAGGCTTGCAGAAGGAGAGTAGAGGGAGCATGCTAAAGCAAGCAGAATGCTGTTCACCCCGACTCAGCACGCTGGGGTCTTGCACTCCTGAGGTCTGGGATACCACCAGGTGTGCCCTTTTGGTCTTGCCCTATGCCTTGCAGAGGAGTGAAGAGAACTTCCAGAGGTTATCCAGCTCTGCTTTTCCTCAGTACATCCTCAGCCATCACACGGAGATGTGTTTTCTGCAAGGCTTTGCATGTGGTCTGTAGCATCTGTGTGGGTTGTTGTGTTGAACCTGGCTAGACCTGTTTCTGCACACAGATCAGAATCTGGCCTGGGTCACTGGTCCTGTGCACAGACAATTTTGTTAGGGTGATGCTCCCTGGTGACTTAACTGAGCAAGCACTGCACACACCAGAGAACCCACTTAAAGCAGCTACTCATTTTGCAGTCCCTGTGCTTGAAGATTAACGTCCTTCCCAAAACCTGCCTCAGTCCCAGAGCAACAGGCTCTGTCCTGTCCTCCAGCATCTCCATCACTCATTTACTGCAACGATTGGCTTCAGCCTTCGATTTCCTCTGTGGAGCATATTGGAAAGAGACAGGCTGAGTTGTGAACATTAATAACAATGAATAATAACAGCACGAGTTCCACAAGCTTTAACAATCAAATGAATCAACAATCAGGAGGGTTTCATTAATAAATACCTGCAGGAGTTAGATGACAAGGGAGCTAGTGTCAAAGGTGTGTGTATCAGTTAAAGGCACTTATCCAGCATGATCTGGATTCTTAGCCCCTTTGTTTACCTGATGGGTTCCATGCTCTCCTCCATGACCTGCTGCAGAGGCGGGGCAGGGGTCAGGAGGAGCAGAGGAACAGGTGGAGCGGACAGCGTTGTCCTGTGTTGAGGTTACATGGCAAGGTTTTGGCAGTGGAGGGACTGTGAGGGACTGGCTTCTATGAGAAGATGCCAGGAACTGCCCCCGTGTTGGCCAGAGACAATTCTGCCATTATACTTATAGATAGGAGTAGATTCTTCATTACTCAGGGCAAAAATATTCCCCTTCCAAAGCCATCAAAGTAAAAGCTGGGAAAGACCTCTTAGGTTACAGTATATTTCCCACAGGACTAAGTGAGGGTTGCAGGATAGGGCCATCTGGCTTGTCTTAGTCAGCTTTCTTTTAGATGAGCTGAACCTGGGATGGTTTATAACCATTTATTCAGAGCAGATTCCTGTGCCAAAAGGAGCATCCCTGGTCATTATGCTTTTACTACAGCAATAGCAGAAGGAAACACAGGCTTTCATCAGTCTGGTTTGAAGTCCAGTCTAGCACAATACTAATTTAGCTAGGGAGTGTTTGAGGGCCAACTACCAATGTGTTCATTCATTTCAGGAAAAGAGAAGAACAGCTTCTATAATTATGATTAAAGAAACTATTAAGGTCTCATTCAGGTGTTCCTGTTACCATAAAAGCAGTACTTTTCTCTCTTTGGAATTTGCAGCAAATATGTCATCTGCCTTTGTTGTCTGGGCTGCTTGAAGTCAATTTTGTGAACTTCCATGTTTTCAATAATAAACATTTTTTTGCTAGAAGCCTTGCCCCAAGGCACATGATGGTTATGCAGAGGACAATTGGTTTCAAGAGAAATCACAGAGTTCAAGGGTAAAACAGAACTCACTACAGTCACAAGGAGTAAAACTGGGAGCTGTTGTTCTGAGAATCTATGCTAGAATTAGGCTGCCTGTCAGGAAAAGATGCTTCTCTTATAAAGGCATGAGGTTTTACCTCAAAGACAGGGACTGTGAAGCCCATTCCAGCCTGTTGTCTCATTGTTTCCTGCTGCTTTTATGTATTCAAGGGCCTCTGCTCCACTCCCTGAACCTGCACCACACTGCCATGCCTGACATGTAGGAGTTTTTGTCAGTCTCCGCAGCACAGGCTAATTGCACAGCACACTGCAGATGCTTGTGCTGAGCAGGCTTTAGCATGGCTGGTTCGAGTGACAGAAGAGCCATGTTTGGTTTAGGATGCATTGGAAATATGATATGGCCATTCCCCATGAGAGCTGGGATGTCTGCATATAATTTGTTGATTGAACTTCAGTAGAGCTGTGCTTTCCTCTTCCAGGCTGCCTGCTTTGGCAGGCAGACATCAATCTGACTTCTCCCTGCTGGGCATGGAGGACAGGGAGGATCAGGGCACACTTACTGATCTGCCTTCAATTCCCATCTGCCTTTTAGGCTGCTTGGTCCTGTGGTACAATCACAACAATGCTAGAATAATGCTTTGAACCCAATCATTTTTATGGGGACACACACAGTATAAAAGGTCTGACTGACTGTGCACACCTACACTGTCTGTGGCTATTACACAATAAAGTTGTCAGAGAGAGAAGTGTCACAAGTCCTTGAGCAATATCTCCCCAAGTTTAAACAGAGGGAAAATTGCCTCACAATTAATTTCTCATAAAAATAACAAAAAGAGGATCAATACAAACTGGCTGAATGGATCAGGGTTCCTTCCTACAGACAAGGAGAGAATAGGCTTTGTGGCCACAGGCACTGGTTCTGGGGGGGCAGCTACTGGCTGCGTACATCACTTCTGCAGACCTGGTGAGAACCCTCAGCTGCTGCTGACTGCTGTGCTGACAGCATGCATTGCCTGTTCCCAGAATTTGGCTTTATTCTGAAGAAGAGCAAGAGCCCAGGGTTTTGCCAAGGGCAGGCAGGCCAGGGATTTCCAGACATCCCTGTTCTCTGCTTCCTGCACAGTGAGAAGTGTTGATACAGTAACAAACCTGGAACACTGAGCAGGATTTCCTGTGCTACACTGGTGCTCTCCTGTTTGTAATGGCTATCAGCACCCTTCTCCACCCAGCAATTCTAGGCTTCCTCATTTTCACAGCAGCTCTTGGCCCCAAAATGAGCTGTAGAAAGTGCTTTAGTTTCTCTGTAGTGATTAGAAACACAGTGCTTCCTTCAATACATACTTCATTCATGTGCTTCTGAGGCTCCTTCACACTGAGCCTTTTGTATTTCTCTTGTCATAGCATGAATTCCACAATGCTTCATTTAATGAATGTTATTTGGGTTGGAAGGTAAGCAGCTTAAATGCTTTGCTTTCTAGCATCCCTATCCTGTTAGAACCATCTCTCACTCACTCTCAGTTGTACAGTTTGTTACATGAACATGTTTAGATCAAGTGTTTTTCTCTCCTTCAAATATTTATAGTGATGACTTGTGATGTAATCAATAGGGTTTGCAGAATCTCATCCTGCTCCATCACATCTCTATTCTTCAGAATGATGTTTGCTGCAGTGTTATAGCTAGGACTGACAAGATAAAGCTGAATTAAAACAAATTGCACATTATCTGCTTCCATCCTGTTGCTGGGATTACAAAAGAGAACAAATGAAATTCTATCAAAGAGGAGCTCTTCTCCCTCCCAAGCAGAGGAGTGGTGGCTGCTGAGGCAGACTGAGAGCAGTTCTGACAGAAGATGTGCTGACACAGGGCTCCTCTTTCCTCACCCCTAGCAGATAACCACAGGGCTTCGTGCCAGGCTTCCAGATCCACATCCATCTTCCCTCTGTGCTAGATCC
The DNA here is from genome assembly GCA_013400575.1 of Peucedramus taeniatus. Taxonomy (NCBI): domain Eukaryota; kingdom Metazoa; phylum Chordata; class Aves; order Passeriformes; family Fringillidae; genus Peucedramus; species Peucedramus taeniatus. The sequence goes on from WBNO01014272.1 coordinate 116,098, forward strand.
GAGCACATCTTTACCAGCTCCTCTTCAGACTTGGCTCAGCCAGCTCCTGGGAGATCTCCAGCATTCAGCTATCACCACAGGTCACAAAACAGCGTAACCTGAGCTATCCTGCTCCTGCTGCACACCCCAAGAAGGGCACCCACAGCTTCCTGATTTTTTTCTATCCTGCAAGGAGGAAAACTTTCAGGGAACTACATTTGTAAGAGAGTTTTTTTCTCTCTGTCACAGCCAGCTGTAAGCCAGTTTTCAAGGGCCCAAAGAATGCTGGTGTCCCATGCAATCCCCACAGGAGATGCTAACAGAATCCCTTTTTTGTCAGTCCGAATTCTGGCTGGCTGCTCCATCTGGCCTGCATCATAAAGTCCAAGTGTTTGGTGCTGCTGGCCTGCTGGGACCCTGTCTCTTGCCAGCACACACTGGAAGGACTTTTAAAAAGACTTTGGGAAAGCAGGCAGCAGGTGAGCAAAATGCTGTTCGATATGGATATGTCTACACTGAACTAAGAGAAAACAGGAGCTCTTCATGTAGTGAGAGATGAAATGCAGTCTTTTCAGGAAGCCACATGCTCATGTGGTTGATGAGGAGTGAGAATCCTGCCACAGAGCTGCCCATCTAGGGGGTTCAGCACAAAATCTTTGGGCAGTGTATAACAACATTCATATAGTTCCTTTGTACCATGGAAGTATCTGACACTGCATTAAAGAATAATATGCTATCACTGCTTTGGATGGATCTGCCAGAAATTGCCATTTCTTGCTCTTTGCTGAAAGGTGGCTTCACTTTTTTTTGTTGTATGAGGTTGGTCTATTTAAGTTCACGTGACAGGAAGCCTCTTGACTTCAGCAAGAAGGCATTGCAAGGAATTCTGTTTTAAGTGCCAAAGACCTTCCCACTCTTGTTGCTGCTCCTATGAAAGAGGAAAAAAAGGATTTCTCAAAAATAAAGCAGATTTGACCTGAAGGTGGAGAGGATAGCTTGGTGGATGTCAAGGGAGGAAAAAAAAGGATCAGCACTGGGGATATTATAGACAAAATACCACCTGATTTCTGTATACTTTAAAGGCAGCTCTTTGCTGGGACTCTGTCTCTGCACAGCTCTCAGCCTCAGTTTATGAGTGCTGAACTGGGGACTCCTCTATGTCTGTGTGAGCTGTGACTCTTCTACCCCAAGGGATGGTGACTGCTCTGAGCTTTTTGACATGCCCCTGGAAAGACGTTTAGCTTCAAAGACATTTAGCTAGTCATTAACAAAGAGTAATTTTCAAACACTCTAAGAAATAAAATTCTACAATTCTACACATTTTGAAGATACTAAAAGTCCTGGATCATTATTACCTCGTATTAGGATTTATGTTTTCCGATTCTGCGTAGAACAGCCAGGCACATACTGGTAGGTGGAAGGAACATCACTCCTGTGCAGCCTTAGTGCCCTGGTTCAGAATATCTTGGGCATTGGAGCCAGGAAAGACTCTTCCTCCTCCTTTCTAGGGATGGTCTCCAAGCCCATCATTTCTGAAATGCGTTGTAACTGCTGAAAGGACAGTATTCTGGGGCAAGTCCCTGAGCAGTGTCTTCCTGGGCAAAGGACTATGGGGAGGTCTGCCAGCACCCAGCCCTGGACAGTCCCAGGCCCAAACTGGGACAGAGCTCCACGGCAGTGGACATGCCACATGCACCTGCCACTCTCCTGGCATCCTTCAGAAGCACACAGAACCTCGGGAAGAGCAGGGCCAGCCAGCCCCCTCACTGATGCACCTGCAGTATTATTTCATTCTAGTAAGGATACTGAGAATAAATGTAGGGCTTGAAAGTACCAGCTGGAACCACAATAGTAATGAATGCTGCATCATAAATGCAGCAGCAAAGCTGATGTGTTTCCTGTTAGACAACACAGCTGTAGATCCTCTTTCACAGAGCTCTGAGGAGGCACTGCAGGTTCGCTCCCCAATCCAGTCAAAAGAGCCTGATCTGCTCTGAAAGCCAGCATTTTCTTCCAGAATATCAAGGGTCTGGTTCCTTGGGGCCCAACTGCAAATCCAGGAGCCTTTTGTGTATTCCACAGGGCTCTGTCACTGCAAACAGACTCCTTTGGTTTCCAAGTGAGTCAAGCCCAGGACTTGTTCTGTGCTCTCTTCCTTTATATTTGTATCACTGTTCCATTACATACAGCAGGGTGCTGCAGAGAGGAGATGAAAAGAAGCTTGGAAGTCTGCCTCTATGAATGTGTGAATTTATTTTTAAACCTCTTGAATTATTTACTTTGTCTGCCTTTTTTTAGTGACAGGTGAATATGTTTGTGACTTGTTCTCTTTCCCAAGGTAGAACTTGGATGAAGTGAATTAATTACTTGTAGAGTAAATACAGCTGATGTTAATTTTCAAGTCAAGTTTCAGCTTTCCTGAAATTTCCTGAAATCAGAAAGAAAGTAGTGTTTTATAAATTAAGTGCTGCTTCATGTGCTGTCTTTTTAAAGAAGGCTTGGCATCTGGAAAGGCAGCAGGGAGAGAAAACAAACATATTAATGATGGAAACTTGTCTTTAAGGATACACTCCATCAGCTATCAGCACACAACTGTGAGAGATCCATGTGGCAGCCCATCAGCTGTATGTTGAGTGTAACAGGCTCCAGCAGCACCCCACCACCTTTGGCAGGAATTGGCTTCAGTGACAAATTGCTGGTCTCTGGCAGGAGCTGCTGCTTTGACCTGTCAGGGTGATGATACTGGTTGCTCCTCTCTGTGACAGCACATGCCATGTGTTCTACCAGGAAAACCTCATTCTTCTTCAGAGTGGTGTAGATTCTGATCCCATGAGAGCTGAACTGACAGGATCCTGGGCTGCCAGGCATTGCCTGTGGGATAGGTGAGCCCTAGTTTCCCTTTGCTGTTCCATCTGAGGCTTTAGTGAGCTTTTCAGGTCCTCCCTCCAGAAGGTTGGGCTGATCTTAGAATAACTCCTGCAGTGTGAGTTGTCTTGGGAGCATCTAGGTGGGTACAGTGCGCTGAGACAGGGGCTCTGGGTCTGGCTGGACTCTTCTGAGGGCAGAAGATCCCCTGCAGGTTTCCAGCAGACAGGCCAGTTGTGAGAACGAGGATTGTGGCAGCTGCTTGCCAGCCCTCAGGCAGCTCACGTGGAAAGGGTCATCATTAATTTAACTCTGTATCCGTCAAGCCCAGTTTCTGCCCCTGGAATGACAACTCATATGTGATGCTTTGCAAGAAAGCAGTTCCAGCTAGCCTCCACTGCTGCTGGCAGGCAGTGGTGCTCTGTGCATCTTAGCTGAGAGCATATCTGTTTTAAACACACTTTTCTGATTTTTTTTTTTTTTTTGGGCTGCAGTATTTATTGTCCAAGTTCTTAGGTGCCAGATTCCCAGCTATTGTGTTTAAATCTGATGGAGATGACCCTGGGAGAAGAGGGAGAAGCTCTGTTGGGGTGAAACACTCTGAGCTGAGCTGGGTGTATTGCAGTGGAATCCATGTATCATCAGTGTCATTGTGTCCTCTTTGAACAAACAGACTGTAGTGTGCCTTGATCTCTGGGCCTTGTTCTGAGAAGCAATGACCACTGGGTGCCCTGTTATATTTTAGCTCATGTATGTATGAAACAAACAGTGATCTCCTGTTTCCTGTAGCTTAAGGCCCATATCTGATAGTGGAATATAAAATCAGTTAATGCTTTGGAAGTAGAAAAGGTTAACTCTAAATAATAAAATGTAAACATGCAGAAGAGAAATGTTACTCTAATTTTTATGGATTCTACATTTCCTTCCCTGAAAGACTTAGTATACTTCAATGAGAAAATTGCATTCAAATCCTGTGGGCTGATCTGCCATGACTGGACTGAAATTAGGGGAAGTGTACAAAGTAATTTTACAGAAGCTCTTTGGATGGATGGCTGCAGGAGGAGGCGTTTGGTGTCTGGGCTCTAGTGTCTCTTGAACAGGCCAGAGATGGGACAGCAGCAGGCAGGACACAGGTGCATGCTCTTGTGGTCACAGTGCTGCACAGAGGGTCTTGAGGAACCTGAGTGCCCAGTGGCCTCTGCCTGCTGTCTGTGCCCCAGGATGCTGGCTGAAAGTGACTGCGAGGGAGCACCTCCTCAGGCAGCTTCTTGCTCAGAGGGTGGGTCTCATTTTACATCTGTTGCTGGTTTGTTGACGCCAGCTTTACCTGTCCGGGTCTGCTCAGCATCCAGTGCTGTGGTCTGAGGCCTCCTAGTGGGAGACTTTGCCATCTAACTCAGGACCACGGGCAGTGCCTTTGTCCCCCTCCTTAGCCTTGCTTTAGGTGTTTGCTGAGCTCCAGAACTTCGTGGAACTCCCATGAGCACATTTACAACCAAGTTGTGGCTTTGCCTGACCTATGCATTGTTCAGAACACCATAGAAGGCTCCTCCTGTATGCAGACACAGTGCTTTTCCTCCCTCTCCTGCAGCACACAGCTGGAAAAGTCTTCCCGAAACTTGAGACAATCTTAGCTCCTGTTTCTTTGGGAACAGAGGGATTAAAGTGAACAGGTAAGTGTGCGCCTCTGCCCATGCAGGGCCCTTGGGAGGGACTTCAGAGTGAGAAGGACCACTGACACTCAGCTCACAGCACAAGCAGCCCTTGCAAGGCGTGTGACAGAGCACAGGGCTCTGCACAGCTGGTCTGGTGCTGCACCACGAGCTCTTGGGGCTGTGAGCACCAAAGGGCTGGGGTTGTTAGTGTTGACACTCCAGACGTGACTAAGCCATTTTGATGAAAGAAATGGAATCTGACACTTCTGCTATTTAATAATTTCTTTGTTTTATTGTTTCTTGTAAATTTGAAATAAAAGTTAAATTGGATTGTTTTAAAAGAACAAATGATGTAAAAGTTTTGCTGAGCAGAAGTGAGTGGCTCCTGAAGCATGACAGGCAGCTTTGTGATCACAGCCAGCTAACAATTCTTCAAGGTGCAATGCAGAGGGGGCTGGACTGAAAAGCAAATGCCTCTGCAGCTCTAGCTTTGCCTTGAGGCACTTGGGGATAGAAATGTGCAGGAGGAAGAGGAGGAGGTTTTGAGATCTGAGCATACCCTAGCCCTGAGCTGGGCTGCCCTGGCACAAGTGTTGGCTGGGGCAGGACTGTGACAACTGTGGCCACTGAACTCCTGGATCCTGGGGCTTTTCTCAGCACTTTTGTTCAGGTGGAGGCCACAGAGTCTGGCAGTTCTTCTCAAGCTCTTTACACCTTTAGCTTTGCTCCTAAAGCCTGGTATGTTCTGGGGTATCTGGGGGTATCAGCTGCACTTTGCCAGTGAAAGCATGTTCTGGATTCTTTGGAGGACTTTATTTGCTGAGACCCTGAGATCCATCAGCAAATGGCTGTAAGGAAAATGCCTTTCATCATTCAGGTTAAAGAACATCACAAAGCCTTGGAGACAACACTTCACGCGGGAATTAAATTGCAGGAGTCATCTGGTGTCAAATAAGTTTCATTTAATAGGTTACTCAAATAAAGTTTCTGTAGAAATCAATATCACTTTCTCCTGCAATTGACAGCTCAAGACACTCAAAATGGCATTTTTCACATAAGGTTTATTTAATTTTAGGAGGAAGAATCCCTCCTGTACTTTCTACTTGGCCTACGCAGCTCTGCAAGGTTGTCAGCCTGCCAAGTTGGAAGCCTTGGCCCTGCACTTACCCAGGGGGACAGTATGAGGTCACTAACACGGACTGGCCAGTCTCAGGGGCAGCAAGGATGCCATTGTCAAAGGGCTGTATCAGAAGTGTGTTCACAGCTCGCTGAAGAAAACAGGGACAAATAATTTTGTTTCTTCTTACAGGTGAGCTTGGCAGGACAAAACACCTCATTATATATATCTTAGTGGAGCTGGACTTTCTGTAGAGGTAGGGGTCTGTGGGCTGTGAAGACTGGAGATTTCAACTGCAGTGCTTCTGGGTCCAGGGCAAGTAAATCCTGAAATTTCTACCTTCCTGAAGAACATGGGATGCCTTTGCTCTGTGTTTTTTATTTCAGTCTGATGGTATCCCATGAAGAAAGGAAGAGGCTTTGGCACCTTTCTGCCCCATCTCCCTTGAGAAGGAGCTGTTTCTCAGACTTTCTTTGGTCACATTGGCACCTGCTCTGCTGCTGTACTGTCCTCTGAGCTGCTGGTTCTGCTCTCCACATCTGTTTATAGTGCTGGCAGAGCCCCTGTGATTGTACATCCAGCAAGGGCAGATTACTGCTAGGCTGCTTAAGTGCCATGAAGAGGCATTTAGCTCTAGGGAAGGACAAGTTCACCTTCTATCTAACATCCTTAATGATTGTAATTCCTACAAGCAGTAATATTGATTCCTGGATCTATGCTGACTATAGCACAAATGGACAGCAGCTGGTAGGGGGAATTTCCCAGCCCTGTGGTATTTGGTTCCCTGAAGAGGCACCCAGTGATTTCTGTGCTCCCAGCATTTGCAACCCAGTAACAACAGAGGCTTGTGACCTGCATGCAATCAGGTGCATTCTGGCTTCAGGTTCTGGCAGAAGCTGGGGGGGGAAGTGACTTTATACTATCAGTGCTCTCCAGTCTTCTATTGTAGCCCAGTGCCAGGGACCCTTGTGCTTTGAGAAGACTTCATGTTTCCCATCTTTTCATAGCTATAGAGCTTTCAATAATTTAAAGTTGATTTTTATTTGAACATGTTTGTGCTATTAACCTATTCCATGGGCCTGGGCTGCAGTTTGCCCATCTGATAAACAAGGATAAACATAACCAGTACTAGCTGAGAAAGGAGATCTGGCAGTAAACAGAGTGTTGTTGAAGAATGTTATTTTCAGAGATGCAATTACTTGTCTCTGACAAATTAAAAAGGGAAACATTTGCAAGGCCCAATGGGAAGAAAATGCTTCAGGAGAGGTTTTATCAGGAGTCAGAGGTAACAGTCCTGTGGAGACAGTCTTCTGGTGCTCTGCAAAGCATTATAATGCTAGATGATGGCATATAGAGAGCCAGCGTAGGTGTTTGTATGCATTTGCCACGGACAGTGTGTTATTTAATCATGCTTTCCTCTAAGAGTCTGTGTTGTCTAATTCTCTGTCAGTAAATATGAAGTGTTTCAAATGAGGAGGTAGTTCAGCCTTCAGTGCATCTGGTAGGAGAGAAGGTACAGAGACCATCTACCTGTGCCTTACCCAGGCTGACACCAGCCCCTCTCACTCTGTGATTTTGTCTGGACATTTTAATAATGGGCCAAAGACAAGCACAGGAAAACTCCTACCAAATAGCCCAGTGCTCTTGCCCCCTGTTGCACACCTAAGAAACACCTCCTAGGGTCACTGCCCTGAGCAGGCTGAGCTGATGGTGGGAGCAGGTGACTGCAAGTGAAATACTCTGTCTCCTGCTGTCAGGCTGTGGTGGACACATCTGTTATTGAAAGGAGTATTCATGCTTTGTAATGCAGATGTATCTCTCCTGGAGATGATCTGTAATGCATCAGAGAGGAACACACTGGGGGAGGTGTGGCAGAGGTACAAGGCTCCTGCTGTTCCACACTTTCCCTTAACAAGGTGAGCTTCAGAGATTTACAGTCAAACAAAAGGTGAAGATGAACCTTTTGTAAATGGTAGTACTTAAAATTTCTGCTGCTTTGAAACTGCAGGCTGAGCAGATGCTGCATGCACAGCCATTTGCCCTCATGAGACGTGGGTTTTAATTCACCTCCATTTATGTCATCTGTTCCCTGTGTGCTGATGTGACACTCTAAAACATGTTCAGTTCCCAAGGTGCCCATGGACCAAATGAGCTTCTGTTGCAGCTCATGCTGCTCATGTCTCACTCATCCTGTCACAGGGTGTTGGGCAGTACCAGGCGTTCTGGTACTGTGGCCAGGCTGAGCCAGGCGTTCTAAATGAGTCCCACAAAGCTGTCATCTGAGGAGACTCTTGGTTATCTGTCCATGTTTTAACACCTCCTGCAGCATGTGGTGTGGGGGTCATCAGGGAAGTTAACGACAAGTTTTTAGAGAAAAGGAGCCTTTTTGGGGGTTTAGTCTTCCTTCCTGTGTGAGGGGAGCACTGACTGCAGTGATGCTTCTTTGTGGAAACCCCCTTGCATGGGGAGCAGATGGCATGCTCTGAGGACTTGGGTGTGGGTGTGCTGGAGCTGGCATTGGGGGTGACACAAGTAGGTCCTTAAGTCAAGTCAGGCTTGGCTCTGATACTTTGCTGAGTGCCAGACAACTCCTTGGATGGAGGAGGAAAAACTTGTGGATCAGGCAGGAAGGCAAACTCTCTGGTCATCCTTGCAGAGGTCTTGTCATTTGAAGCCCTGAGCAGTGTGCTGCAGAAATAAGTTGTCCATCTCCAGGGTAAATGTTAAGCCTGGAGATAGATGTGGTTGTGAGTAGCCAAGGGAGCTTCTCCTCCAGAACTGCATTAAGCATCTCCTGTGGGACTCCAGGGAGCCTGCAGAGGGGAGCTGGAGTGCCTCCTGGGCTCACTATAGCTAATTTTTGGCATGATTTGTAATTTCTCTAGGGCTCTTGAATCTGCTTATTCCCCCAGGGGTGTGTCTTGCACCTCTTGGGCTGAAAAACTGTTGCTCATGAGCACAAGGCTGCATCTATAGTACTAGGCTTCTTGGTTCTGAATAAAGGAAAGCCAAAGGCCCTCACTTTCATACTTGTGGTGAACAAAGAAACAATATTTTATTGAATTACCTCTAATTCTCCAGCATCCATTCAAAGGGCCAGTGAAAGGGTAGCACGAGCTCATATTCCAGAGAAATGCTGCAGGGTGTCTCAGGCTGGCTGAGCTAGAGCTCTGACCTTCACCTCTAGGACCACAGTCCTCTGCACTAGTTATGTTCCCCTGGACAAATCCAGTGAGATGTAGATGAACCTGAGGTAAATATAGTTTCTGTAGTCCTTGGCACTTCCTTAGCAGAAGAAAGTTAACCAATGTAGTTTATTAAATGCCTTACAGTTCTTGTTCAGTCAGGTTTATCCATAGGTGACCATCTATTTCCAATATGATTATACTGGAGGGAAGTGGCAGAGTTTGATGCAGCAAGTTCTTTCAACTGCTCAAAGCCAGGTCTAGGGCTTGGTGCTTAACATGCTGCTGCGGTACAGACACATCCTTTAAGCATCAAGAAAGAGACATGGATTGGCTTTTTCTTTCTTCAAAAAATGACATTTTGAAGTAGGTTAAGTCTACTACTTTTCCACATTTTCTCAGAGAGAGATTTTGTCTGGCTGGTGTACGTGCTTTCCATGAGAAATTATTTATGAGCGACTCCATCCCTGGTCTAGTCTTCTTGATGTAACAATAGTAGATCTGGAGGAATGACCAAGGTTAGTTTTATGGTCTCACTTCAGATGTAGTGCCAAGTTATTCAGTGCTTCGTTTTGTTAGTGCCTGAACCAAAAAGCAATTTATCTCAGGAATGTCCTTCAGATTATACCTATATACCATATACCAATAAGGCATGCACCTGGTTGCTCCAGTCCCAGAAGAAATCAATGTTTCATTTCAAAGATGCCAGTTCTTTCCTCTCCCTCCTTCTGCCATTCTTATGAAGAAAAGCTTTCTTAGGGGACATGGGAAGAAATACAGAAGGATTGTGGAAAAACCTCCTCTACTTCAGCTACACATCCTCTTCAATTACGAATGATAAAGAAACTCACTGAGGGCACAGTGGTCAGGGCTTAAATGGTCAATATATGTGAATGAGAAGGGGAATGCCCTTTGTTGGGGTCCATATGGATGGGTTGGGGCACACCCTTTGTTGGGGTCCCCTCCAGGTGATGGGCCTAGACTGCTGAAGGCCTGTAGGGATGTGTTCAGTGTGACCACAGCATTGCTGTCTTTACTGGGAAAATGCAAAGATGTAGCTCAGTTCCTTGCTCACAGCCAGTTATCTATCCTAGCACCAGTGTAATTATAATACATACTTTATTGCTTGTCAATATTTTAACCTTTCTGACACATTATCCCCTAGGGCAACTGAGCAGCCTTAATAATATAGCTGATAATTATCCTCCTGGTGAATAAAGTTATCACTAGGATCCTGTATAAATCACATGGAAAACATGATGGATTTCAGTGGCTGGCCATCACAAAAATGGGAGGAGGCACAGATTGTGACAGCTTAATGGAGAAGGTAATAAAACCAACAATAAAGTCATTTATAATATAGGCAATGATTTTCAGGCTTTTCTATTTGTTTTCATGCTAATAGAAGATAAATGTCGTATTAGAAAGAAGACCTGAAATTTCTATTAAAAATATTTTGGAAATGTCATTAAATATCAGCAATTTCCAGTGCAAGAAGTTGCAGCATGGGTCTTAATTACCTGTCTTAATTATCTGTATGAGGTCCTTGGAACCAAAGTGTCCTTGTGGTCAGCAACTACCCCTCACTTTTGTAAGGAGTGAGATGCATGGTGCTTCAGTGGGAGGAAGCCTCTTGTTCACTGGTGGAAAGCAGGACAGCAGTCCTGCCAGGGATCCTGAGTTGGGTACATCATGGCTGTTTCATAAGGCTGCAGGTTTCCTAAGAAATCCAAGCTGTCATGATAAGCAGAGAACAAGACTTCAGCACAGATGTGAGAAAGCCCTGCAGCAGTACTGGAGTGGCGATAAAGGGAGGGTGCAGTACAGTGTGGACAAAGGTCTGAGATATGCTCACTAGACACACATGGAGGAAGGTGTTGGCACCTCTAAGTTACCTGTCAGTGTTACTGGTTGGTCCTCTGGATCACATGCCATGAAAGTGAATGTGTGCAGCCTTCAACATTTACACTCCACACTAACTAAAGGTTTGGGGAGTGAGTGAACCGTGGTGGGACTCTGGAGTGAGCAGGGGTGTTCTGGGGAGCAGCTGCAGCTCTGGGTGAGACCCAGTAACAACCACCCGAGAGCAGTGCTCTGTGCTGAGCAGGTGCTGGGGGCTGAATAGATGGATGCTGGTGTGCTGCTTCCCAGCAAAGTGGGGTGCTTGTCCTGTGCACTGGCTGCTTGCAGAGACAGTGCTGCCATGCCTGCGAGGGCAGGAACAGCTCTTCCCAGTGAGCAGCCTGACCTGGGCTGGCCTGGCTCTGGAGGCTGTCCTCAGCAGTGATTAGTGTGAGGATGTCTATGGGATGCAGGCTGGGGAAGGGATGGGGAACAGAGAGTGGTGGAAATTGTATTTGTGTCTTTGCTTAACATTCTTAGTTCATTCTCTTGCATTTCTTCTAAACAAGCACTTTGAGGTCTGAGCCCAGTGCCTCTAATCTAGTGAGTGCCTTATTGATCAAGTCTTGCCATTTGGTCCCTTGAGTTGCTTTGTGTTGCACAAAAGGGATAAATTACTCCTTATACTTTAAAGAGTAAGGATGTTTTTAGTGCATGTAGACCCATATGATAAATACAGAGGCACAGGTGGGATGAGAATAGCAAAAAGCAGAGGGATAATTAACAGCTGGAACAGCACAAACCAGTTCCCAAGCCCAAACCCTGGAGGAACACAATACATTCATCATGCTGCTCTCTGGGCTGATGCTACAGCTCTGGGGTGTGAGATATTGAATTACAGTCTCTAGAAAATATTGTTTGGGGAATGTTGAGGAGAGCTGGTAAACAATGTGCTGGAAGGTGACAGATATGTTTGCAGCTTCATATAGGGCTATCACAATAAAAAGAGCCATGAGGGGTTTTCCCATCTCTGCCTACCTGTCAGGCCTGGCAGCAGGCAGGCTGCCAGGCTTCAGTGGGGGATGGCAGACCTAGAAGCCAGTGTACTTGCTTTCTTCTGAGGCCTATTTTCTTTAAAATACTGTTACTGTGTGAAACACTAGCAATGGCTGACAAATCTCAAGCTTAATGAAGCAGCATCTGTGATTCAGCTGCTGTAGAAAACAACATATAGAGGGCTCTTAACACTGGATTTGGACTTAGCCTGGCCTGGACACCCTGTCTGGGCTCTCCTACCCTCAGTGTGGTTGTTACAGAGGATGGCACTAAGGCTCCCAGCTCAGAGCTGCTGCCCACACAATCAGGGCACAGCCAGCGTATCAGGAAGTGCAGCTCAGTCACACAGAGGTGGGAAAGGTGAAGACAGCTATAATCTGCTTTGTAAGACGCCTTCTTTTCTATCCCCTTTCTTCACAGAAAGTCACTCACAAGACTTTGATCTAGGATGACACTTTGTTCCTACAAACCTGTGACAAGTGATGGCAGTGTCCCCTGAGTGGAGCTCACAGCATGCTCAGGGTCTCCCTCCTCTGGAGTGTCCTGGGTTACCTCCTCAGTGGCCTGAGTGCAGGGCATACCTATGAGCCAGCAGTAAAGCACACACCAAGGTAAGGAAGGGGGAATACTGTGTTCTCTCTCAAATGCCACATTCCTCTGGTAGCACAAACTAAGTGCCTGCTTATTTCATTGAGTAAATGGGGGACTCCCACAGCTGCAGTAACCAGAGGTGTGTGTGCACAGGGGATAAACAGGGGATTAATGGTCAGATATTTTTTGTGTAATGATGAAAGAGGAAGTTTTAAGATGGTTTACTACCTGTTAAAAAACCTCACAAGAATCAAAAAGAAAGAAAAAGACACACAGACTCTATTACATGGGAAGGTCTACAACAGCATTATGCTGCTTCTAGAGGAATTTTCCTGCACATGAAGTGAGTGGTCCCAGCAGTATTGGAGCACATGGATGTCTGGTAAGGATGCATCACATGCTTTCTACAGAAGATGTGGCATTTAAGGTTATTCCATCCTTGCCAATGGGTCACCCCCAAGGGGTATGTGTGATGTATGGCAATACAAATACTGCTTAAGAAATCTTGACTGCTTGAGAGGCCCTGATCCAGAGAGCTCCGAGTCACCTGCTCCATTAGCTGCTGTTCAGCTTACAGCTCCTGGGCTCCTCATGCCAGTAGAGTGGGAGAGTGCAGGTCCACCTGTCCAGGCTGGCTAGCTGCCAGAGGGGAACTGTCATGGTGAAGAGCTGGGCACCCATGCACCCATGGTACCCCAGCAGTGGGCAGCCAGGGTTGTTTCAGGGGGCTGCAGTGGGGCAGCTTCTTCCCCTGCAGCACAAGCTGACTAAGGCAGCAGCAGTTATGGGCTCTGCTCCTGCTTCAGAGGAGCACTGTGATTACAGGACAAACATAAAGTCACAGAATCACCATCAAAACATAAAGAGTTTGGCTCATAAAAAAATGTGTCACCTGAATAAAGAGAAGAGTTACGGTTTTCCATTCTCCCTCTTGGAGTCCAGGGGAGATTGTGCCACTATAGAAGAAGCCTGAGGAGCTGACAGTGGCCAAGGCAGAGGATTTCACTGCCCCTGGAGAGGGTCTTTCAGAGTTGTTAGTTATATGTTTGTATTTAATGCACTGATTAGGGCCAGGACTTGTAGTCAGCCACTAACAGTGCATGTGAATTGGCTTAAGCATTATTATGTACAACCATCGTCAGCTCTGCTCCCCAGGAAGATTGATACACTGAGCAAATCTTCTCAAGCTGCTTCTGAAAAGATTCACGACACTGCAGTGAAAGTGGCTTCCAATGGGAATCTCTGTATACTGATGTCAGCATATATTTTATTCCCCCCCCCACTGCAAGGGCTGGTTAGGTATGAGCCTCTCACTGAAATGGACTGCATACAATTGCCAGATAATTGGTTCCTTTCCTTGTAGGCTGATGAAGTTATGATTCACCCCTTAGCCCCTCAAGAGTAGCAGGCACAGCACCATGGCTTGCTTATCTCTCGTCCAGGTTCTCAGCCTTGCTTTCCTTTCCACCTGGCACGTGCAGAGGGGGTGGCCCAAGAGCAGAGGGCAGGAAGCAGCTGCTGAGCATAGACTGAACCCTGGGCTCATGGCCTGAGCCAGCAGCAGGGCTGCAGGACTGCGCTGGTTTGTAGGGTACTGGTGCTGGGGATGCTGTGGCCCATTCACCTGTGGAGTGATGCTGAAATCAGGCTGCTGTGAGCATTGGTCCTTGGCAGGTGCTGCATCCCAGTTTCTGGTCTTTGTCCCTTGGATCATGTAGTTGTTTTCTGCTGTGGCAGAAATGTGTCACAGCTGTTGCTCATGCTGGTGCTGCTTATTGCAGAGGATGTGTGGAACCCTTCAAATCTCAAGCTCATTGTATATGTCTGCATCTGAAGACTCAGGAAACCTTGGGAAAGAGTGTGCTTCTTGCTTGCCTCCCTGACTGATTTGATCTTACCAAGAGTGCGTGGTGGATCGGGAAAATCTCCCTGCTCCCAACTGAGCAGTCACAGAGAAGCACTGGATGTGCATTTTCCTCCTTTGGCCTTGTCCCCATTTGGATACTGACCCTCTCCCCAGCACTGATCCTCTCCCCTTTGCTAGGCATCCTTGGTATGCAAAACATGGCTCTTCTGTCCTGGTATTCCAGAGTGGGACTGAGAAGTGCCAGTGCTTGGAACCATCCTGTTGTTTGCTTCTCATCTCCTTGCAGGTTTGTACAGCATCTTCACCCCACATGAGAGGACACTGTGGGGGAAGTGGCATAGGATGGTGGGAATGCTGCTGCTGGGAAGGCCATGCATGCCAGGGAGCAGAGGCTTCAGTGGTTGCTGCCTGTCTGCCCTGCTGTTTGGCCATGTCAGCATCAGTTTTGTTATCTGTTTACATTTGGTTAAATTTTTCTCTTAGGTCTTTCCTGTAGGAAGAAAATCTGTTCACTTATCCTGTGCCCTGAGTGCTTTTTCCTGCTGTGGGGAGGGCAAAGCTGAGATGCTCTGTGAGGATCTGTGGCACTGCTACCTGGTTCCTTGTCCTAGCTCTCCCTCGCCCCATTTGCTCCCTTCCACAGTGTTCCCATGCCCCACTTTCCCAGGAATGGATGTGAATGCAGCTGTTGGAGGAGTCGGGCTTCTGGGTGCCCATCTGCCTGGGTTGAATGCTGCTCTGGGAGCAACACTGCTGTCACCTGTGGGGCAGAGCTGGGATGTGAGTGAACACTTGCTGTTCTTCAGAATCAGGCTGGGGTGTGCAAGTTCAAGCATGGGTAAATGTTTCATGAACATTTTGTTTTGTTTTTTTCAACCTCAGATGCATAGTCCTCTAATTAATTCAAATTTATTAACTAGTAACTAATTAGTGTTATAATGCCAATGCCAACTCTATCAGAACTCCAATTACTAGTGCCCATAGGCAGTGCTCACTGCATCAGAAGAAAAATATTTTCAGGTACACAAAAATGTGAGTTGTTGTATTTAAAACAGCTTTTGAAAAAGCTTTCTTCTATTACAACAACTTAAGAGAATCCATCTTTAATAGGTTATAATGAAAAATTAAATACTATGTGTCTCTATTAAGCAGTATGCTTGATTTGTTTGTTAATGTAGCTCTAAATATTAATCACAAGAACTATGGGCGAGGTACTTGCCTTTCACAGGCATGAGCTTCTCTGTCAAGTACAAAGTAGGCAAAGGAAATGCAGTCCCAGGAGATCCATGGGAATTAAACCAATTTAAATTGTCACACTGCTGCTGTAGCTTCTCTGGTGGTACCTGGCAGGTCATGGATAGGTTTGCCACAGCAGTCTCCACCCAGGACTCCACCCCAAGGCTTGCAAGTCCTGCTCAGAAGGAGCAAGCAGCCTTGGGAGCTTTGCAGTGTTTTGCTTCAGGGGAACATGGATGAAACTAATGTTTTTAATGGTTTCCATTTTTCTGCCAATTAATTTGCAAGACACATAGACATGAAGCTGAATTAATCAAGACTGAACAGAAAGGCATATTAAAAAAACAACTCTGACAAGAAAAGGATTTCCTTCTTTGGTCCATGACAGCTTCACTGGTGAGCCAGACACTCTGTGCTGGACTCATCCTATGCTCATCCTATGGATGTGGGAGAATTTCACCTGCATCTGAGGTGATTTTCCCTTATTTATATGATGGTTATGGTGCATGGTCCCTTCAAACTAAGGCTGGCATAGAGAGGGGCTGCTGCTCCACTGTCTGGACATGTGCCCAGGCCTGTCCCTGGCAGACCATGCTCAGGGTATGCACCCAGTCTGGAGTCAGTGCTTCCAGCAGACCCTTGCTCCTTTCCCCTCACTACAAGTGTCAGAGCAACTCGTACTCTGTGGGGCCTCAAGGTTACCATGGCTGTGCTGCACGTTGCTCTTCTCCATGTCACGAGATACTTCCAGTGTTCCTGGAGGACTGGTGTTGCAAGAGCCAGGCTGCCAGGACAGGATGGCACACTGTGGTGATGGAGCTGGCTGGCACCACCATCTCTAACTGCAGGGAGGGAGGGCCAGCCCTCTTGGCAGGCTTTGGGAGAAAGGGGCATGCATGCTGCCAGGCTTCAGGTGAGAACACCCCTTTCTTTAGAGGGAAGAAGTGTTTTTTTTTTTTTTTTTTTTTGGCTTATTTTATATTTTTTATAATTGTGCATATGTGCCTGTGTGACAGTGCCATAGAGAAGCACAGTAAAGAAGCAACTAGTTCCTCAGTTACTGCAACGCATCTGAGGAAAGGCTGGTTCATCTTGTTCACCTGTTCATCATCCCATTAATACTTCCTGCATATCTCCTGCACTGTGTTTGACAAAAGGTATAAAAAATGATCACAGCTTGCTTTGCTGGAGAGTTTATCATTTATTCATCAGACACACCACGAAGCCCTACATTGTCCCCACAGCCTCCCTTCCCTGTGTCATAAAGAGCATCACCTGACCTCTCCTGTCCTGTGCCTCAACAGTGATGACAACACAGTTACCTGTATTTTGTGAGCTGGAGATACCTGTTGTCATGAACTTGGGGTTTTGGAAGTGCTTCCTGGTGAAGATCACTGGAACACAGGGATTTATTTGGATGGCAATAATTGAGAAGCTCATTTTATTCCCGTAAGAATCTTTCAACTGCAATCAATTCACATGCCACCCCAAACAGTGGAGGTCAGCAGAGCACAGCAAGTACCTCAGCAAGCACTGTTGACAATGTTAAAATGCAATAAACAGAGAGCTGTGGCTCTGCATGAGGGATGCACATTAATCCTTGTTTGGAGAGTGCGTGATTGGCAGACTCAGTTCTTTTAGGATCTTTCTGATGGAAAATGCTTCATATTTCTTTAGTTTTGACTTGTCTACTTTTCTTGGCATGCTGTGGTGGAAGGACTGTCCAGGACTGCTGGCACCTTCTCAAGACTTCCCAAAATATATCAGGCACCTAAAAGCTGAATGTGCTTGCTACTATCCCTGCTAAGGCCTCCTTCTTGTGCTGCCAGTGTACAGTGCTCTGGAATATAAAACATGGAAATAATTGAGTAGATTAATTAGCTAATGTTTGCACAGGACCTAGAAAATATAAAGAACTATATAATTGCTAAGTAGAGTAGATTAATTAGTTAATGTTTACCCAGTCCTTTGTAAATGTAAAGGAATCACAGCAGTGCTTAGTGTTATAATTAATTAAGTTTTCACTCTGGGATGCCCTGCTCCAGTTCTGAGGTAGGACCATGGTCTTCTGTCCACTGGCATCTGTGTGCTGCTGTTGCTCTGGCCCTGCTCCCTCCTGGCCCTGTGTGCCCAGGCTTGAGGCTGTGAATGGAGGTGTGCCAAAAGCTGTGCCTGGCATGAGCTGCGGATGCTCTGGGTAGTAAATGGCAGAGGGAACAATGCTACTTTGCTGAGCATGTGAGGAGCAGTTCATACCCAGGCAGTGCTGTGCAAATTTGTGCTGCAGGGCCATGGTCTGACCCTGCACTGCTGCATCCTTCCTGAGGGGTTGAGGAGCTGTTCCAGTGCCTGTGTCTGTAGCTTTGTGGGAGGAGGCTCAAGAATGTGTCCCTGGGAGATCCAAGTCCAATGAGTGCTGGCAGCTGGGAGCCAAGGCAGTCAGGCAGGCTGCTGTGATGACTGCCTTTGACACGTTCTTCATCTGCCATAGAGCAGCGCCTCTGCCATCTGCTGTCACTTCACACTTGGAGATGGGCTTCCCAGTGCCTTCCCCCACTTCTGTTCATCTCTCTTTTTGCACTTTGGTCTTTGCAGAGAGAAGAAATGCATGAAGAACGAGAGGCTGATAGAAAGGGAATGGGAAGGGAGTGCACTTCTTCCCTAAATGGCAGCCAGGACCTCACAGCTGGCACTGGGGAACTGCTGTCTGCAGTCCATGCCCTCCCTTCACTGGGAGCTCTGCTGGCCTGGCCTCAGGCTCAAAACTGACTGACAGGGTGCACAGGAAAGAGCCAAGAGGAGCTCACTCCATCTGCCGAGAAAGCAGGTCTGCCTTCAGCTGCTTGTGCAGGTGCTTGGAGGACTGTGACTGATTGCAAGTTTGGGCAGCCATCCTTGCCACATGCTGGGCTGTACTCATTCATGGACTCTGCTTACAGGACCATGAGGTTTTCTGTCATCAACTCCTTGGTGAAAGCAGGCTTTGTGAAATAGCTGGGAGGTGAAAGCACAGAACTTGCCTATTAGCTATACCTTTGATTTATTCCAAAACTTTCTTCCTCAGATTCTGTGGATGGATGTGTGGAGGGAGTCTGAAGCAAGGAGGGAAGCTGAATGCCAGGCATGGGAGGCCTGAAGCATGCAGCCAATCCCAGCCCTGCTGCCCTGGGAATGCTCTGTAATGCCTGCATGCCAGGCAAGAGGGAGTGACTTCAAAGCACATCTTTATTAGGGTACACTGCTTAGCATCAAAGAAATGTCAGGGCTGCTCTACACTGACTCTCTGCCTGCGGCACTAAACTAGCCTGTCATTCAGCAGTCTGAGTACAAACCACAGCTGCTGACAGAGTCCTAGAAAAATTTATTTTTCCACATCTAATTGCCCTTTTTGCTTTGTAAACATAAAGGTTGAAGCTTAAACTCTGACAGCTCCAGTAGCCTTTTGCTTAACTCCTTAAAAAAATGACATTCGGCATGTTAAATTTTGCTTTTACTGCAGCCTGAAATCTCACAAAATCTGCGCAACGTTTTTTTAAAGATCATTGAAGCATTTCAGTACTCACTTTGGGAAAAACCCTTCAGCTCACAAAAAGCCAAAAGCTGGTGCCAGAAAAGCCAAGACCTTTCCCCATAGCAATTCAGGATAAAAATGCTTGACCAAAAGATGCACAGCAAGCAATCAGCATTCCACCTTTCCCTGGGAGCAGATTAAAGAAAGCCTATCTGCTGTTATTGTTCCAGAAAGAAATGAAAGACCATAGACAGGAGAAAAAGAAAAGCAACTGTTAAAAAGCAAAATTGGATGTATCATAGCAGCCTGAAAACTTCCAGTTCAGTTTCTTCAGTGACGTGGGTTCTCTGCCCTGGAGGAGGGTCTCCTGAAGAGGAGGGGTTGCACTGTTCCCCAGACTCTGTGCTGCCTCCTCTGAGAGCATCGTGCCTGCAGGAGTCTCCTCTGGGTCAGGGCTTTGAGCTGCTCCTGCTGCAGTCCTTCACCATTAGAGATGCACATCTTGAATCACTTCAACCGCAGAGAAATGATTTTGTAGCCACAGCTCTTGAAGAAAGATGCACTGTTTTTTAGGAGGTGCTGCCCATTCCCTCCATCTGCTATGAAAACAGGGCCGTTGCATCACCATCGCTGTCTCTGCAGAGACCCTCCTGGCCTGGGCTCTGCTTCCATCTGCCCACAGGAGATGAGGAGCAGACTGCCCTGCCCCAGCCTCCAAACCTGCATGGCACAGACACTGTGCTCATCCCTGTCCCTGCAGCCAGCCTGGCCTGCACCCAGCTACCCCCAGTTTATGGATCTGTGTCTGTGAACAGGTGACAGGTCAGCACTGTCCTGAGTGTCAGATTCTCCCTAAGTGGCAGCTCTAACAGGCCGTGGGGCTGAGCTGGCAAAAGAGGGACTTTTCCTTCCTGTCCTCCCAGGTACTCTTTCCCTTTTGCTGTAATCCATGAGGGTGTTGTGTGTTCCTGGAGTTAGCCATTCATCTGACTCAAATGCAGCATGCTTTCTGTTTCCCTAAGTACTGGGTGTATTGACTGTGTCTTGGCCAAGATCAGCACACAGGATCCACTCACGTTTACTTGTGGAAGGCTGTAGGTGATCAAACACCGTGTGTTTTATGGCACCTGTGTTGCTGCACTACCTCGAATGCTGAAGTTATCTGAAACTAAGCTGCTTTGGAAACAATTAAAGCTTCTTACTTACACAACAGAAATGCAAAAAATTCCTCAAAATATCTTTTAAGCGAGTCCTTTGATTCAAACTGCAAGCTTGAAATGAAAAGTAGAGGAGACATTTCAGGACAATCTATGTTACAGATCCCAGATGTCATCAATAAGGAAACAACAGTGATGGGCAAATTCTGCATTTCCCATGCAGAGCTGAGCACAGGCAAGACTGTGCTCAAGGACTGTAGTTTGGAGGACTGCATCCAACAAACAAAAGCATCCCAGCACTCCTCTGAATTGTGTATGACTTTGCAGGGTCCTTAGAGGACACAGTTGCTCCTCTCCCTTACAAGGGTCTCCTTGAGAGGCTTCATGTGCACAGATTCCACAACTGCCATTTGGCCAAGCCACGAAGCACTATGAAAGTCAAACCTTGGGCTGGGAGCAGCACACCATCTGTTCAGGCCTGAAAGACAGGAAATCACTATCACAACTACAATCTAATCATGATCAGCTGCCTGGCAGCTGACAAGAACACACACTGTCTGGTAAAGAGCAAAAATGCCTATCAGCTGAGCCCTGCAAGAGAGAAATGAAGTGTCTGATGGACTGAGGGAGAAGTACAAGAGTGGGTAGCTAAAACAAGGCTAATGAAACCTAACTTGCCTTCTAACCTGCCCAGGTTAGAAGTCTGTTGCTGTCTCAGTCTCTCAGTATCATATTTAGGCTTGATATTTTAGAGAGTAACTAGTGTTTTATCCAGTAAGAGATGCTACTTTTGGATTTTGTGTTACAGATCAATAAGGAGCAAAGGAATGGGGCCCCATATGATAGGCCTGATAATGGATTTGCTCCCAGGATTTCCAGGTTTCCTTCTTCCTCTGGCAGTTATCCATTCTAACACAACAGGTTTTCCTATCTAGCAGCTGTACAGGGTAACCTGATGTGGCTTCTTCTCTAGATGTTTTATTGGGGCTTGCATGAGTGACAGGAGCCCCCCATGCCTGAGGAGTCTGGTGGTGATGGAGCTGTCAGGAAGGGGCTCCCCTGTACAGTTCAGCAAACTTGGCAGTATTCTGACTGCTGCATGAAGATCCGTGAAATGAATGATCATCAAATGTGGCCACTGCCTGCCAAAAAATAACATTTCTCTTGCACCTCATCCTGTAACAAAACAGCTCCTTCTTGTAAAATAATAAGCTTCCATCTCTTCATTTATTGCATTGCATGGGAAGGACTGGCAGCTTGCTCACATGTGCCAATTTATTAACTAAATCTCATTTATTAACTGGGAACAATTTCTTTTTCTTGTAGCTGCTGAATACAAATGAGGTTGGGCTTCAGAGTTGCCCAGGTGCCAGGAAGCTTCCTTGACCCATTTGTCCCTATGTCAATGACAGTTTCACTCTTGACAGTAAAAAACTTCTCTTCTGATGGGCCCTGCTGTACATGAGAGGGTTGTTGAGCCCCAGGCTAAGGCAAGCTTACACAGGAGGAAGACCAGGCTCAGAGACCTGAGTGTTCTCTGGTGCTGAGCTGCAAGAGCTCTGTTCTAGTGCAGAGGAACACATCCCCAGCACTGGCAATCATTTCTTCCAAACTGTGTGCCCTGCCCAAGTGACAAAGAGAGAAGGGCCAGCCTTGGAGCTTGCCACTTCTGAAGGGAAGCCATCAGCCGTGGCGTGTGCCCCATCCTGACACACGTCTCTGTAGTGACACAGCACTGGAAAGAATGATGTTCTGAGAGCTGTGGGGGATACACCAAGGCTGGCCCCATTATGCACACTTCTGGCAAGGGCCATCCCATCCACTGCCTGCCACAGCAGTGGGAGCTCCTGTCCTCACGGCAGGCCAAAGGCCAGCCAGGGCAGGCAGAGCCCAGGTGGAGACTGAAGGGGAAGGGGCATCTGTTAGCAGCTTTCCATGCAGGGCTTGATGGGTTGCCCAGGCTGCTTGCTTTCCTGAGCTTTTCCTCTGGCTCTCCCATAGGTAATTTTCCCTGGGTACACTCTCTTGGCTCAGCATGCCCAGCTGCTCCCTGGGGGAGCACCCTGGACACCCACTGCACCTGTCGGTCCTGCGCCTAAACGCAGTTCCCAAACATTGGGTAAAGTGACCTTCCTAAAACAGCCTGGCACACACTCCTCAGGACAGGGGCACTGTGCTGGCACCCACTCGCTGCCAGGAGACAGTCTCTGTGCAGAATATGGTGGTGCCTTTCAACAGAGGCTTTAGCAGAGGGCAAACAGGTTGAATTTTGAAATCTCTGGGAAGGGCCAGTCTGTGATGAGTGTTTGCTTCTTCTTCATACCTGCCTCCAGGTTTAGTGTTTTTTCCCAAGAAGGAAAAATAACAACAAAGATAATTCTTTTTAAACTGTTTATCTGAGAGTCCAGGTTGTCAAGCTTTATGCTGCTAGATAAATCTGACTAACTAACTGAGTTAATTTGTCTGACTATAAAGTGGATTCAATAAGTGTAAAACAAAACTAATTGGTTTGCTTCCATACAAATTTAATCATACTATAAAATGTGATCAATGCAAATAAAAAGTATTGAATAGGTTAATTATCAAGAATCTATAAAGGAAAAAATGTGCTTTCTTTCAGGAATTGAAAACTGTGTGGGTTTCCATCTCTGTACTGATCATCCCATGGTGTAGACCCAGTCCAAATGTGCTGGTGTCACAAGTAACTTGTCTCTCAGACTTCATAGTTTCTGTAATTATGTGACTTGAAGCTGTTGGTGGGGTGATACACGGCTCTTGGGGATGCTGTGTTTCAGCACCAACTGGGTGAAACATGTGGAGCACAACGCCTGTCAGACCCTCATCTGTGTGGGGTCTGCCGTGGCAAAAGGGCACCTGGCACCTCCCAGAGACCCAAACACAGGATCCTGTCCCGCAGCTGATGCCAGGCTCGGGCTGCATGCAGAGCACCAGGACTTCTGCTGCTTACACTCAGCTTTCAGTGAGCTTTGTGTTGACTGCTGCAGCACTCTCATAAAGGCCTCTGAGATCCCAGGAGGGCAGGGGTCAGTCCCCTGTCAGTCCCTGAGCCAGGCACAGTCCCTCTCCTGCTCAGGAAGGAGGAGCACAGAGGAGCGCTGCAGAATCACAGTGGGTGCCCTGACCAGAGGTGACAGTCATGTGGGTTTGTCTGCTACTGCCCCACCATCAGCTGCTGCCCCTGAGCTTCTGGGAGAAGAACAACTGGGAGCCTCTTGCTGTGTCAGGCACCCTGGAGAGCTTGCTTGCCCTCGCTCCTTTCTCCTGTCTCCCCAGATTTTGAGGTTAAGTTCTAGTATCTCATAAAACATGGTCATGTCATAATTTCAGCCTGCAGAAAGTCCTTTCCATGCAAGGGCAAAGATCCATACAAATTGTCCTCTTCTATATCTCCAGCTACAATAAGGAAACTTCAGATGCTGATAGTTTTTTTGATAAATACCTTAAATAGCTTAAATAATTATTTAATGCAGACAAATAGAAAAGAGAGTATCCATATGCTGTGTTGCAATAAATAATACTTGTGACTTGCTGGGCAGTAGCAGCAGCAGCAGCATGAACAAAGGGCTCTACCATGGCTAGAGAAGGAGGGTCCAGCTGAGGAGTCACCACAGGATGGCCCTGCTGGGGGCTTGTGGTGTTGAGGGACAGGCTAAGGAGGGATGAGAACCCTCCACAAGCCCAATTAATACAGGGCTGTTGAACCTGCTGGAGTAGAAGGAGCTCTTTGTACTGCTGCTGGTGCTAAGAGCTGGCAGGGTCTGTGGGCAGGGGGGCAGCATTGCTCAGCAGGGGTGGTGGGGCTACCCACTCCTCTCTCAGCCAGGGGAAGAGTGGGGAGCCCCACACAGGCTCCCTGGGCAGCACCTCTGCTCTCTCCAGCTGCAGCCACATCCCAGAGGTTCTGCACCACCTGCCCATGCTGTCTGTGCCCCTGGAGCAGGGTGCAGAGGATCTCAGTGTGCTGGCAGAGCCTGGGCTCATGCGCAGCCTTGTCCCGCAGGCTGGCACAGGGTCGGGCAGTTGCTGCAGCCTGGAAGGAAAGTGCAAAAGAGTATAGGGAGCAAATGACTCCTTGTGAATGGAACAGACTCCCAACAAGGGTGCTGCTCTGCCAGGAGCAAAGCCTGTTCACTTTTGGAGCTGCTCCTCCACCACTTTCCCAGGCTGATGTTGTGGGTTTTATGAGTATAGCTCTCAGTCTTTCTTTGAGCTCCACAGTCAATGACTGCTTATGGGTTTTTGATTTGCTTTATAAGCTCAGTGGTATTTGGGAAAGCATCCGGATCCCCTCCATGAGCTCTGACAGATTACAAGGGCTGCACTTAACTGAGTTCACAGTGTTCCACCGTGTCAGCCACACAGCAGCAGGGCTGCGGAGATGTGCCTTGGCATAGCAGAGGATAAAAAACTACAGCAGAGATGGGAGATAAGTGGCAATAAAAAGTAAAGGAGTGTCTGCCCTTTAAAATATATTAGGCAGTTTATAAATAAGCTCTGTGTTTTTAGGATGAATGCAGAATTGTTCAGTCCCTGAAGAATCTGACCTTGAAGAGAAGAAATGCTGTGAGCAGCTTTCAAAATGTTCTCAGAATGATCAGACAGGACAATTGCTCTTGCTTATTATTTCAGCAGTAGGTGGTGTGTTTGGCTGGTGCGGTTTGGGAAGAAACTTGAGCTCCAGCCTCCTCTTTCTCTCAGGTAACCTCAGTGTGCAGTCAGAGGCAGAGAACTTGAAGGTAAAGTTACCAAGTGTCTGGTGAGATTTCCAGGGATGCGTCACTCCTGGCAGTTGGGACAGTCTTGGCTGGGTGATTTGTGTGCTGGTTGTGACAGCCAAGCTCTGAGGGTGTGAAGCTGAACCAGACAGAAGTGCACAGCCTGGTTCTCGCCACCTCGCTTGGCTGCCATGTGCTGCAAAGCTCCTGCCTGGTGAGCTGAGCTGTGCGGGTCTGCTGTGCCAGCCACGCTCCTGCCTGCACCCTCCTCTTGGCAGAGCATCTTTCGGGATGTGGGTGCCTGAGCTGTGCTGTACCTCTTCTCCAAGGGTGGTTGGACATGTATCTCCCGCATCTCACAGTAGTGAGGCAGCCTCTTGGAGGTGGGGAGGACTTTCTGCTGATACTGGAGCTGTTCCCCTTTGTGTTAGGTACTTAGCTTTTTGGTGGGGTGAAGTAGCGAGCTTGTGAGCAGAAGACTCTGTGGGGAGTGGAGAGAGGTGGGTTTTGGCTTTTGTTCTGGTAAATGCTGAGGAGTCAGATGCTTTCTCTGGACAGCTAGAGATTCTGGCCCAAACTGGAAAAGGCTGCTGCTGATTTGGGATTCTTCTGCTTTCAGGCAGCCTGGGGTGAGGTCCAGGTCTTGTCTTCTGCTGTAATATCTCAGTCTTGAATGAATGCCATCCTACCAGCCTCTGTTTGGGCAATATGGAAAACAGTGGCCCTGCAGATTCTTTTAGGAGCACGGAGTGAGTGGAGCGGTGAGGTGAACCATAGCCTCCCTATTTTAAATATGTTCTTAGAGAAAACATATTATTTCCTGTGTGGAGGAATAACCAGGAAACTGATCCCTGCACGTCCTGATGTGGGGAGCCAGAAACCCCTTGTGCTCTGGGCTCTGGCCGAGAAAATGTAAACAAACTCCAGTTTTATGTCTGACCAAGGAGACATAAACCAAGTCTTTTTAATATGTTGACATTTTACAATCCATCAAGGCCTTTAATTGTATTTTGAGTGAGTTGTTCTATATGTAAATACAAGTTAATGTTGAAATTGTTTATAGCCAAATTGTCTGTTTATGCAAATTGTGTTCCAAGATCACAGAGCTTCTATTGTACAATAAACATGTCTGTTTTATTTAATGTTGGAAAGGTTTCCTTTGGCTGCTGAAGCTCTTCAGCGCTGCTAGTGTGGGGGCGAGTGCCAGCCTCCCTGTGGGGCAGAGAGATGTGGTGGCTGCTCCAAGAGCTCCTGCTGTGGATCTCACTCCTTGAAGCTGGTCCCCTGGGATGGTGTTTGAGCTGCTTTTCTGCCTGCATAGTCCATGGCATGTGGTATCCTCCACAAGCCTTAGGGAGCCCAGTGGCTCCCTCCACTCGATCCAGGCTGGGGTGCAGAACCCCCACAGGTGCAGATGCTGCCGTGTGAGGGGAGGGATCCCCCACACTCTCTGGCATTCCTCAGTCTGGCTTGTGTTAATTCGACGTTTTGGTGCAGAAGGTGGCCAGCATTAAAACCCAAACTGCTCCCACTGGGTGTGAAGTGCAGAGAAATCAGCATGCTGCTCCCGCCTGTGCTGCGCCCAGGCAGTAATCGAGATCACCACCCCGAGATAAATCTCTTCCTGACATCGGACAGGAGAGAGAAGCAGTTACTGTGGGCTTTGCCTCCAGGTTTATTATCACGGGGAAACACATGCAAATGAATGGCTCGCCCGATACAAATCAGCCGTGCCCGAGCGTTTGCCGGCTGCGATGCAGACTCGCGGTGTCTGATCCGCAGGCCAGGAGCGAGTTCAGCCGTGCAGCCGCCTCTGAGCTGGCCTCTGTGCCCAGGCCGTGCTCCTTTCCTCCTGGATTTTTCAGTCTAATAGCACTGTTGATCTGGCCTTTGTGTTTGCTCAATGTCAGCATTCCTCGGGGAATGCTGCAGAGCACTAGCAGCTGCACGGCCTGAAGGTGGGCTCCCATATTAGTTCTTCATTAACATTTGTTGTTCATAAATATATGTTCACTGCTATTTATCACAAGAACACCGATTACAAACCATAAATTCTAACTGTAGGGAATATTTCAGTCCAGTTTTATTAAAAAGTGATTTTTAAAAATGTTGCCGAGGCTTTTAGCCAGTTATGTGCTACTAAATATTTAAATCTGTATCTCTTGCGGCATGCTGAATTACAGCAAGGGGATATTTAATGTTCGCATTTCTCCAGCATAAATCTGTGAAAGATGACTGTAAGAAAAATACAGTCAGGAGCAGCCCACGTACTTGCTGAATGCTCTCTCATGCCATGCAGGCACTCGCACGTCCCTGGCACTGGCAGCGATCCAGCCTGGAGGCGGGTGATTGCCCCCAGGCATTCTGCGGCCACCCTGCCGCACGGAGCTGGGCCGGGGCTCTGGGCCGGGGGACAGGGCAGAGCCCTCTCAGTCGCTGGCCATCCTGGCCTGGCACACGGCTGTCAGGGCCAGGAGCTACGAGCACCGGGGGGGCTGTTACCCGCCAATTACACTGTGGGTTTATTGTTCACCGTGTGCCTGCTTTACGACATGAAAAGCTTTCGACAGTTAAATGGTACTAATATTAACCTCTCCCTCATGGGCTCTAACAGTCTCCACCATTAAAAGTGTGATTAACAAATTAAGTCATCTGGAAGGGATTGGCATTTGGTGTTAAACAATGGTATAATAATTTTTTTTATGAAATCTGAACCTCTGGCCGCATGGAGAGAGGAAGCCCTGTTGTTCTTGCATGATAGCTATGGCAGCAGCTAAATGTGGTGGGAGGACTGAGCCCTGGTATGGTGCTGGTTACAGGTTCCTGGGGTGAGGGCAGATCAGGACAGCACTGAGGCTGGCGAGGCAGACAGGCTGCCTGGGCCTGCCTGAGGCTCTGGGGTTCCTCATGGTCCTCACTGAGCCAAGGGCTCTCCCCTGCTGCAGGGGCACAGGCTGGCTGCTGCTCAGCTTTGTGGCTCTATAAAGTGCTCGGAGCAGTCAGAGAGGCTTGGAAAAATGACTATTGAGGAGGCTGCAGGGCAGTGACAGGGAATCTGCCCTTGCCTGGGGCGGACACCTGGATGCCCCAAACACAGTGCCTATGGGCACGTGGATGGCAAGCACTGCGATGTGGGGCCAGCCCGGAGCGAGGCCCTCCTGGCACTCTTCTAACCTGCTGGTGCTAACCACTCAGCACACTGTACATGGCAATTCCATTCTGATGTGGGAAAGCTTTAAAGTACATACACCTGCTGGCAGGTGACTCTTTTAAAAAGCTGTTATTTGCTTTTGAAAAGCAATCCAAGATTGCCTGTAAACAGCCTATTTGGGAATAAGTAGGGGCTGGGGTTGGCAGTTCACTCTCAGTGTCCCCTTCTCCTTCTTCTTTCACCTCCTCTTTTGCTCTCATTTCCTGGCCTGTTCATGGTCTGTGCTGGGGCTCAAAAGCTGAACCACCATGAGGAGAACCCCCCGTCTTGCCCCCTCCAACTGTGTCCCAGGCCTGTCCCCAGCTCTGGCTCTACTGTGCCCCAGGTATTGCCAGCACGTGGAGGATGGTGCTGGGTGTGGCTGTGGAAAACACGCTCTGCCAAACCAAGCTTCCTGATTGAGGAAAAGAACCAGAGAACTTCACTGCTGGAAGCACACCTGGGGTCTGTCAAACTGGGGTAGGCAGACCCTCTGCACAGGGGCTGTGCTGGCCAGTGAGGCAGGGCTGGCTCTGAGGGTGCCGGAGAACAAGCTGTGTGCCTGGCACAGCACAGCCAGGCTGGCCACGCAGCACTCCCTGCCTGCCTCCCGTGACCCGTCCAGACTGAGCGAGGGATGGAGGGCACAGCCTCTGCAGTGGGGCTGCTCTGCTCCAAGAGCTCATGCTGTTGGAGACAATAGAGGGCTGGAGGCCTCTCCAGCCTTGAAGGAGTCACTGAATGCTGGCAGAGCCATGTGCTGTGCTTCAGTGAAGGCACCAAGAATATTCATATTGTGATTTATTCCGTTCTGTTTCTCCATTGATTTTAATTAAGTTCACTCTCTCCTGCCAAGCCTGGGGAACACAAGCAAAAATTGAAAATGTTGAAAGTCAGCCTGCTTTGCACATGAGTCTTCCCAGCCTTCCATAGAACAAGAGGGAAGGGGGCCTGTACCACCACAAGGGCATTTCCTGTGCTTTGCTGGTCCCCAAATAATAAACATAAAATTAAAATCCTGTTAAGAGAGTCACAAAAGCTATTATAGCTCAGCAGCTGATATTGACTGTGATCAAATCTTTTATGTGATTCACAGCATTCTGGCTGCTCATGTTCACACCTTGATCATGTTAACTCTGGCTTGATTTTTTTCTGCCACACTGAAACAAACAAAAAGAATGACCAAAAAAAAAAAAATCCAATCTAACCCTGCTGTATCAGTTTGTGTCATGCTTTTGCCATGAGCAGCAGTGTCTGGTGCTGCTGTGGGGCCTCTAAAGACAGGGTCCTCCTGGGAGCAGGTGCTCACTCTGGCAGTGGAGGTGCCATCCCTGTCCTATACAGCACTGGGGCTACTGGCCTGGAAAACCCTATGAGAGCCCTGGGAAAAGCCTATGGCCAGCAAGAGTATCATTGTTACATGGTGTCCATCGCTTGGGGCACACCTGTGATGATGCTGCTGTCCAGGGGAGTGGCAAGGATGATCTCTAGGGCCCCTTTATGGACTCATGGGTGATGTTGTACTTCTGCAACCTACAACTTTTAAATAATACTTGCATGTCTCTTGAATATTACAGGCAAGCAAAAGTAGTCCCCAAAAGTTACAATCCTTAAATCAGGAACTAGTTTAAAGAACCCATGTTATACAGTTATCTATCTTCATGATATTTCTGAAAAGTTAGACTCATTCTTCATATCAGATAGGGTAATAAAAGGGTAAGGGTACCTCTCATTCAACTCTAATTTTAAGTAATATGGTCATCAAATTAGACATGAAAAACTAGGAGATCTCAGCAAAAATTCTGAAGGGATATAAACCAGGGAAATTTACTGTTTGCCAGCCTGTGCTCTCCTCTAGTCATCGGCAGTCATGGTGACTTGGTTTCAGATAGATGTCTGGAAATACCTGAACTAATCTCTTTAGAAAGCTTAATGACCTCGGGTCATTCACTTTTTGAAATATTTTAACTACTAGGGAATAAAAATGGCAAGATTGTTGCAATAACACTCCAGGTCACATCCGTCTCCCTTTGGCTAAAGGTCTGGATTCTCTGAAAGCAGCTCCCCTCCAGCAGGAGGTGAGCCCAGCTGGCTGAACCTGCTGCCCACCTTGCCCACCTGCTAAGTGGTGAAATGCCAGCTGGTCTCCACTGTAGGTGTCAGGACTTGTTGGTGCTGCTCCGGATGTGGGGGTTTGGTCTGCCTCTCCCAGCCCGCGGGATTCTGCATCAGGAAGCACCGACTGGGGCCATTCCATTCCCCCAGGGCAGAGCTGTTCCTGCCTGAGGCCAGGAGGGCCTGGCTGGGGGTCTGTGCAGAGCTGTGCTGCAATGAGGCAAGGAAGTTTCAGAGCCTCCTTGCTCCTTCAGTGCAGGTCCAGCAGCCCGTTTGCTTTGCAGCAGCTCCTTTGCTGCCTGCCAAGCTCTGCTGGTCTCAGAGGTGGCTGCTGAGGGGATGGTCAGAGCCCCTCTAACCAAGGGGGCTAATGGGAACTTCTTAGAGTTGCCAGGAAAGGAAACATGTGCCAAGGTTTGCTATATTTGATCCTTCCCTCTCTGTGCTGATGGTCTGCTGGAGGAATGACCCTCACGCTGCGTTTCATGTTGGCGTTGGCCATCTGACAGAGCTTCCAAACCAAAGCAAAGCCCAGCCAGTGTGGCTCACACCAGCGAGCTGTGGCTCTCTTGATGCCCGTTGCCTGGTGCTGAGGTCTCTGCTACTGTTGTCACTGCTGAAGTGGCCCAAGGAGCAGGGCATCCCTGGACCATGGTAGTCCAACCAAACTCTGAGTGCTTTTGGGAAGAACTGGCTGCTCTGCTTGACACCTCGCTGGCCATGGGCCCAGCGATGGCACCCACCGCACCAGGGCACAGTGGCCATATCAGTGCCTGCAGCTCTCAGCTCACCCTGCCATCCTGGCAAATTGTTTATGCTTTCAGACCCTGCTAACTCATAGATAATTAATGTCAGGAAGCTGCCATGGTGCCGTGGCTAATAGCTCAGCAAAAGGAGACACAATGGTCAATTAGCAGCTATTTGATCTGACAGTAACAGCAAAGGGCAGATCTGGCTGCCAGGCCCTCCATCCCCCTCCCTCCCTCCCTCCCTCTCTCTCCCTCCCTCTCCCTCCCTCTCTCCTCCTGCTCGTGTCAGGGCTCCCGGCAGACGTGGCAGCCATTGGAGGATGGAAAGGACCCACAGACACAGCCTTTGCCCTGTGCTTGCTGCAGCTTCATCGAGGCTGGCACGGACACCAAATGCCCGGCTGGATGCAGAGGTATGTGCTGGCATCCTAGCCATCACCTCCCCACCCAGACATGGGCACAGGGTGGAACAGCAGAATCCACTGCAGTGACAGGCCCCCTTAACTGGGAGATAAACTGTTTTCCTCTGGAGAAGCCCACATTATGAATTTTGCAATATTGTTAAAGTATTAAATTAGAAAGAGACCTCAGAGCAACAGAGAAGTAATATCTACATATGTGAGGCCTCCAACTCTAGGCACAGCAATATTAGAGGATTTGTGAAGTTTAACAGTATTCTTTCATCTCAGGGCTGAGGCCATAAAATGAGACACCATGGTTCACCTGAAAATAAAAAAGTACAGAGGATGAGGCTAGATCTGTTCCATCTCCTCTGAGGGGATTGTCAGTGACCCAACGTGCTGTTTGCTGTCACAGCTGTGCATCTATCAGCTCTGTGTGCAGTAGGGCTGGGGAGATACCCATTTGTTTTCAGCACCTGTGCTCTAGCTGGTCAGGGTGATCTGGGACCCAGCTCCCTGTGCTGGGCCAACTGTGAGCACAGCAGACTTCTGAGACCTCCCAGGGACTTCTCTCTCTGCAGGCCACTCTGTCTTTGGAAATGCTGGGCGCTTCCAGGGCTGTGCTACTTTCCTCTGCCACTCTCTGAGGGACATTGGTGTCAGGAGCTGGGATTAATTTTGCTTTTCTATGGCAAGAGGCTCTGATTATGCTCAGTCTCCTTCAGAAAATTGATGCTTTAATAGTCAGTCTTGTCCAATGAGGGCTATTCCTAGATTAACACTTAATTAAGCACTCTGGCTCTCTGTGATGCACCATTGATCTGCACAGGTGCACTTATCTTCATCAGCTCTTTTGAAATCAGCTGCAACTGAAATTAGAATAAACTGCAAAATGTATAGGCTGTTTCCTTCTTTTGTAATTAGCACCGTAAGTGTGTGATGAGAGGCCTCAAGCCAGGGGAAGGAGCCATTGTGTTTTTTAGAAGTGCCTGTCTTGATCTGCAGCCTGGCCCATCATCATCCCCCCTAGATGGTGCTCTGCAAAAACATTTGGAAGCCGGGAACAGAACTCTCCGGTTGCCCTGCAGTCCCCGTGGACTGGTCATTAGGAAAATCTTGATCTTTGTGCTAGGGTGGGTAGGAGCCAATTCCGTGGTGTGCAGGCAGGAGTGGGATGGGGCACCCTCGGTGGGTGAGAGCAGGTGGGTGCTCCGGAGTGGTCACTCCATGGGTGATGGCTGAGCAGCTTCAGCAGACAGAGTCTGGCACTGGCAATGGCAGGTCTGAGCTGTGCTCTGCCAGCAGAGCAGCCCTGTGGCCAGTGCTGTTCCTTCTGCTCCGGCCCTGGGGAACTCTGGGCCACTCCTCAGTTCCAGGGCTGTTTCCCTGAAACCCCCAGTGCTGCCTTTTCCCTCCCCTGGGCCTCAAATGCAGAAGGAGCATTTGCTTTGTACAGGGTGAGCTCCTTGGCAGCAGAGCCCCCCTTGTTATTTCTGTGAGTGCCCCTTGGCACACCACGCTCTGGCATTGGATGGCTTTGCTCCTGGGACAGTGGGATGATGGCATCAGAGGATGATGTTTGCTGGGAGTGGTGCTGCCTTTGTGCCTGAGCAGTTTTGACTTCACTGTGCTCTGATCATCCCTCCTGCCCTCAGCCCACAGCTCTGCCAGCCCCTCACCTTCTCCAGGGCTCTGTGAAGGCTTAGTCTGTACCTCTGGCTTATGGATGGTTGAGCATGAGATGGAATTTGAGCTCAGGTACAAAATCTGGCATTTCGCAGGTCCCAGACCAGAGAAGGTGACTCTGCTTATCCAACCTGACCTATTGCCAAAGACATGCCAGAGCAGGAGGGGTGAGAGGAAGCAGCTGCCCAGAAGGATTGGCAGCAAAAGAGCTAGAAGGGAAAGCTAAAACATCCAAGGCACTCTGGATATTTGAAAGCCCAGCAGGTGCAAGAGCTAGTTCTAGATAATTCCTGTATTAAATATTTGGTGAAGTCTGACTGAAGCCCTGGTGTCCTCATTGCTCAGCCATTTTCAGACCCTGGATGTCATCCTGTTCCTGAACTCATGAAGGCAAAGCATCCCAAGCAAGCAACCTGCCAGCAGGTTCTCACTGTCCACTGGAATCTGGGCTGCAAGTCTGCAGGGCAGAGCTCCCATCAGCAGCCTTGTGTCTCTGGGGTCTGTCCTGTGGTGATGCTACTCACAGAGAGCATGCATCTCCTGCACCTGGGCTCGGGGACTTGGAGTGTTTATGAATCCAAGAGGTGAATTCACCATGTGGTGAATCCTGCAGCCCTGACAGATAGTTGGGAAGATGGTTGGATCAGCTGCTGACCCTGAGGAAGTGGCAGGGCTTGGTACAGTGCTCAGACTCCCCAGAGGGCTGGAGTTAATGCGTTTGACTTGTACAGCAGGAGCAAAATGTTTCAGTGCCTCAGAGCATCGCTGGGGGAGCGAGGGCCAGGGAGCTGTGTCTGCCCTGTTTAACAGGCAGCAGCAGGAACGTGACTATCACTCCAGACAGCTGCTCCTGCTGCTGCTGTGCCTTTCAGCACTCAACTGGTCCCTTTCCTGCTGCCCTTGCCACAAGCTGCAGCTTAGCCTGCTCTCCCTGACTTGGGTGCTGTGCTCTGAGCGGGGCATGTGGCATGCTTATCCCTGACCTTTCCCATTGCAGCTCAGCAGAGGCTCTTCTTCAGCCTGAGCTGACAGCAGGGACTGTGCACAGTCCAGACGCCCACAACCCCCTCCCGACTCTCCCTCATGGAATTTTTTGGGCACATAACACAGTTCAAGGCTTACTATACTCCTAGAAAGAAGGAAGCTTTGAAAGCTCCTCCCAACCAAATTCTAGCTGCAGAACAGTGAGCTCTTGTCAGCGTTAGTGCTCCTGAGCAGCCGCTGGCAAAGACAGGACAGGGTTTGCAAGTTCAGCTCTTGGCCTTTTTGAGGCACCTTGGCTGCTGTGCCAAAAGGAGGAGGAATGTTATAGCTGGGCCTGGAACATTTTGCAGCGGCATTTCTCTTAGCAGGCTTATGATCTTTTCTGCCTCAGCTAGGAAGCCAGCAGGACTGAATAAATCTCCAGGCCAACAAAGCCCAGGATGTTTTCACAATTGCCCGGATTTTATTAATTTACAAGTACATTGTTGCATTTCTTCCTTCCTAACAGCAGCTTCCACTTAGATGGGAAATCCTTTAGTGTATTTGGGTCGCAAAGCCAGTAAAACTCTGCAAGGGGTCACCTGTCAATGGCACCTGTCATTTGTGCCATTAATTCCAGTAACCTGCAAATGTGAAAAGGTGTATTTGATGCTTTCATTTGTCAGGTATTGCGGTTCTTTGCAGAAGGAAGAGACTGCCAGTCACCTCCATGCCATGGGAGGCCCTGGCTCTGGGAGCAGAGCCGACTGTGTCACCTGGCTGGTGGGACATGAGGCTCTTGCACAGCCAGCAAGTTCCACCAGCACTGGATGCAAACACAGGCTCTTCCTCCATCACATCTTTGAGTTCTTGATATTTCTGGCAAAAATACATACTGGCACCTTCTTTGAAAGGACCCAGTTGGCATCAGAACCTGAAAAGGCTGGCCTATTATTGTGATACTTCTCACTGCTTCCGGAGTGAAATACCTCTATTTTTATCAATGTTTTGGGACCTGTCAACCCCTCCCATGACAACAGTTAAATCAGCTGCAGAGCAGCAGGGCAGGGGTGTTTTTGGCTGGCAGGGGGTGTGAGGGGTGCTGGCAGGATGGCAGCTGTGGCCTGGGCAGGGGTACTTCTTCCTCAAGGAGAGGAGAAAGGCCAGGATCTGAGCTGTACCTCAGGGGCAGACAGCACATAAAGCAGTGCCTGCAGGAACCTGTGGTGACAGTGGCTCCATCTGACTCAGCAGAAGCTTCACCACCTACATTTTCATGCCCACCTTGGCAGGTTGCTGTGCCCTGTACAGGCAATGGTCCAAGCATGGCCTTCACTGGCAGCTTTATGCAGCCCCTCAACTGAGCTGCTTTCTATTGCCCACTGAGCCAAGGTGGGCATCAAATTGAGTTTGTGGCTGTGTTACCATTTGGGGCCCCTCTGCCACGACGGGTGTCTCTGCTCTGCAGCCCAAACGCCCCTTGGCCATGGTTCTGCGTGGGTCTGTGCCAGCTGTGACTTTTGATGTGCATCTGCAGGAGAGCATGGGGCAGCAGGTGCAGCTCCACAGCTCTCTTTGCAGAACTGAGGGGACAAGGGTGGTTTTTCAGCTGTTTTCTGTCCTTTAAGAACTGCAGTCCCAGATGGACCTTTTTTGTCTTTGTGAGATGGACCATGAAGAAGGGAGACACATGGGCACAACCTGAGACCTGTCCTGTAGAACGTCCTCTCCACAGGGACAGGCTGATGAGGCAGGTGCTGCCCTGGAATGCTGTGGTAATCTGGGATGTGGGATCTGGTCCAGCAGTGGAGTGTGGCTGTGAGGCTTCCCACAGCCCATTCCTCCCTCTCAAGTCTCCTGAAGCCAGTGGGTTTGTGTGGCAGGCAGGGCTCCTCCCCACCAGGTAACAACAACTAGGAAATATCTTCAAATGATTAAATAAATTTAAACAGGTTAATTATTACCAAAAAGAAAAAAAAAAGTCCAATGGCTTCTGTGGGTACATTTAAAATACAATTAATAATTTATCAGAGAATTTTTGTTCAACAATGAGAACTTAGGAGGCTTGAAACTCTCCAAAATTTTGTCTGCTGGGGAAAATGTTTAAATTATTTCTTCTCCTTCCTGTGACTGGTGTTGGAGGATCAGCACCACCAGCCAGCCCCAGGCCTGCACACACTGCCCTGTGGCTCAGGAGCAGGGTGAGGGGCTGGCAGAGGTTGGGGGCCTGATGCAGGTTGGGTGCTGCTGGGCAGGGCCCACCTGGGAATTGGCTCAACAGGCCCCAAATGTCCTGCAAGGGCTCCAGAGCCAGGTGACCTTAGCCCTTCTGTGTGCCACTGAGGACCTCCTGTCCCAGTGCCTGGCACGGGGATGTGTTTGAGGGGAGAACTGGGCCAGAAGGCCAGGGCAGAGGGGGCTTTGGGCAGCCTGAGTGCCAACACCAGGAGCCCAGCCCCGGGGTGTAACTAACCCCTAGGGAGCATGGCAAAGGTGGAAATGAAAGAGTAACAACTGGAGTTCATTGCCCACCCCATGAAAAAGTCTGTGTCCCACCCACACATGAAGAGGTGAACAGTACGAGCTGCTCTAAAAAATCCTTCATTGTCTGTGGAAATGCGCTTGGTTTTACAGAAAAAGAAATATAGTGAATTGAAAATAAATGGCATTATTAGCAGAAAGGGAGTCCCTAATTAACCAGATATAGTCCATTACCATAGCCTTCAATTCATTAAATTGCATAATTACATAAAAACACTGTTGATGTGCTATTCAGTATATCTGGTATTGTCTTCCTAATAATTAGCTCCATAATTGTCACTTTGACAGGGTAATTAAAAATGTTTAAAGATGTTGTGTCAGCCTGTTCTCCTTTGCTGAGCTCAGTTGGATGTCTCTGGGAGATGATTTTCTACCCGGCTCAACCGTGGTTTTGTATTTGATTTATGCCAATGTGTTACAGGAATGACCAGTCTCATGGATTACTTTGATGTTCCTGTTAGGCTGATTTTTAAGAGTAGGAGAAAAATAACTTCAGATGTCATTTTCATTTACTTTTAGTAAATCTGTGATCCCATCCCCTCGTTCATGCTACTGGTGATATGACTTTCAGTTTTATGGGTAGAGTGTTGTGAAATCTGACATTTGTAGCCCTAAATCTCAGTTCTGTTTGCTGTGTAAAACCTTTCATGCGACATCCATTTTTTATGAAGGGATGGCAAAAAGCAGGAAATGAAGGCCGTAGCTCTGAGATGTGTGGCTGGGTGTGGAACAGGCAGCTTTGCCAATGCAGGTGGCAGTGCCTGGCTGTGACAAGGCTTCAGCCATGCTGGGCTGGGGCACGGGTGTGACACGATGGTGGTGAAGTGCCACAGGGGAGCACAGGACTGGTGGGTCCGTGTGCCACTAGAGGAGAGCAAGTGACGTGATGCCCTGGGCAGTGGGGAGCAGGACAGGAGCCTGGAACTGATAAACTGATAAACTAGCTGTGGAGACAGCCCAGGAACGGTGCAAATGTCAGCCCAGGAGCAGAGCCTGGTGCTGGGAATGTGCCCTTATGGACGTGGCTTCTGGAGTCTTTCATGGCAAGCACTCTGGGTTCTGTGTTTAGCAGCAGTGATTGCCACTTTGGATGGTCAAAACCCTGACTGGTTTTCCTTTTCAACAAAATAAACTCTAATACTCATTGCTGAGAAGTGAAAAATTAGTCTATCCTCACACCCAGGAGCTTTGCCAGCTGGATTTTGGCTGGATGAGAGTCTGTTTGTGAAAGCTTTTAAGGATTTTTGAAAATAACATGTTTTGAATCGTTAAATGAATGAAGTGATATGGTCTTCTGGAATAAACAGTAATCACATGGAAGTGAAGTTTGAACTTC
Source organism: Peucedramus taeniatus (assembly GCA_013400575.1). NCBI lineage: Eukaryota > Metazoa > Chordata > Aves > Passeriformes > Fringillidae > Peucedramus > Peucedramus taeniatus. The sequence goes on from WBNO01014272.1 coordinate 153,876, forward strand.
TTTCTTGGCAAAAAAAAAAAAAATTCTGACACTTCTCTTTCTTATTTTTTCATTTGTATTTGTATTTGTTTTTGTTGTTGGACTGATCCTTACACCACGTATTCTGTGCCCCAGCGGGCTCTGTGGACACCATTCACACAACCCAGTACCTAGAGCACTGGGCGAGGGAGGCCCCTCCCAGCTGAGCATGTGTCTCCATGTCCTGGTGGCCCCATGCCACCACACTCCAGCCGTAGTTTGGATCCAGTGTTCAGAACTGCTTCACTAACAGAGAAACTTTACAATCTGTTGCAGGCCATCATATGCAAACCCATGCCCAAATAATTGACCCCCTGCCATCCAAATTGCAGAAGTGCTTGGGTGATTTGTAATCTTTCAGAAAATGTTTGCATTCAAAGTATTTCAGACCTATATGAAAATATAATTGGCAGTGAGATAACAAGGTGTAATTTTGTAGTGGCTCTGTCAGGAGGTGATCTCACACCCATCCCTGCGCTCTGGATGTTCTGCAGCTGGCAGCAGGGTCCCTGACACGCTGCCTGGAGCTGAACTGGTGCCATTTACTGCTCTGATCTTCCTCCACTGCCAGCCCCATATCGCCCCTCCGCCATTCGCCACGCAACTGGCAGAGTGTGGAGTGCTGGGGCTTGAGAAGGGGCCTGCAGCCTGGCTGGCAGGGCTGGGCTAGCAGGGCTGGGCTGGCAGAGCTTGGCTGGAAGGGCTGGGCTGGCAGGGCTGGGCTGGCAGGGCTTGGCTGAAAGGGCTGGGCTGGCAGGGCTGGGCTGGCAGGGCTTGGCTGAAAGGGCTGGGCTGGCAGGGCTTGGCTGAAAGGGCGGGGCTGGCAGGGCTGGTCCCCGGGAGCCACCAGCCCCACACTGCAGGGCCCAGGTGGCCACCCAGTGCCACCATGCCTGGTGGTGGCTGTGGCTGCTGGGGAAGAGCTCTGGTGCCACTCTGTCCACCAGGGCCGTGGCAAGTGGGCCACGTGGGGGCGGTGCCAGCCTGGGAGGTTCAGAACACCTTGTTTGTAATGAGCCATGCATGGGAATGAATCCTTAGGAATAGAAGGCAGGGAATGCGACATAAAACCGTACAAAGGTTTCTAGAGAACCAGCAAGGTCTCCTGTAGGATGATAGATCTCTCTTTAAGTCATAGGAGGAAAGGCTCCTACAAAGAGTAATAAATTCATAAATTTCTCTAGTCACCAGGGTTATTTCCAACAAAAGAATTTATTGCCTGGCATACATTTCTCTGCTCACAATAATGAGATCTGGGCTCCAACACGTGACATTTATGACTGACATTATTTTTAAAAAAAGGAAAAGACAGTCTTCGAGGAAAATATGTGGAACAAATCTGCCGTTCACATGTACAGTATATTCATAGTCCAAACACTGCAGGCTGAGCTGGCCTTCAGCCAGGGAACCTGCAATACTTTTGTGGATGTTTTCCTGGGAAAATGCACTGCAGTGGGACTGCTGACCCTGGATGGTCTCCAGTCTGCTGCAACCCCAGCCACCAGCAGAAATTTTGAGGGTGTCCTGGGCTCAGCCATGCCAGCAGCCAATGTGCAGACTGTTCATGGGGATGCTCGGTGCCCTGGGCCAGATGCCAGCGAAAGGCAGTGGCAAAGGATGGGCATGCCTCCCTGCAGGATGCTCACTTTTATGTTGGATTTGTAGGAAGGAAGCAAAGGCATTAGTGCTCAGCAGGACTGGTTATGCAGCTCCAACCTGGGGCAGTGTTTGCTCGATAAAACAGGTGAAAACAGCGTCAGCAGCAGCAGTGAGCGCAGCAGCGGCGGCAGCTGCAGGGCCGGGCCGAATTATGCAGATTTGTCTGCTGGAGGAGGAACTCAGCCTACCTTTGTGTCTTGTAATGAAACTTTACACTCGCTCAGTGCATTTTAATTAACTCTCCGTGCCTCTCCTGCCTGTAGGAGGCATCCAAACGCTCTGCGTGCTGCTGGCAAGCTCGCGGCTTTCCGCAGCCTCGGTAGCGAATGCTGCCAGCGCTGCCCGGGAAAGCATCACCCTCAGCCTCTCGGGCCACACGCCGGGAAGGCTCCTGCCCGGGGCAGCCTGCACAGCCACCTGGAGCCTGTGGTGTGGCAGCCTCCACAGCCTCCTGCCCGGGGCAGCCTGCACAGCCACCTACCCAGGACAGCCTCCACAGCCACCTGGAGCCTGTGGTGTGGCAGCCTCCACAGCCACCTGCCCAGGGCAGCCTGCACAGCCACCTACCCAGGACAGCCTCCACAGCCACCTGGAGCCTGTGGTGTGGCAGCCTCCACAGCCACCTGCCCGGGGCAGCCTGAAAAGCCACCTGCCCGCAGAGCACCCCAGTCTGGCTGCTGGCTGCAGGCACCGTGCCCGCTGGGAGTTGCCTGCCAGCCAGGCACAGCAAAGGGAGAAGGTTGCGCAGGGAAAACCGGGCTGTGGGAGAGGGCGAAAATGTGACCCCACTGATCACACGGAAGACACGACTGTCTGGTTTGGGGCTGGGGGGATGAACAGAGGCTGCCAAAGCATGCAGTTACCCCGAGGTGTGACACTACCCCCTCTCAGCTTCCACTGTATGCAGGGGATGTAACCTCCTTGATCCAGGGTGTGCATGCAGAGTCTCCAGCCCCATGGGACACTCCAGAAACTCTCTGCAAATTGTGACTGTCAAATGTGCTTGCTGTGTTAATCCCTCATGTACCTTGGTTATATGGACCTCAGTTATGTCAGGGATAAAACCTAGGAATTATACTGCAAAGTTGTTTGCAGGATAAGTTCATCTAATAGGATAGAATTTATAAAATGCAGTGATGGTATTTGGTGTGATGACACCTCTCCAAGAGCACTTTGACTAGTGAAGGTAATACCTCCCCAGGGAGCACTGCATGCTCTACTTGTGCTCCAAAGGGATATGTTCTGGGAGTTAATCCTCTGATGGGAAAGCTGTCAATTATTGATAGTTCATGTTTAGCTTTCCTACAAAGCTAGAAGTCTTCTGGAAGCCTTTAGATTAGCAGAATGATTGAATAATTGATATTACACAATTTATAGGATTTTGAAAAACTCACAGTGTGGGTTGTCTGGGGAGGAGCCTAATTAAGGTGCAATTCAGCCAACCCATCTCCCTCCTTGTTCTCCACCCCCTCAATCTGGGAAGCAGCAGGTACAGAGGGAACACACGGGATTTGCATTGCAGAAAGAGTGATCAGAGTGACAACACTTCGTTTGCATTTTTACTGAGCAGCATAGAGATAAGGAGGAAAATAAGTTAAACATCCAAGACAGCCCAGACCACAGCATGAGGTGTTCCCTACATGGGGTAGGTGTCTCTGAGCCCACTTGCAGACTGCCAAGGAGATGCCATCCTGCTGCAGGTGGTGGGATGCTGTGCAGGTGGTGGGATGCTGCACCCTGGAGCGGGCTGTTCATGCAGAGAGGTGAGGATGGGATCACCCCTGAACCTTGCACTGACACTGGATAGGAGCTGTGTCTCTGTACCTACTCTGGAAAGAGGTCTGTGGCACTGGTGCTGGACATGACAACACTCTGCATGCTGAGGGAGCCCAGAGGTCAGCTGGCAGCCACTGGGCTGTCCAGTAGTGGCAGTGCACATCATTGTTCTGCCTTTTCCTGCTTCTGAGCCCGGAATTATTGACTGATCCTTTAATTCAGCTCAGCAAACAAGCTAAGTCTGGTTTCCGCCTCATTATTCCTCATGGCATGCATGGTCTCCCTGTGAGCACCAGTGCTGAAGACAGAACTGTTTAGGGTGGGGGGCACTCATACAGCACCTGCCAGGCAGCACCACTCTGAGGCAGGGACTCTTTCAGCTGTTGCCAAAAGCCACGTGTGCCAGAGGAAACCTGCTTTGCAGGACCGTGCTGGATCCCCCTGAAAGAGCCCTGCAAAAGCCTTGTGGGTGGGCATTGTGGCCCCTGCCAGAGGATTCCTGTTCCCAAGGTATCGGGGCAGACCCTGGCAGTGTGACAGGAATGTTTCCTCCCTGGTCAGAGAGGCCAGAGCTGCCTGGTGTCTGCAGAGTCCTTCTGCCAGTTCCTGGACAGGTGCTGCCAAAACAGAACAGATTGGATGCTCCAGGGTGACCCACAGAGCATCCTGGGACACAGCCCAGGAGGCATCAGCCTTCAGCAGCCCCCAGAGACCCCTAGCCCCAGGCACAGCTGTGGTGCCTTTGAAGAGGGGAGCCCCGGAGCATGTTACTATAGTTACTGCAGGCTCAGGGTAACAAGCATGGAGATATTTAAAAATTGATTGTTCTAGCAACAGCTCATCCATGTTTGGCAACATCAGGCACATGATGTCAGCTCACTGCACTGGGCTGCAGCCTCTGATATCCCCGTCTGGGAATTGCTGATGTACAGGGAGTGCCTGCTCCTTGGAGACCTGCACAGTGGTCTGTCAGTGGCTGTGAGCAGGGGGAGGCTGGAGGTGCTGCTGGGGCTGGATTGTTGGGAGAGCTGTGCCGCAGTGCTGAGCCTGGTGCAGGGGCTGTGGCTGCTGCCAGTGTGTGTGTGTGAGGAAAAGGCTTTTTATCCTCCCTTAATACATCACCAGTACTGACTACAAATGGATACTCCAGCAGCTCTTAGGGCTTTACAAGGCAGCTGCCTGCTGCAGATGTGGCCTTGTGTCTGCCTGCTTATAGAGCCAGCAGTGCTCTCTGCCCACCTGGCTGCCCCATGTCCATGTCCAGGGAGAGAGCAGCGCCCTGTACCTGCCTGGCTGTGGCCTGGACACTGCATTGATGTGCCAGGCTTGCTAGGGCCAGGAGCAGCTGTGGAGGCTCAGGAGATATGCACGGCCTGTTGGAACAGCAGCCCAGCACAGCCTGGCCAGGGCCCTCCACTGAAGTGTCCCTGGGGAGGGGATGCAGTCAGCAATAGTTCAGCAGTACTGTGGATGCTGAAGAGCACTTCAGAGCTCTTTCTAGGGCAGGGAAAGACTGGCTGAAATAACAACCAATACAGCATTTGTTTTGTGTGTAGGAAATGGCTGCCACAGTGTTAGGAATTTAATGTATTAAGTGGTTTTTTCATTCCATGAAAAGTGTTTTACATTCCATGTAAATTAGCCCAAGAGCTTGTCCCTCCCAGTGCTTCTTGCAGAGCTGAGGGCTGGTTCCACTGGCACTGGGCACTGTTGCTAGGTGCAGGGAAAAACTCCAGTACTTGGTGTGTCTTCTTTTCCAGATGCCAGCACTGACCGCTGACAATGTGGCTGACCTCCAGGCAGGTGTCACCTGGAGACAAACAGCTCTCACTGGGCAGATCTGATTGGCTTCACATTGCGGCAGCAGTGGCACCAAGTGTGTGGGACATGCCTTTCTTACAGGAGCAGGGGACCAGTTGTTTATGAGGTCTTGTGGGCTTCAGGGGTTTTTCTCCTGTTCTTCCTTCCAAGAGACAAGAGGAGCGCAGAGATGGGGCTGGTGCTGGTGCTGGTGCTTAGTGCACACTGAGAGGAGATGAATGCAGGACTATGCTGCTGGAGGCAGGAGAAGCCACAGAAGCTCCCAGCAACAGGGGGTAGACCAGCCACACTCCTATCTGATGCGTGAGTCACACAGAGCCTGGAGAGGAGAGATGTTTCAATCATTTGTATTTTATGCGTGAGGGGGTTAATTGCACTGATGGTAAAGACAGGCATTGGCATGACAATTTGATTAGAAAGGAACTCTGGTTCTCAAAGAGATGTAGCCAGGGGCAGAGGTTCTCTCTGAAGCAGCAGTTTTTACCCCAAAGGCTGCATTTCCTGTTGTGAGCCAACTGGGGAGAGCTTTGGTATGATTTCACGCACCAGTTTGTCTATCTTATCTAAGCTGTTGCCTGTGTTTATAAATCTCTGGGCAGGGGTGATAGGATCTCGAGGCATTCCTGTCTGTGCAGTAAGAAGTTTTAAAAGATACATTAACAAGGTTATTTAATTGCTGTGTATCAATGCCAGGAGCTTGGCTAATACACAAGAAGATTTAGAATTGCTGCTTTGTGAGAGTCCATTGCAACTATTGTTGTGTCTTGGACCTGCTGGGAAAGTTAACTGAAAAGTTATGTTGGAAAACCTCTAGCCAGAAAGCTGTTGGAAGGGATTGGGAGGCAAAGCTGGTGGAAGGTCCATCTCAGCAGAAGTGCTCTACGGTCAGTGGTGCTGGGTGTCCTGGCGTGGAGGGTATGAGGTGGGGACGTGGCTAATGCTTGCTGTGGAAAACAGAATGTGTGATGGAGGAGGAGGATAGCTCCTTGTGAATCTGTGGAAAGAGGACAAAAGACCAGGTTTACATCAGACAGTTTGCTCAGAGCCATGTGCCTGGAGATCCCATGCTACCAGAGCTTAAATGACCCCATGTTTCCAAACCCATACATGACAACTACCCAGTTCTGAGTTGCATCCAGGAGTTCTGTGCTAGCCCTTGTTTTTCCAAAGGAAAAGCAGCTGTTAACCCTTCATTAACCTTGTTAACCCTCCTGCAGTGAGGATATGGTCCCTGAACCAGACCTTCCAGGTAGCTTTGAAGGAAGAGCTGGGGAGTGTTAGGACTCAACCTGTTTCTTTTGCATGAACACAATAAAATCTAAGTAGTCATCCCCTCATGGACACAGGACAGAATAGGTTGAAGCTGGAGTTTACTTGAGGCAGAGTGCCTGGGTGTGCCAGCTCTGCTAAGGTGGAAGTTGATATCTAAGAGAAGAGTTGGGAAGAGCTGTGAGATTATGGAGAATGAATTCATGCTGTAGGGTGGGAGCCTGCAGGAAAGGATCTCTTGTTCCCTGTCAGAGACAGGCTGTGGAAACAGCTTCCTTCAGCCCCTACTTAGAGGACAGAGCTCAGGTAGCAGACACTGTGTGTGGAGGACAAAGGTCTCTCTAACTAGATGCAGCTGAACACAGACAAGTTTAGATTAGAGAGAAGCTACACAGTGGGAACTGAATGTAATTAAGCACTGGAACAATGGATCCCAGGTCTCTTCCTCATTAGAAATGCTGGCTGTGAAGATCAAATGTTTTCTTTCTAAAAAAACCTTCTGGTTGCTCAAACTGGAGTTAATCCAGAGTAGTCTGAAGACTTGTGCTGGGCAGAAGGTCATCCTGGGTGATCATCACCTCCCTGTCCTGCTCAGGTGAGACCCCACCTGCAGTGCTGCATCCAGCTCTGGGACCCAGCACAGGAAGGACATGGAGCTGGTGGAGCAAGTCCAAAGGAGGCCAACGAGGCAAGGGATAGACTCCTCTCCTATAAGGAAAGGCTGAGGGAATTGGGGTTGTTCAGCTTGGAAAAGAAAAGGCTTTGGGATGAGTTAATTGTGGCCTTCCAGGACCTGAAGGGAGCTGCCAAAAAAGATGGAGAGAGACTTATTACAAGAGCATGTAGTAACAGGACCAGGGGATGTGGCTTCAAACTGTCAGAGAGTAGGCTTAGATTAGATGTTAGGAAGAAAATCTTTCCCATGAGGGAAGAAAAGCTGCAGCTGTTGCCCAGAGCAGCTGTGGATGTCCCATTCCCCTCAGTGTTCATGGTCAGATTGGATGGGGCTTGGAGTAACCTGGCCTAATAGAAGGTTCCCTGCCAATGGCCAGGGATTGGAACTAGTTGAGCTTTAAGGTCCCTTCCAAGCCAAGCCATTCTATGTTTCTATGATCAGGTCCCTCCTGGCCTTACTGCCCACAAATGCATATGCATGTGGGGTGGTTCTGTCATCAGCCTGGCAAGGCCTGAGTGCAGGGCTCCAGACGGGCAGCTGCAGCAGGGTGGGCAGGGTCAGAATGTCTGGAGAAATCAGCACATGAGGGTGTCTGGTCACCTGGTTTACACAAAGGTAGAACTGAATTGGAGCTTGAATTATACAGGTCAAACAAAGAACAGAATGGGGGATTATACAGCAGGAAAATCTGACAAAAGGACTTATTTGGTCTGGAAAAAAAAACAACATTTACATAGGGCACCATACTTTGCCAATGTAAAGTAATCCTTGCTGATCTGCTCTAGACAGGCCCATGCTAAAAGTCAGCAGCTCAAGTGGAGAGAGAATGTGCTCCATCAGCACCTGGGGCTTGAGCTGTGACAAGGACAGCACCCCAGATGGCACAACTGGTCTGTAACCTCTGCTGTGCACTGGGAAAGACACTTGGTGTCAAGTGCCCCAGCCTGATGGGAGAAGGACCCTTTAACTTGGGCAGGAGCCCACTCTGCTGGGCAACAGGCTGGCTGCTGACTATGGGAACTTTGTCACTTGTGGGTGGATTGGTGGGCATCAGAGAGCTGTAGCCTGGCAGAGAGGAGCAAACAGGGACCCATGTGCTGTGGGGGAAGGCTGCATTTCCATGGAGACCACTGCCCATTGCCAGAACCCTGGCAGGGGTCTGGGTACAGCACAGGCTTCATGGGATGGAGTGACATGGGGAGCAAACAGCAGAAATGGCATCTGTGACCAGCCAGTGGCCCACAGCTACTTCTGCTGATGGGCTCCTTGCAGGGGCTCGAGTCTGATCCTTCAGAAAGACTTTGTTCCCTCAAGGGCTGGTCTTGGGCAGCTCCCTGCTGCTTAGCTGGAAGCAGGGAAGAGGAGCTCATGGAGCACTGGTTTTATTTCTGCAGCCTGTGTGATGTTTGGATGGTTTCAGTTTGTGTTGTCATTAGGACTTATATAGAAGAAAAAACCCTTGTGCCTGTAACTGGAAGGTGGAAGCTAACAGCTGCTCTCAACTATTATTATACATGCCAGAAGCAGTAATGATTAAAGGGACTGCACTGTGAGGTAAAGAGATGCCATCCTGGAGCCAGATGACTGGGTGATACAATTAAGATAAAGAAATCACATGTTGTTGGCAATAGGGAAGCAGGAGTGATGAAATGTGTGATTGGGAAGTGTGGGAACAAGATGAAATTAAAGAAAAATCACAATATGGAGCAGAAAATAAGCAGGACTAGGAACAAGAGATGCAGTTGTTGAGAAGATAAGAAGAGCAGAAATAAATTGAGAGCAAACATGCTTGGAGTAGAAGTGAGGACATACAAAAAGAAATCTTTTCAAACTCCTTAAAAAATAAGTTGCTGTGCTAAAATGAGAACATTGCAGCTCCCCAGCACCTCTGCCCAGGTGCTATGGAGCAGGACCCAGTGTGGCTCCATGTGGACTGTTCGTAGGGGCAGGGGGTGAGCCCTGGGCTGCTGCAGGGCTGAGGTTTGCCTTGGGCACTACTCACTGGGATGGTCTGTTTGGCACACAAGATGGAGCCTTCTCCATAATGTTAAAATCAGGTTTGAAAGGAAATGTTTCCAGACTGGTGCCAGGATTGTGCCCCTGCACCGTCCTGGTCCTGCCAGACTGGGCTCACCTCTCACCTCCCACGCTGCCACTCCAGTCACCAAGCCCTGCTCCTCTTCTCTTGCTGTCTGCAGAGACACACCAGGGCATGAATCTCAAACCTCCAGTTGGTGATTCCAAGAAACATTTTTCCACATGTCATTTTCTCCTTGACCTCTGTAAAGAGTTATGGGCTAGAAGTGAAATTCAAATCAGTAACTCCTATGTCTGCTCCCCCTACATTTCCTTCCTCTCCAAACTTAAAATGAGGAAATATAACAAAACCTGAACAGATTAATTGAGTCAGGGTGAGGATTTTAAACTTTATTCAATAAAGTGTTGGAGCCAACCAGAAAAATATTTTTTCATCTCTTTAATGCAGTGATCCAAGCTGCTCAGGACCCCATAGCCACAGATCTTGCCCAAGGCTTGCAGGTGCTTGCCTTGCAGTGCTGAAGGAGCAGTGCAGCACCCCCAGCTCTGGTGGGAGCTGTGCTGGCACAGCAGTGCTGAGGCACTGGGTGAAGGACCTGGGCACCAGCCTGGCTCCAGGGCCTTTGGCTTCCCATCAGCAGAGCTGTGTAAGGATGGAGATGTCCCAGATAGGATGGGGGCAATCTTTCTCTCTTTTAAAGATCTCCATCAGCTCCAACAGTCCTCTCAGTGAATGATGTTTTGTGCAGTGCACAGAAACCAAAACTGTAGGTCCATGTAACTGAACTTCAGATCCATCAACAAGAATAATCTCTTGCATATCTGAATCTGCAGCTTGGCTCTGGTCAGGAAGCTGTTTATCCTGTGATGGGCTGGGGTAAGTACAGGGCTGTTGGAATCCCACCTCACTATCCTGTGTGTTTTAACTCCATAGAAGCTCACAGGCAGGTGACTGAGCTGTTAATTGGGAAACTGCAAACACACAGGGCTTATCTAATTAATTTTTTCTTAATTAGTTGTGGATTACCACATTTTCTGGCACTGATTTTTGGGAATCCCCCTTGTCTCCTAGGTGACCACATCTAATTAGTACTCATTATCAGGCATTCCCAAACTGTTTTTAAGGACAACTGTAAAGTCTGTCAAGCAGTGAAGAGTGGAAATCCGTAGTGATCAATCCCATTCAGGGATGATGCATTTCAATGGGAAACCCACAGCAGTGCTGAATGAGGGAATGTAAACAGAGCCAGCACTTTCACTGCTTTGAGGAGTTTGTGGGGGAAGAAGTTCTGAGTGCAGCATGAGTCTGGCAAAGTCATGTGTCCCAAAAATGCTGTGGCACCACCAGTGAGGTACTGGTGGCAGGAATGGTGCAGCCCTACAGGGATCTGCTCTCCTGGGCAGAGGTGTCAGGGTGCTGGGCCAGCTAATCACTGTCTTCCTACCTGCCTCCCACCCCTCTGCTGCAGCATTTCCTTTTCTAGGCTTTCTGAGCCTTTCTGCAGATCTTGTGGCTGTTGTTCTCTGAAATGAGCATTGAGTTTCCCCTCCCAGAATAATGGAATTTAATGAAATTTAATACCTGCTAGGCTAATTTCTGGCCAATAAAAATAGCTGCATTGATGATGCCTGTAATCTATGTCCACTGCCACCATTGCAAGGGCAAATATGACCTAGTAGTGGTGAAAACAAAGAACATGGTGACAATTTTTGGGTCATCTTGGTGCTTCTGCTCTACGGAAGTCCTCAGATGTCTGGTTTCTGCTGGGGCAAAAGTCGTGGTGTGATTTCCCAGAGTGGGGGCATTGTCCCAGGCTGGAGCCTCGTGTGAGTAGGTCCAGGGCCTTCCCAGCACCCTGAGGTTCCCCTGTCCCCGAGCGTGGCTGCGTTTTGGGGGTGCTGAGCGTGGCAGTGACGGGCTGGGGTGAGGGCTGTGGATGGGCTGTGGCTGCCTGGAGTATCCTCCACATCCCCCTCATGCCAGGGTCTCCCACAGCTCCTGGCGTGTGGCAGCCAGGTAGAGCTGTGCTCCCACGGGGAGCTGCTTCTGCTCTGCAAAGAAGGGAGATAAAGCAAGCGCATTATTGGAAAATTGTTTTGTTTAATATAGGAAATTGGGAGGTCTGCTAAACCCTAGCTGGGGATGAGGGCAGAGCCTACATGCTTATAAACCTTGTAACTCTGGCCTGAGTCATGTAGATGAGAGTCTGAACAGTCCCTGGGGCACAATTAGGATAGGAAAGTAGCCTGCACTGATACAGAAAGTCCACGTTCTGCACAGAAGAGGGAACTAAAAAGCAGAAATACATACTTAAGTATTTATATATTCTGCTTTTGATATATGAAATATCTGGGAAGGCAACATTTTTGCAGGAAAGGATGTGGGTGTGACGATGCCAAAAAGCAAAGCCTTATTTTAGGATACATTAACATGAGTGTTGCCTGTATGGGCTCAGATATAAACATTCCTCCTGCATGTAATATCAGAGAACAAAAATATTTTATCTCTTAAAAATAATTATATATATATATATATATTCATTGAAAAAATACAGAGAAGTTGGTGAAGTACTGGAAATTTTTGAGAGAGATATGGAGATCCAACAGATATGACTCAGGAGAAAAGGCTGAAAGAATTGAGTGTTGTTGACCTGAAATGAGAAAATAAGAGAAGGGGAAGTGGAAGTCTTCAAACAGAGGAAAGGTTATTGCACAAAGGACAGCATTCAGTTGTCTTCTGTCCTTCTTAGGCCTAAATTTCCATGATTTTGAAAACCTACAGTACTGTTTTTTTGAAAATGAGGTTGCAGATGAGGACAAAAAATAATCAGTTCCTCTGAGTCTGCCATGGGAAATGCCTGCTCCTTCCAAAGGCATTTGCAACAACATGGGGAAACCCAAATGCAGGGACATTGTGGCTGAGCCAGCTGTGGCTGCGCGGGGCTGGGGTCCAGAGCTGGACACCATGCCAAGGATGGCACACACCTGCATGGGGACCTTGGTAGCCAAAGCTAGGATGAAGGTCTTCTGGAGAAGTTTTTGCTTCAGATGACTTTAAAGCTCTTTATGCAGTATCCTCATGCTTTTTGTGGGTACAGGTACATTATTTCATTATGCTTTCATGTGAAGTGTGAAAACTATCTTTACCAATCCTCTTAAATTAGTTAAATATAATATTCAGTGAGACAGGAGATAGCGAAATGTTAATTGAAACTGGAGAGGTGTTTATAGGGTGATAGAGTGTGGCCAGCTGTGACTAAAATTAATGTTCAGGGTCCTTGATAGTGATTCATATTCTAGAGTTTATTAAATATTTTCAACAGCAGTCAAAGCCACGTGGTGTAGTGTACTAGACTTGTGAGAATCCTTGGTGCAGTACCTGGCACTGCAGGGAGCAGGCCATGCAGGAGTGTTTTTACCTGGGCTGTTCCCCACGGCTGCTGTGAGGATCCTGTGCATGGCTCCAGGCCTGGCCCTCCCTGAGTGCCTCATTGGGCTCTCTACAATTGGAGACAGAGTTCTTTCCCAGAAAAAGGGTCAGTGCTGCTGGGCATGCTGCACTGGGCAGAGGATGCTCTCAGCCCAGCACCCCACAAGCAAAGTGTGGCCCCACTGCCCGTGCCTGGACATCCCTGAGCTTGCCCAGGGGCTGCTGAGCTGGGCAAGTCACGTAGGAATGGGACCTGTGACTCATTATCAGCTGCTCATTAGTAAAGACAACCCAAGCCTTCACCTCTGCTTTCCCATGCAGTAACAGAACAAGGAGCTGTCCCTGGCTGCAGGGCACGTCATTGCTTGGGGACATGTGAGTCTCCATGGGAAGCAGTGTCCCTGGACACTGGGGGCAGGCTCGGGAGGTCTGTGTGTGGGCAGGCAGGTCCCCTCACCTAGGAAGATGTCCAGCTCTTGTAGGTAATCGGTGACTGTAGTTGAAGTGCATCTTTTATCTTGCACTCACTCAGCTCTGTTGCTTTGTTGCTTTTGTCCATCTGGGACTGTCCTCCTGTTACCAGCAAACCCTGATAGCTCAGAGCCATCCCTCCTGTTACCAGCAAACCCTGATAGCTCAGAGCCATCCCTCCTGTTACCAGCAAACCCTGATAGCTCAGAGCCATCCCTCCTGTTACCAGCAAACCCTGATAGCTCAGAGCCATCGTCACCAGCTCACTGCTGCAGCCATTTGCAGTCATGTGCACTCCCTGGGAAGGGAGAGAAAATGCAACTTAGCAGGGATAAGTGATGGTGACATGTTACAGGTGACAGCCTCAGCACTTTTGCAAACCTTCTGCTTGCCAAAGGCAGCAGAAAACATTTGAAACTATTGAATACTGCAGCCAATAAGAAGATGCAGTAATTTATTGATGTTTCTAGCTTGCCTTTATTCCTTTCATCTATCTTTGTGCCTGCCCTGGAAGGCTGAAATAATGAATGTTGCTGTTTTTTTAATGAAGTTAGGTAAGCTGTTCACCTTTGGCTGGGAGGGCCTGAGCTCTTGTTATAGGGTCCTGACAGTAGCAGAGCTCATGAAGGAACCGTCCTTTGCTCTTCCTGGGTGTGTCCCTCCTGTGGGAGGGAGTGGGCTGAGCAGCCTTCCAGTGCTCCTGCTGCCGGGTGTTCATCTCTGTGGTGCTCTCAGTTTCTGTTAGGGACTCTTCAGAATCCCTGCCTGTGCTAGAAAACCCAGCAGCTCCCGGATGCCCACCATCTGCAGGGATTGGACTTTTCTGCTCTGAAATACTGAAGATGTTCAGGCTCTGCATGTATTTTCTTCTTTATGACAAGGCTTTGGGCTCAGATCTCATTGTCTTTGCAGTTAGGGCTGTGCAGTCTTGTGCTGCCAGCATATGCCATTTCCCACAGCTCCTGAACCCAAACTGACAAAATGATTCTGCATAATCCCATTGGCAGCTCATTAAACCATCAGCACATCCCATCACTGTGGAGAGAGCCAGAGTGCTAAAGGAGAAACCAATCCCCATCTAGCACCATCCCTGATGATGCTGAGTGGATTCCTGCCTGATCCATTCCCACTGTGAACTCATCCCTGGCAGGAGCTGCCAGGCCATGGAAACTTGCTGCTATTTGTGCTGGTTTTCCTCCTTTGGAGCAGATGCTGCTGTGCCACTTGCCATGTGTGGGCCATCTGGTCTCTCTTAATACTGTGGTGCTTGTTTCCGAGGCTGTGGGCTGTCCTGCTTGGGCTATGCCTGGTTCATTTTCTTAAAAACATCAAAATGAATTATCCCTGTCATATCAGTAAATCAGGAGGGCCTCAGTGGAAAGAGGGAGCATGAGCTTGTTGTGCCAGGGATTCCCATCCTTCCAAATTTCCAGGTACAGGTTGAGTATCTGCCCCCCTGGGTAATGTCCATGACCCTGGATCTTTGACTGGCAATGCTTTTCTTTCATGAAGCATTTACATTATCTGAATTTGAGTTATTTTGCTACTAATATTCCAACAGTAAGCACAGACAAAAGGAGTCACCAGCCATCCTCAAATTCCAAGGCACTTGTCACTCACTAGAATATTTGCAGATTAGCTAACAATAGTCCTCAGAAATCAGTAACTATTTTCAGTGTTCCTTGTGAACTTGCAAATACTAATGCCAGCTGCTGCCTGGTCCCAAGAGTGCCAGGAACTACAGGAATGTCTCCACTGCTGTCCTCGACAGAGTGACTGGGGAGTCTCCTCCTAGTTTATTGTGAAGGCAACTGTCTGCAGACAGGGCAACCTACTGAAAATGTAACTTTAAAAATGTGCAAAAATGAGGTCTACTGATTATTTCATTGCAGAGAATGGGAGACATTTTAAATACTTTTAGGAGAAGTCTTAGTCTGGATCTGAGTGCTGCCTCATGAATCGAGGTCAGCTGGTGTAAGCTGTGCAAATGTCCCAAGCCTCTTGAGCTTAGGAAGGAGTTTAGAAGACTTTGAAGTGCTCTTGATCTTCAGAAGGACATCTGCAGCTAATGGTCTGTGCGAGCACACCAAGAGCTGTGAAGTTATACCACTGCTGTCTTGAGCCTGCTCAGTCCCACTAGGCTTGCAGGACCCTTTAATACAAGTTCAGAGACAAGCAAGTTGTAAAAAATGCACTCTTGTGCCAACAGCCGATAATCTAGTGCTGGTTAAGTCAGGTGTAAAATGTCATGCTGGGGCTTTAACTATGGTGTTTGACTGCCTGCTGAAGTATGGCACACAGTGTTACAAGGATTTCAATAAAAAGGGCAGAAACTCCAAGCTCTTTGCTGTACAACTCAAGGTTTATTTTGTAATTGTATCTAAATAGAAAAATGTCTGCTTATTAGATATGCAGAGTAGCAGAATAGTAGGCCAAATTGTTTTAATTCCAAACCTAATAAGCAGGAAAAAAAGCTTTGCTGTGAATTCAGGATTGATATTGGTTTTTAGGAACAGCTTTTTCATCTGTCTCTCTTCTCTCATTAGCTGATGGTGTCGGGAAGTTCTGTGCTAATGAATGGCCGCAAAGTTCTCTGCAAGTCCTTCAGATAAAATACCCACAGGAGCACAGTGGAGGGTGCAGTCACCTCTCAAAGGATGCTGTGTGCTGCCAGCCAGGACCTGAAGGCTTTGCTGTGCTGGATTCAGATCAGATACAGAGCTATGATCATCTCCTGGGGTGGGGGAAGGTTTTGCCTCCAGTCCTGGAATTTGTGGGTCTAGCACCCAGTGGAGCCACACCAATGTCCTGGACACAGTCTCTGGGACACAGATGCATTGGCACCAACACTTCACAGCATCAGTACAGGAGGAAAAGCCTCTGGTCTGACACAATTCAGCCTCCAAGTCCCTGTCTGCAGTACACACGGGCTGCTGAATCTGGCACTGGAGCTGATCAGTATCCCCTGGCCTCCCTCCATCCCTGCAGCCAGCAGCGCCCTGTTCCTCAGGCAGGACTCGCAATCCCCTCTCACTCTGAAGTCCAGAAGTGAAGCAGAAGCTATGAAAGCCAGGCTGGGGTTTGTCTCCCTCTGGACCTTTTGCCCTGCCAGGGGTGGTGGAATCCATGCCCAGCTCTGTCTGAGGCAAGAGCAGATGCCTTTGTGACAGCCTCAGCAGGTGTCCTGAGCAGGCTGGGAGGTGTTTTTGTGTGGCAGCCCTATCAAGGCTGTGGCAGTTTTGTTCCTGTCCTGATGGGTTGCTCTGGTGAGATGCCCCAGCATGGTGGGACATGCTGGGTGCCAAGGACAGGGATGTGCTGTGACAGAGATGTCTTCTCAATTCCTCCAAATTCCAGAATGGTGCTTTATTAACTAAAAAGAGCAATAAAAATGCACAAAGTCACTGTGCTAAGCATCACATTGTCCAAGACAGAAAGACACATTGGACGACTAATAGGTTATATGAAAGGCAAGTTTAGGTGACAAGCTGCCAGTGTGACACAGCAGAGTTGCAGCAAGGAGATTAGGGGTGGTTCCTGAAAGGCCACATTGTCAGTGTCTGTGACAGTGGGACAATGGCCATGCCCCCTGTGAAATGGGAGTGACAAGGGGGTTCCCTGCTCAGTTCTCCAGTCACACCTGGAAACAGCAAAGCCTCTCAGTGATATTTCTGAAGGGCTGCTGCAGAGCTGTGGCAGGTGTCCCTGTGCTGGCCAGGAGGGGGCTTCTTCTACACCCCAGGCTTGTCACCAGAACAGGTGGGCAAGCCCAGGCAGCTCTAGCTTTGCCATGGCTCTCTGGGTCCAGGACAGGAGAAGTCAGCTGAGTGTCCTCACAGCAGAGGTCCCAAGGCAGTGGCAGAGCCCAGAGCTGGATCCTGCTCTGTGCCAGGGAGGCCCCATGGCCTGTCTGACAGGACTGCTCGAGTGCCATGGGAATGCTTTGCAGGGGATGAGAGCTAGGTCCTCCCAGAGCCCAAATGAACCTTTGAACCATCTTTGTTCTCCCAGGCAGAGCTCTCTGACTTGCTTGGATATCACTCAACACGTATTGTGAGCATGGTCTCTGTTCACAGCACCATCAGAATGGAAGTGGAGTGTGCAGGCTGTGTGACCAAGAGGGATTTGGCTCAGTGGGAGAGCTCAGAGAAATCTCTAGACTCTTAATTTTTTTTTGTCAAATGGTCACTGGAGGGTTAATGTAATTTTGATTTTAATTACATTGCTGGAGGGCACACTTACACACGGGAGAAGACATAATTACCAAGACATTTTATTAAGATATTATTTAATTTTATTGATGTGTCACAAGCAAAGGCACAGAAATGTACAAATCAATATATACTTACATCAATGTTTAATCTACTTTCAGCATTTTTGCCTGTTCTATTTATGCAGTTACTAGTTGATAAATTAAATTCCTGGAAATATGCAGAACATTAATGAATTTTCAGCAAATTCATGCCTTGTGTATTTGTTTCAGTGGGAAGCCAGAACACCAACAGGCTTTCATCTCCTTTCAGCAAAATTTTATGACCCCTCTCATATGCCTTGCTGCTCACCATTACCAGGCCACATATGATCCTTTTCTTTCCTTGATCACCTTTTCCAGAGCAGGATTCAGACCTCAAAGGTCAGGATCTCCTGCCTGGAAGGCAGACTTGAGTGAGGCAGAGTGTCAGCCCCCAAGCAGAGCAGGGTCATGCTGGGCAGTGCAGGTGCTCTGGGCCTCCTCCCAGCAGTGCTTTGGAGTAACAGTTCTGGCTTTTCTCTGGAGCTCCTGGGGCTGCTCACTGCTAATGGCAGAGAGGCATTTACAGGATGCCACGGTGCAACTGCATTTGTCACTCATTGCAGGAGGCAAAATCTGCTTAGATCTGATAGAAAAACCCCAGCCTGTCTAGGGGGCTGTTGCACAGGACCAGCTCCTGAGCAGCCCGTGGTGCTGTCCCCACAACAAGAGTGACAGCAGCACGAAGCCAGGCAGCCTGGCAGTGACAGAGCAGCAGGATGGGGTTCAGAAGGGAAACAGAGCTCCTGGAGAGCTCATGGACCAGGCTCCACAGAATCCTTCTTGCTGTACTCTGATGCTGAGGCTGACACAGCACAAGGTTACTTTCAGATACAGGCAAAATCAGGTTCAAGATAGATTGAAGAGCAGTGAACCATCTTTTCACCCACATTTACAGCTGGGAGAAGAGTAAATGTAACCTGAATGGTCAGAGATACATGGTCAGAGAGAAACTGATGTCTTCATCCCCATGAGGTTTCTGATCTTTTTCTCTGGCTTTTTTTTTTTTTTGTTTTTTTTTTTTTTTTTTGCTTTTTCTGTTTGAGAGGTCTGCCTTGCTTTCTCCAGGCCTGAGGAGCAAGTTATGGATGGCCAGCCCAAATATGGGCCTTGCCATGTGCTAGTTTTGCCTTTCCTCTCCGTGCATGGGCAATTGCCTTTTCATCTTTCCACTTTTCAGGCTCCTGGTTTTCCCAGGGCTGCACTGCTCCTGTGCATTGTACCTTACACAAAGCACCCTTTGCACATCTCCACTCACTGCCATTTGCATCCAGTGCCTGTGGTTGAGAAATCTGTGATGGAATCTCTGATCCAGATGGCTGCTGAACTACCCTGACTTCAGACAATTTGTCACCGCTGGAGGGATTGATGTTGGGAAGCACTTTCTGAGGTGCCTTTTATCTTCCCACACTCACGGTGCTGCAGCACAGTTCCTCAGTTGTCTTCATCTATCAGCTGTCCCAAGTTCATATTTTTTCTCCTGGTTCAGCTTCTTCCGAGTCATGCAGGTGCCCCTTCCAGTGACTGCTTTTGCCTTCCCCCTGTACAGGTAGGTGGGTGTGTGCTCCTGGGCTGATTTTCATTAATGCCTTCCAGATGCTGCCTCGACTGGTCAGTTTTGCAGGAATTCTGGCATGGCCCTTCCCTGCTTCCTTGCAGAATTGAGCCATCTTTTTTCCCAGGCAGTAGCTGCCATCTGCACCAGAAGGTTAATTTGTTCCTCTTCCCTATAACTGCATTTATCACATGGAAGTGGTTGTTGTGGAAAATATTGATCAAACACTGGCTTTTCCCTGGCTGGACTGAAACAGAGCATTTCAACTACTCAATTGCTCAGGATTTCATGTGGTGTGCAGCAGCTCTGGAGAGTGTGTGCATGGGGGTGTGTGTGCACATATGTTTTGTGGTGGGGCAGTGCACAGTGGCTGCTGCTCTCTCTGTTCCAGCCTCCAGCACTTCCAGCAGTGGCTTTTCTGGAGCTGGATGTGTGTGGCTGACACATTGCACAGTGCAGCTTTCCTGCTGCATTCAGCCCCAGCTGAAGGCTGTTGGCAGCAGTTCTGGACCCCCATGTGTGGCCAGGAGGAGGGAGGGAGGCAGGGCTGGATGGATGTGTGTGGAGAGGAGGTGCTGTCCCTGTCTGGGAGCAGAGGGCTGGGGGTCTGTAACTTGGCACTACGTGCCCACAGAGAGTATGTCTGGATGTGACCTGGTCAGTGGGAATGCTCTGTGTTAGTCTGCTTGAGAGCTGAACTCAGCCCTTGGCACCTGCCTGGCGCCTGTGGCGGCTCTGGGTTGTTTTGGAGACTCTCCCAGCTCCCTCACGCTGCCCCAGCACCGCCACAAACGCCTGCCATGGTCTGAGCTCCAGTGCTTGTCTCCCTGTTAAAGAGCAATACAATAGCAACAGCTCCTGGCAGCAGCTGCACAAACCTGAGTTGTTTCGACAGCCCCTTATTTCAGCCCTGTGCTGTGGAAGTCTTGTGGGAATGTTTACTGGAGCAGCTCGTGGTGGCAGAGCCGGGGCACAGGAGAATGTACAGGAGAGTACATTCTCCTGTGAATGATCATGACAGGCTTAGTGCAAAGACCTGTCCCTGGTCTGCACTGGGTGCTTTTCAGGCACTTATTTACCAGGGAAATAAGGGCTGGGGACCACAGCCCTCGGGCACCTTCAGCAGTGTGGAAGCAGTCCCAGCCCCATGCTGGCCGTGCACGTCTGAGCGTGGGCTGTGTCCAGCTGGGGATGGCACTGGGCTCCTTGTCCTCATCCTGCCAAGGAATCAAGGGCATTCATGTGAGGGCTGGGGCCATGGCAGAAGTAACAAGGGGCAGCCAGGAGCAGTAGCTTGGGCTGGGCTCTCCATCTATGTCCTGGTGTGCAGAGCAGCCGAGCAGACACCAGGAGAGTCAGGAGCAGTTTTTTTAGGAAGGCTGAGCCCAGTATGGAGCTCTGACCTGGCACAGTGGGGATAGGCAAGGAACCAGCCTGGCTCTGAGAGTCACAGGTGCAGGGAGCCCATGTGCTGAACGGTGGGTGCTGCTGGGGCCAAAGGAAAGCAACTGCCTGGATCCTGGCACATGCCAGGACACTGCCAGCTGGAGCACGGCGTTCACCTCTGTCTGGAGCAGGGTCAGCCCTTTTGGCTACTATCTGCCCCTTAAAAACGAGCAGAGGAGCCACCAGAGGAATTCTACTTCTGCTAGAAGGAGAAAGGCACTTGGCTGGAGATGGCGCCTGTAGCAGGCAGCGGAGAGCGGGTGGCGCATCCCTGAGCTGCAGCGAGCGCAGCTCCGGGGACGGGATGCCGTGACCGCGGTGCTCGGGGCTCTCCACCAGCGGGGAGCTGATCCCGGCAGCCGCAGGCAACTCGAGCCTGCTCTTTTTCTGCAAAATCTGGCACACTGTCCAATACAGATTCACTAGAAGAGCTGTACTCTGCCAGTATATGAAAATTTAATTAGGCAGTAAATGCTTTCTGCTTCCAAGCCCTGAGGCTGAAGAAATCCAGAATGTCTTTGGGTTTCTTAATGGGACAATTGTCCCCTCCAATAGGCTGTGAATGGTGTTAGTGACATTGGGCAAAGCCTGCCTTCTGCATTACATTTGTGCACTTGCTGACCTTCCGGTGCATCTCTGCATCCCCCTGAATGCTCCCGGGGGTGTGGGAGGGACCCTGCTGAGCCCGACCCCTCTCATGGGTCACTGAGGACACGGCTCCTCCACTGCAGGAGGAGCTCACAGCACTACCAGCTCCGAGGCTTTTATCCCAGCTCTTCTTTGGAGGGTCTGGGAAGGCTCAGAGCCAGGATGAGGGCAGCAAACCCCTTCTCCCCATGGTGGCACCCCTCCTCGCTGGCACTGTGCCACCCTGCCCTGAGCTCTTGCTGCGAGAGCCTTGGATGAATGTTAATATTAATGTTTGCCATTACTTCACTCTCTGCCCTGTGCAGGAGCTTACCGCTTCAGCAGACGCAGATTTTCTGTCCTGGCCAGTGTGTACTCTTGTCACTAAATTAGATACAGTCCCTTCCTCAGAAAGCTCAAACCCTAAAATAAATTATGATGCAAAATAAGGAGTTCCTGTGCTGTGGAGAACCAAGTTCTGCTGGAGTCACAACCTCTGTCAGTGCCACAGCGTGGCTCTGCTGAAGTCAGGGCTGTAGCTGTTCTGTTCCACAGCTCGGACAGAAAGCTTCACCACTGAGCAACCTCTGAGAGTCCAGCTCTGCTGCTGAGCCTCCTCACCTGGAGAGCTGTTTGCACATTCTGAGTATTGATTCTGAAAATGCAGCTTGTCCTCGTAATTTAAAGAAAGCAAGAAATTTTTAAGCACTGGGAAAGCTCCCAGTTCTTTAAAACCTGTTTGGCTTAAAGAATGAAAAAAGGAAGTATTTTTTACATGTCTTGATGTCCTTTTGGGTGAGGAAAAGGGGGAATCGTTCAACACCTTTCCGCAGGAACCCAAATGATGTACATATTGCAGGAAACTCATTAAAACACATTTCCAATATCAAAGGATCATTCCTAATCCCTGGCAACCTGCTGCTTCAAACAGCAGCTTCAGCCTCCCAGCTGGTGTGTTCATTTCTGGGACAGCTGCTGCCCACTTCCATGTTTGCTCTCCTGTCCCTCCCTAGGGCAGCACATCCTCCACATCGTTCACATCTCCATTTGGGATGCAGGAAATACCTCAGGAACAGACACTGAGCAAAAGCTAAATCATGAGCAAGGAAGCTGCTGCTGTGAGCTGGGCAGGCACCATGGACTGCACGAGTGTCACTGGCGTCACAGCACCTCTGTCCAGCTGCCACCCCTCTGCATGGGACACGCCGCCTGCTGCTGCTGCTGCTGCTGCTGTCTGTCTGCCCACACCACTGGCCCAAGACTGGCATGGGAGCCAGCACATGCCAGATTGACAGCTGAAAAATTGGCACTTTTTTTTTTCTTTTATTGTAATGCAGAAAATAATTTCACCTTGGGGTCTGTGGCAGCTCAGGAAGTTCCACAGCAAGCAGACCTTGGAGGAAAATACTGGTCTTCACCCTGGCACAGACAGGAGTGGTGTGAAGCAGCTGCACTCCCTGGACAATGGCATCTGCTCAGAAACCTTCATCCTTCTTCAAACCTGGTGCCCGTGAAGAGCCTGTGACTGATCTCCTTGGCTCTGACTAGTCCCAGGCTCTCGAGGCCATGCAAGTTGCTGCTGGGATCTCACTCCTCCCATCTATTCCCAAAACTTCAAAAAGAGCCTCTCTGAGCTTTTACTCTAGATGTTTGAGACACTTGTCACTTTATGAAATGTCTTCATGATTTTAAAATGAGGGGTTTGAGAGAAACTGTTGTTATTTATAGATACTTGTGTGCTATCAAAGCACTTATCAGTGCCACGCCCCAGAGCTCCAGTGAATGCCTGCTGATGGCCACTCTGGAGATGCAGCTGGACAAGGTGGGCTGTCACCTGTGCCCCCCCAATCCCGGGGCTGCAGCCCCCACCAGGGTGGGTACGTATCACCCTTGGTTTGGAGCTGCTCACTGGGAGACAGTGGCACAGCCAGCAGAGCCTCCAACAGGGGTGAATTCTCCCAGACAGCCCTGTCACAGTGGGGCCTGTCACCTTTGGGACTGCTGCTGTGACATGGCCCAAGACACCCAGGCAGAGCATTGTGGGGGGCACAGTGCAGCTGTGGGGGTGCTGCTCACTGGCTGGAAGACTGCTGGTGCCACTGGGGACCCGTGTGCCTGTGCCCTCAGCTGGTGCCCAGAGCTGAGTCCAGTCAGCAGCAGGATGCCAGCGCCACTGTGGTGTAACCTGGAGCTGAGCTGGAGCCAGGGGTGCCAGGTGCTGTGCATGGGCAATTGGTTTTCATTCAGGGAGGGTCAGTTCTCCTCATGAAACAGCCTGTTAGTCACTCAGAGCTCTCTGAAATCCACTGCTGGGAGGGTGGCTCAGAGGGTCTTATCAGCTGCTGGGCCTCTTTGGAGTAGGAGCCTTTGCCTGCATCTCACAGCCACATCTCCCTGGGGAATCCATCTACCCATCTCAGCCCCATAAGAAGTGTTAACATACAGGGAGCAATAAACATCCTCTGGCTATTATTTTCCATTTGCGTGGTCAGCTCAAACAGACAGCAGCTCACAGCAGGGTTTGATATGCTTATATTGATTTTCTTTATAGATTAGAGTGATTCAAGCAGTTATAAGGTTAATTTCAGATGATTAACTTCACCATATTGTAATATTTGATTTAGATTGGCTTTCAAACACTTTCCAGCTATTGATTTTCAATATCACACTTCTAGCACTGCAGCCAAATGTCATTTAAATAAAAGGTTGACAGAGTAGAAAATACCCACATCAGTCCTGAAATACCCACATCCAGCCTGGATCAGCCCTGGTACTGCAGGGTGGCACACACGTCTCCAAAGCAGGCTTTGGCCAAATTAGTGCTGGGCTGAGGCAGTTCCTGGGTGAGGGTGGCTCTGGCCTGGCAGGGTCTCACCAGCTGTGGTCCCCTCCTTCATTGCTGTGACCAGCATGAGCCAGGGCTGCCCAGCACAGCATTGCTGTGTCCCTGTCACACGGGCCAGGGGGACTCTGGTGTCACTGCTATTGGCAGGGCTGCTGCTCTTTTGTTTGTGACATTAAAACTCCCATATAAAAATCAACCATGAAATTGCTGGATATCAGGAGAAGTTTGACCTTCCTCGTGGCTTCAGATAATCCCCCCATCCTGGGGAGGTGCAAGAGTTGTAAAATGGATAACAGGTTTTCTTTACATCAGCTGAAAGCAGCTGGGGATTTGGAGACTGTAGGAAAATTACATGTGTGTGATTTTATAGGAAGCTTCCTCTTAAAATACGCAGATGGGACATGAAATCTTTCCTTTTCAAGGGATCCTCACTCCTCAGAATGTGCCAGCCCAAGGGAAGGTCGGTGCTTATGGTTCTGATAAAGGCACTGGAGATGTGGAATGTGAGCAGGAGGACTTGTGTCCAGCACCCCCTTTGGCAGAGCACATCCAGGGAGCTTTTTGCTTTTTTAATGGCTCGTGTCTTCTTCTCTCTCTCACACTTTTATTTTCAGGGGCTATTTTCCTCCTCTCATTTTGGTGATGTGCTGAATACAAATGAGACTTAGAATACACAGAGCTATTAGACTGACACACACTCATTTTGTAGGTTTGGAAGAAAAATAAACCCCTGCTCAAGTTAGCTTGGCACAGCTAGAAAATGATGTGAGCACCTGGCTGGCAACAGTCCCCTCACTGCCCAAAAACCTCAGGGCCACTCGTGAGTGCCCTGTGCATGGACTGTCCCCCCAGCCTGGGGGGTGCTGGAGTCCAGGGCTGTGTCCTGTGGCTGCTCTGGCCCCTGCCCCCAGGGAACCTTCTGGAACCTGCCTTGTCTGGAGTGCCCAAGTCCCAGGTTTATGTTCAGGCCATTGCTCTCTGTGCCTGTGCCTCCTGAGGGGGAGGGATATTGCTTCCCATAAATTTCAGGGATTCTTTACAGAGTGCCTGGCTGGCCACAGCGGTTCAGATAGAGCTGATCAAATACTTGTCAGATGGATTGTCTGATTAATTTTGTAATTTCAAATTATTTATTTATAACTCATCTGTAATAACTAATATTTATATTGCTTCATGACCAGCAATGGTTTGCCCTTTCTGATGATAAATCCCCATACACCTGCAGCAGCTGATGCTGATGGCCTAAATTTGGGAACAATAATCCAAGTAAGGAGTGCTCTGTAATCCCCTTGCAGGCTGCAGAACATGTGTATTATCTTCAGCTCTTTCCCACAATTCTTCCACATACACTTTTTGACAAAAGGAGACTGTACAGACCCCACAAAGGTCAAAGCTATTAAAAATCTTTTCAGTGAGCAGTGCTGCATATCTCCAAACACTCACAGCTCTCCAGGGAAAGTCAGAACTTGCATTTTTCACCTCTAGCTCTTCTAGTCCTGTCCAGCACCCACTGAAAGAAACCTGTGTGGAAAAATCACCTCCTGAAGCCCCTGGGTTTGTCAAACCAGGCAGATGAAGCAGCTGTTGGCTTGTCCCTGTTGAACCCAGCAAGATAAATGCATCTGTTCAAGTAATTCATGTGACTGGAAAAATACAAGACGTGAGATTCAAGGCATTTTAAAATACAAAGGAACATTTGTTCAATAGTTTTTCAGGTATCTGTTGAATCTGTATTGCTTAAGAAAAACATGGCTTAAATAGACCTTGCAGTCTCTGCTCCAAGACCATATGTCTTGGCAGGATTTTGTTGCTCACTGTCTTTACCTGCTTTCACCTCATTGCAAGATGCCTCAGAAGCTCCCTCCAGGAACTTCTGGGTTTGAATGATGTACCTAGCTGTGTCATCTGTGTTCCAGGCTGGGTTGTCTGCCTGCCATCCCACTTGTGTGTTAAATGAAAGCAGTTCCTACACAGCCCAGGACAGCTCCCTGCTAATGGCCTTTGTCCTGCAGACATCCATGATTTAAATCTGCTCCCTGCTCCTGCTCCTCAGCCCGAGCTGGGAGAGGCTGGAGGTTCTGCACAACTTGCTGTGTGTGGCCAGGGATGCCACCCTCACGCTGGCGAGGCTTCTGAGAGATGATGTGAAGATGACATTGCCTGCAGCCTCTCAGTCTGCACCAATTAAACAGAGAAATTAAAAAATGTCTGAGTCAATTAAAAAGAGGAATGAAACAATGTGATAAACAGGAGACAATGGAAACAAAGCTGGCACATCTAAGGACGCCCAGTACAGCAGCCATACGAACAGCTGTCTGTGTCAGTGCAGTGCTGCCTCCCCTGGGCCTCTGCAGTCACCTCACCAGGGCATGGGACCTGTCTCATGGGGGGCTGGCACCTGAGACTGCTCAGAGCCCACTTCTGAGGGGATTTCTCCTCCTTGGTCTGGCCTCTCCTCCTGGCACCTTCTCTCTTATGCCAGCAGCAGAGTCCAGCAGATCTCTTACCTCTGGGCACTTGGGCAGATGTTTTCTGGCCTCAGGAGCAGGGTGCTTGGTGAGGAGTGTGGGGACTTTGAAGGAGTCACAGAGCCAGCTCTGGAAGGGCAGCATCCCTTGAACCCAGCCTAATGCATCGTCTCAGCCTGGAGCTCAGAGATGAGACAGACCAGCACAGCAGTCAGAGCTGCTCTCTGTGGTCACAAACACGGCATCCAGGTTAACATGTGCCAGAAATGAATTCTTAGTTCCTCCAGGGAGCTTGTATGTTTGGGTGAGCTAGAGTGTGGCTGCCTGAAAGATAACAACCTGCAGGATTCCTCACTGCTGCCCTCAGTGTGCTGGCAGAGGGGAGAGGCTGTCTACAGGCAGGACAAGTCTCTCCTGGAGGCTAGGAAAGTGCAGCTGGAATGTGTTTTCCAAATAACTTTACAGAAAATTATAAATCAGCACCGTAACTACAGCTGTGTTTGGCTCAGTTGTGTGGAGCAGCTTGCAGAGGTTGCAGGAGAGAATGGTGCTGTGGGTCAGCCCTTGACACCTTGGGAAATGTCACTGGCACACTGAGACCTTGGGCATTGTCACCAGAGTCACCTCCACAGCCTGGCTGCGGGGCTCAGCCCCACGGGGCTGCGGGTCCAGGTGATGGTCACAGGCAGCCACCCCCGAGGGTCCTGAGCAGAGGATGTGCCAGCACCTGGGCTCCTGTTCCTGGCTCTGCTGGGGCTCCTGGACCTGCTGGAAGGGCCTTTGGCTCCCAAAACCACAGTCAGTGGCAGTCCCCAGCTCACTGCAGCCCAGCCCAAGATGGGGATGGTGCCAGGTGTAGCAGGCACAGACAGATCCTGTACCCTTGGAGAGGAGAAGTCAATGGACAGTCCATCCCAGCTCCCCTCTGCCCAGGCTGGCAGCAATCCAGCTTTCACGGGTTTTTCCTACAGTCAATTGAGTGACTTTTCTTTCCTAGAGCTGTTAAGCAGCTAAGCCAGACTCTCTTTTCTGTGTCTAATTGGCACTTTCAGCTGTAAGTAAGGTGATCTACAAATCATTTTGATCTCTGTTCAGTTCTTTGATCTTACTGTTGTTCTCAGGTGCATGTAGTGACAGCACAATTAATTAATTGCAGGCTGATAATTGTGCAGCTGCAGCATGCTCTAGTTCATGCTTAGAGTTTTACTAGTTGAGTTGCCAGGGTTTGTCATCAATTCTGGCAAACAAGAGTGATCTGAAATAGCATTCGTTGACCTTTTCAGCATGGGTAAGTCCACAGGCAGAGTGCACATGCTGGGGAGGAGCCCCAGCCTCCTACACGGGAGGCACTCAGCACCCGGAGCTGACAGGCATGAGGTGCCCAGCTGCAGATTGGCAGCTCCTCGGGATGTTGGATTATTTATCAGTGAATGCTCTATGATGCTCACTACATCCAGCCTGCAGAGAGAGGAGAGAGCTGGACAGCACTTCAGGGAATAATCCAGAGACCTTTGCTGGTGTTAACTCTTCTGTATCCTTCAGTCTGAAAGGGAATTAATTAAACCTTGTGCTGCAGGGTTTTGATCCATCCCTGCTTCAGGACAAGATGAGTCCCAGCAACAGAGTAGGATGTTCTGTACTGGATGCTCTGCTCTGAAATGTCTGGCAGGAAAACAAAGCAGATGCATCAAATCAAATGTGATTTGTTTGTGCTGGTCCCTTGGCTTATGCTTTCCACACCAAGGAGGTGACATCACTATCCTAATTCAGGGCCACAGGGTGACCTGGCACTATGGGCAGGGATCAGTGCAGTACCTGTGGGTCAGGTGGGTGCCCTGGGGAAAAGGCAGGAGGAGCCATTTGCTAATGCTGGGGACTGAAGGACCTGTGAGGGGAAGCCCCAGTCCTCTGGGCTGGGCACACATCTTTTGGAGCCAGCTTTGCTGCCATCCGTGCTCTGGCAGGGCTCGTTCAGCTTTTGCAGGCTTGTGCTCCACAGGCTGTCAAACCTCTGCCAGAAGAGCCAGTGGACAAAAGAGCCTCGCCTGTATATTCTGCTCCCTTAAAACAAGGCAAATATTTCAGTATCTGTTGAAGAATATTTGCATTTTTATGGATAAATTCAAGAAAAAAGGCACCACACAATCCCAATTTGCATCCCTTATTTCCATAGAAACTACAGGAGCCTTAATTGCTTTCATGTGCTTTTGATGAAAATTGAGTGGGGTATCTTTATCCTGCCATAAGGTGGGAAGAAAAATTGGCATTCAAAATAATATCTAATGGTTCAAAGGATACTTTTGCAAAACAACTTTCTGTGATTTATTAAATAGCTTGGTGTTTTTCAAATAATTGGAAAAAAAAACTTTCTAGAAAACTTGTTGCAAGCCTTCACTAAACTGCTGCAGATTGACATCTGCGGTGTGGAATGAGGGCTGTGTGCCAGGCTGTGGCTGCTGAAATCGAGGGCATTCAGCCCCTAATCAAAGTTCAGACCCTAGCAGGAAGCAATCAAGAATTTGATATTGTAAGCTATGCAAGCCTTTTTAACTGTAGAGGGGGGAAATGTTAGTGATCAGCGTGGCAGCAGGAGAGATTGGGGCTCAGGACCAGCCCTGGCACAGGGCTGTGGGCAGGGTGCAGCCCGGGGGCATTGCCCGGTGCCCCGGGGGCATTGCCCGGTGAGCTCAGCACGGCGAGCGCTGCTCCTGCGGCAGGGCTGGGCTGGGCTGTGCCTGCGCCGCTCAGCCTGCCACCAGCCCATTTATATTTGATGGTGTTTGGATGAATTATGCACATAGCCACTAAGAGAAATTTAATGATGGGTTTCGTCTTATTTTTTATAGATTTCAGCCTTTGAATTAAGCAGCAGTTCACTCTAAGTGCTAGAGGCGGTGGAAGGGAATATTCCAGTCCCTGTGTCCATCGCAGCTGCTCTGCCGAGCAGAGTTAACAAGTAAACACTAATCGCCCGCAATTATTGCCCATGACGTGCTCTCTTCACCTGAGATCACACAACAAAGGCCGAGTGTGCTGTCGCAGGAGGAGGCGGGTGGCAAGGAGCTGTCAGGATGAAATAACAGCACAGACCTGTCAAACGCTGGCTGCGTGAAAGACCGAAATCCTCTCTCGATGGCCCCTCCGTGCAGCGAGGAAGAGCTATTGCTGTGTAATTATAAACTGTCTGTAGGGCTTATCTCGGGGTCGGGGTTGACGTTACAATAATAGGGTGGATGAGCTTTATTTAAGGGATCATGTGAGGGGTACACATGGCAGCAAAGGAGCGTGGTGGGTGATTAACACCGGCACGGAGCCGGTGTGCTCAGAGGAAAAGGAGCCTGCGCCTGACTGGTTACAGCTGAGCGTGCCGGGAGGGCAGCTGGTCTCTGGGGCTGCTTTGGGCAGCAGCCCCTTCAATCTCCGTGTGAGCTGTGGGGCTGCAGTAAGCTACGGGGATCCATTGCTATTTGCAGAGGAAAGACAGCGCTCTGCTCTCTGCCCTGGCCCTGACAGTGCAGGCAGGTCCTGCAGGGTGAGAGTCCTGAGGACGAGGGAGCCTGTATGAAGGCACTGTGCCCGTTTCTGCAAGCTCGGACCATCTCACTCAGTGAGACTGGTGGAGCTGGTGCCACTCAGGGGAGTTAGTAGTGGTATTAACTGGAGGAAATACTAAGAGTAAGTATTAGCCTTGTATTATGTAGAATTTTAAAGCGCTTCATTAATTTACAATTCCACTTTTTATTAAATTAATTTGCATTTTAATGAAAAAAAATAAGTGGAGCCAGCTCTCTTCTTGAAGTGGCAATAACATGCCACCTGTATGTGAATGAGTGTGCCCAGCGAGCTGAGGTGGCTCGGCATTCACAAGCTCACAGCCCTGTGGGGGACTGTCCCCAGGCAATGTCCCCTCCCTTCCCCGTGTCCTTGAGCAGCCTGCACGCCCAGGCTGGCTCTGTGTGGGGGCTGCAGCTCAGGCTGGGCTTCCTCTAAGCGTGGGGGAAAGGCAGGAGCAGGATGCAATGATCCAAACTGGAAAAGTCTCCTGCTGTGGCCAGCATGCCACCGTGCCCTTATCGACAGGGCCACTGTGTGTCCCTGCTGCCAGGGACAGACAGGGGCACACAGGGCTATGCAGGGATAGACAGGGCCACCGTGTGTCCCTGCTGCCAGGCCCTTTCTTCCCCAACAAACAGGGGCTGTGACAGCAAAATACACTGGGACAGAAGAGCCCCAGCACCCTCCCCTCTCAACATGCAGGGCAAATGGAGGAGTTCAGCTAAAGGTTAAAAAAAGTAAAAATTCCCATTGCTGGGCACCCTTTGGGATGTGCAGTGTGCTCCCTGCCAGTGCCAGTGGCCCTGACAGATGCCTGTGATGCTCAGAGTGTGTTCCTGATCCGGGATTGTTGCTCCTCAGGGAGATCAGCCTCCTTTGGCTGGCAGGTATCAATTCTGGAGGGAAGCAAGGCACACTTGTGTAAAGTAAATAGCAGAGATCGTTCTGACATCACTGGTGTCAAGCAGCTGTTTTAAAGTGGGACAAAGGTGGTATGTTTCTCTGCAAGTTTGTTTTGTTAGTGTTTGGGGTTTTTGGGGGGAGTTTTTTTGTTTGTTTGTGTTTTTGTTGTTGTTATTTGGTTTGTTGGAGTTTTTTTGTAGTTTGGAATCTTTCTGTTACTGTTCTTTGCTTAGAAGTTTTTTATGTTATGAGGAGGTTTATATTTCTTTGGGTTTTTTGTTTGTTTGTTTCAGGGTTTGTTTTCTTTTTTTCTTTTTTTTTTCAATAGGATTTCAGGTGCGATTGCAGCTCAGAAAAGTTTAAAAAAAAATTTTAAAAATTCACTATCCTCTTTGCCTTCTGGCTCTGGGATCAGTAGGTAACATCTCTGGTGCCTTAACAGCCTGCTAAACTCTTTACTGGAAAAGAAGCGTTTCTCTTCAGGGTTTCATAATAATATTATTTAATAATTGTTGTTGAAATTATTATTACTGTTGTTGTTAATAATAATATTACCATTTCAGTTGACTGCAAATGAGATTCTCTCCACCAAACCATCTTTACTTCCAGCCTCTCTTATCATCAGCTCTGCTGTTGACTTTGTGGCAGCAATCCCACACAGTCCTTCGGCTTTTGATACAGGTTAATTTAATAAGTATTTTAATTTTAAATTATTTTTCCCAATAGCATCACCTGTCTGCTAAGGGAACTTTGGCTGTGTTCCCTCACAGCTGTGGCCCTCCTGAGTGGATCTCCTGGCCTGTGCAGCCAGAGATGATGGGAGTTTCTGGGCTCCAGTAGCACAGCCCTGGAGTTCCTTGCCCCTTAGGAGAGGAGGACCAGGGCATTGTGTGCATGTAAGCTTTTCTTTGAAAGGAAAATTAAGCAATAAACATCCACAGAAATGAGACATTTAAACATTCCAAGTAATTGATATCAGGAAAAAATATGATAGGATGAAATCTATTCCTGCAATAAACTGTCCATTAGTTGGGCCATCAGCATAAGCCTAATCTAAAGTTATGAGGATCCATTACAGATATAATCAAATACAATTTTCTATATTCCATGAATCAAAAGCACCATATGTATTAAGAGCCTAGTTTGTCTTTTTGTTCCTGCCTTCTCCTAGAACAGTGTATATCTGATTTCTTGTGTTATATTGCTCTGATGTCTGCTAAGGGCACCATGCCCTAGAAATTCACATTAAATAACTGAGAGCGAGTACTAGAAATGAAAAAAGTGAAATACTATCTAGACAGCTGGAAGTAAAAATATGAAAAGTGTTGCACTTATAGAAGGAAAAAAAGCCTATTTTTATGACTTGAATAGACAGCCTGGTATAAAGAGAAATTTCTCACCCAAGATCAGGCATGCAGCTGGGTTGCAGCAGGCAGCCTGGGATGCTGGGTGTGGTACAGATCCTGGCTCCAGAGAGCGTGGGGATATGGCCACAGGTGCCAGGTGTGTGAAGGCACACCCGTTCCAACACTTGCTGGGCAGAGGGTCACTTCAGCCGGGGACATGCTCTGGCTTCATGAGGACATTTGCATTGAGCTTTTAAAGGGGACCCTGCAGCCAGGGTGAGCCTGTGCCCAGATACATCTGCAGCTGTGAACTCTCCCACTGTGACGGCTGTTCCTTCCATCCTCAGTGGCCTGACTTCCAGCTTGTCCTTCTTTCTCTTTGTTTTGTTCCTTTTTCCATTTCTCATCAGCATACCTCTCTCCCACAGCCCCCACCCAGGTCCCTGCCTGCCTGTGCTTGCTCTGCTCAGCTGGGGATGCCTGAGCAGGTCTGCTTCTGCCCAGCTCATGGACATCCCTAGTTCTGACAGATGCCTCTGGGAACCAGTGGCCAGGAGACACTTTATCCGGAGAGCCTGAAGGGAGCTGCTGTGGTTTGTAAGGGTTGCTGCTTCCTGCCAGGAGTTGCCCCCATCTCTGAACAATTTTCCAGAAAGCTGTGTGTGACCTGCCTGTGGCCCAGCACAGGGGCTCTAATGTGTTGGCAGGAGCCTGGAGCCATTTCCTGTCCTTGCTACCTCATCAATACTCCAGCTGTTCTCTTGTCCCATCTGAAAAAAACCCAGACCTCTTCTGTCCCCCCAGACCAGCCCCCTTGGTTTATCTGTGTTCTTTTCCATGGCTGACCTGCCCTGTTTGGCTTTGCAGCTTCCTGCTGGGAAGACCTTCTCCAGAAGAGCACTTGGACACTGTGGCACTGCTGGTGCTCTGGATCTGCTGTGTCCCTGGGCTCCATCAGCTGGACAGGCCCCGGGGATATGGTTGGGGTCTCTTGTAATGTTTGTAATGTTTCACCTTGTGCCATGGGTGGCTGTGAACTCCCAAAGGTGAATGTCCCTGCGTAGGCTTGCCCTGCTCAGGGAACCTGTCTGAGGCTGGAGAGAGGGTTTGCTGAGCAAAGCTGAAGCCACAGTGGGTCTTTTGTGCCAGCACAGGGGTCAGCTGTCAGGGCATGTTGCAGGCTTGCTGCTAAATTCTAGAGCGAGAAGCAAAAGATGGTAAAAGGGTAATATTCTGTTGGTAATTTGGACAAAATGAGTGGCTGTGTAATCATCCTAAGTTAATCAGTGGATGTGAGATGAGAGTTCTGCCACAGGGGCTGGGAAGCACGGGCCTGCTGAGAGCACCAAGTGGGAGAAGGGTGACAGCTGAGTGGGATGCTGCCACAGCCTAGACAAGAGGAGTGAAGCCTGGTATTCGATTTCTTTGCTAAGAGCTGCAGATCAGCCAGCTAACGAGGCAGTGAGTTCTGAGGGCAGAGGAAGAGCTTGGGACATGGTTAGTGCTCATTAGCAGCCAGAGATGTGAGCTCCTAGCACCCTGGTTCTTTGGGCTGTCCCTGGAAGGAGGGCTAGCACACTGCTCCTGGTGGCACAGCTTCAGCAGCCGCCGACTGCTGCTCAGCCAGAACAGCCGCTCCTGGAGCTGCGAAGGCTAAAGGCTTGAGAAATTAATTTTACCTGTCAGAAATTCAAATATACATGTGTGAACTGTGGTTCAGCAAGGTATGAACCCACCTGGCTGCGCTCCAGCTCCGGGAGCGCCGCTCACCGCAGGGGAGAGGAGGCCAGCGAGTACCTGCCAGTGTAAGCTGCTATTGTCTTCCACATAAAACATGCCCTTAATTAATAGCTAGCATGAACCTAAGCCACTATCTCTGTTATCAATTTGTGGATGTGGTTGGATTGTCTGTCTCCCAGGACAGTAATATCCCTTCATCTTACTGCAAATTGCTCACAGCATCCTTCTATTACACAGGCTTAATGCTTGAAAAATAGAGATTTAATACTCTGCCATATCAGACTAAGTGAGGTCAAAGCAATTCATATTCACGATCCCACAAAGCTCCCTGATGGTGTTCCTGTGAGGAATGTGATGTGGAGGATGCAAACCAGGGAGGTCCTGCCCGGGCTCACTGCTGTCCCACACACGGGGACCAGGACAGCCACCCCTGGTGGAAGTGCTGGCTCACCCCTGGGAGGAGAGTGGGGCACTGTGTGCCCAGGCGTGGTGGGGAGGGCCTGAGTGGTCCCTTCTGGGCTGTGCCAGCCTCTGGCCTCATGTTGTTGCCACCCATTCCTGCATTTCCCATTTTGAAGGGTTTTGCTAGAGCAGAATGGCAGCAACCTGTGTGTTTTGTATGATAGAATCAGAAACTGCTTCTGGGGTTCCCAGGGTACTGGAGGTTCCCTGATGTGTTTTTAATGAGCTGGCTGAGCGTAACTTGTGTGCAAGTTTCCTCTGAACTGCTGGTTGTCACCTTGACTCTGGGCAGAAAGCCTGGGCGTAGCATGTCCCGTGTTCACATGTTTATTTTTGTCCTGAGAGGTGTATATATATTGAAAAAAAATAGTAGCTGGTGTTTGTGCATTTCCTCCCCAGCAAGAAAATATATATCTCCAGGGATGATGTGTATATTGCCAGGACACATCCCTCCTGCATTTGCTTTTGTGTGTGTGCCAGGACATGGATTTCACCTGCAGCTTGTGAGAAAATATCTAAGTGCATAAAATGAAGGGGAAGTTCAGTTTCAGAGGGATTTATGCTGAGAAATTAAATACGGGTTAGGAGAAATATCCCTTTGCCTCGCACAAAATTGGCCTAATGAACATAATTGTCCTGGTGTGAGCAGAATGCCCAGCTGAACTTGCCAGCAAGACACTGAATGGGGAGCACAGCTATCCCAGCCCCAGAGCAGCACGTGCAGCTGGGAAGCATCAGCGCTGCCCTGCTGGAGCAGGCTGCCTTCTGCACGGAGAGCCCTGCGCAGCAGCACTGCCCTGAAAACACCGCTTCTCACAAGAGGGGATTGTTCCCGAGGCTGAGGGATTTAGAGAATGGAACTGCTGGGCTGAAATGAGGTGGTGCGGCTCCCAGAGCTGGCTACACAAACGCGCTCATTGCAGAGGGGAGGTGGCCGCGGTTCGCTGCCGGACCAGCTCCCGGTGACAGCGGGCGAGGCAGGGCCACCGGAGCCTCCAGAGGCAGCGCTGCGGAAGGGAACTGCCAGCCCCGCTGGCCTCTGAGGCACGGTGACACGCTGACGGGTGGCTAATTGCTCAGGGCAGGCTGACATAATGGAGCGGTTCCGAGAGCACCTCAGCTGCGGGGGTCAGCAGTGACGCAGAAAGCTTAATTTTTCATAGCGTGCTCCTTGTAGCCTACAACTCCTCCTGTAATGGACTAGCAAATTACCACACTATTTAAAAGGCAGTAATTTATAACATTTTGATAACTGCATGCTCCTGAGGGTATGTTATCCGTGCCTGCAGAGAGAGTGAGTGGGAATGCTGCTGCCCCTGCAGCGTGGGCACGGGCACGTGGGAGCATGCACACGCACACCTCTGCCATCCCAAAACCCCCCCTCAGCTCAGCTCAGAGACTCACCAGGCCTCCTGGAAAACACTTCTGCCTCTCAGACCTGGGCTGCCTCTGTCCCACTCGTGCTCATTTCAACACGTCTCTGGTTTAGGGACCCTGGTGACATTCCAGTGCCCGCCAGTTTCTCTGTTCCCCCGTGTCACTGCCTGGAGTCCAGGTGTGCATTGCTCTAGGTGCACCTGGCTGTTTCCATGCTTGCACTGCCTCCTATCACAGGAGAATTACTTCAGTCCCCAGGGCATGTCCAAGTGGTTGCTCCCACAGAGGAACTGCAATCATGAGAAGGGGGTAGGGCTCATGGAACTGATTTGTAAATCATGTACTGACCTGATTTACAAAGCCCCAAGGTCAGCAGACAATTCTTTTAAAGACCTCTTCTTACCTCTTTGTGGGAAGGCACCTTGAAGCTCCATCCCAGGTGCAGCTGCTTTAGTGCCTGTGAGTTCTCTGCAGACACACTCAAGCCACCATACCTGTCTGGGTGTCCCATTCACAGTATTTAGATACATGCTGCCCTGCTGCTGCTGTGTTGTACAAACATCACTTTTGCTGTGTTTGAGGAATCTGCCTTCATTTCTCACTGAGGAGCCTGAAGAATTGGGTGCCCAAAGATTCTGCATGGAAACACACATCCTTCTCTAGTAACTAAACTCATCCCTGGGTCATGGCAGCAGGCTAGCTCTCCCTGCACAAATTGGGCCCTCTGCAATTTCCTCACAGAAGCCACTACTTTCCACAGAACTGCCATGTGCTGGGAGGAAGGGAGCACAAGATCCAAGTGCTGGTGTGAAGCCCATGCACTGGTGCATCCCCTTGTTACCCTGTAGGAGTGAACAGAGCACAGGACAGCACAGGAGCAGGGAGCCACAGAGCTGTGTTTGGGTGGACAGTTTGCAGTGAATGTGCCCGTGGGTTTGACAGCAGAGTGTTCCTGCATTAGCACCACAGCAGCAGGTGTTATTAACTGTCTGCTTTCCCTCTAGAGTGGTGTAACTGCTCCATGCAGCAGAGATGCATCCAATTAATCGGATGGATAAAAGTGGTTAATGCACCTTGGAGAAGCATAATTTAATTGGAAATTATTATTATGTTCTGCTCCTATGTAAAGAGTGTGAGAATCAGCACTAATGTCTCTGTATGAACATGACTTTTAATTGCTCTGAGGTCCTGTGATTTAAGCTTCTTTCTGGTTATGGTTTTGTTTCTGAGAGATCTTCAGTGGGATGCAATAACACACTAGGGTCCAATGAGGTACATTGCCATGAGTCAAGGCTGTCACTCCTCTTTGTTCTGATTCTAGGCTGGAGCTTGAGTCCATGTTTTGCCTTTGAAACCCACAGGGATGGCTCCTGAGAGCAGCATTCCTGGCTGAATGCTGAACTCCTGGCTGAACTCCAGCCCACAGCTGCCCCATGCAGGGAGGCAAAGGCTGTTCCCTGCTGCACTGTGCTGTCCCTCTCAGCACTGCCTTCTGCACCACACTGCTCCCACTCCAGCAGGGTCTGCAGGACAATGCTCCCTCTCCATTCCAGCAGTGTCTGCAGGACACTGCTCCCCTCTCCATTCCAGCAGGGTCTGCAGGACACTGCTCCCCTTGCAGTGCACAGGTGTAAAGGGCACGTGCAGCTGTGGTGGCTCCCTGCTGCTCCCCAGGGGACGTGGCTGCTGTAGGGTCACAGCTGCACGTCAGCAGCAGGAATGGGGTTCCAGTGAGTTGCCCTCCACAGGATGCTCACCCGTGGAGCTGATCAGCAGCCACTGGAGGAGAGATGGAGAATGGAGCCTGTATGGCCTGCAAAGACAGCAAACCAAGGAAGGGAAACTTTCTCCCCCACAAAGCTGTGAACCCTCCCTGGCTCACAGACCACTGGTGTCTTTTACAGCCCCTCATTTTACCAGAGTGGTGCTTATAGAGGTGGGGAAAAAGCGGTTTTGCAATGGCACGGCAAATGTCTGTGAGGAAACAAGACACCAAGCTGCCATCAGCACAGATATATCTGTGCCTTGTTTTCCTGCTTTCCTGGCTTTAGACAAGTGCCACCACAGCCAACATTTTTCCTGTTCTTTTTTAGCTTCGCTTTCACAAGTATCTTAAACCAACCCCCTCTATCCAAGCAGAAACAGAATACACTGATGGGTGTAGAATAAAAAAAATCGGGATTTTTAATCTGTCAGAGAGAAACAGGGAGAGCCTTGGGCTCCTTCTTTGGGCTTGTGGCCGCAGACTTGGACTCCGCTGGCCTGGCTGTGCACACTGGGCCTTGCCCATGCCCATTCTCCTGGCCCCTCCAGCTGTGGAGAGTGCTCTGGGCACTGAGCTTCCAGTTGTTTCCCACAGCAAATCCAGGTGAGCGAGACTCTCCTGGCTACAGGCGATGGAGCCAACTCCCTGGGAACGCCTGCAGACCTGGGCAGGAGGGAAGGAGGGGGCTGTGGAGCTCTGCCCATCCTGTCTCTGCGCCTGCTGGGCTGGCCAGGGGCAGCCCTGGGCACTCAGCGAGGCCGTGGCTCGCGGTGCCTCTGGGTCTGCCTCTACCTGCACACGCCTGGAGCTCGCCCACCACAGTCTCATTGACAGAGTCCTTTTAAAACCATCGCAAGAGCCTAGGCAGTAAAGTTGTAACCCTGGGCGCCGCCAGTCCAAGGAGCTGGAAGGAATCTGTATCACAGCTGGGGTGGCTCAGATGTGGGCTGGGACAGGGGGACAGTGGTCCAGGGGGTCCCAGTGCACGGGCAGGGCAGCAGTGCTGTGCCTCAGAGTGCACTCATGAGTGGAGCTGATTTTATAAACAGCAGGAGTGTTTTCCCAGGCCACATGCTGAGCTGTATTCAAAATACATTTGTACAAACATCAATTTTTAATGCAATTTATGCCAAATGTTGTTGCAAAAAGCAGCCGTTAACATGACATTAATTCAATCACTGGAAATACAGTACGTGCTGCTAAATGAAAACATGTTATTAGTCAATTAGATTAACTGGATGTAACACTTCCAAACACAACGTAATATGGTTTCTACATGGTTAATTATGTTGTACAAATTGCATGGCAATAAGGCTTAGCACTGGACACACACATGCAATTAATACATAAGCAGAAAAACCAGCTTGTGACTCACATTTGAACTATGTAAAAATTATTTGAAATATAAATATCTTGCAAGCTTGAAATAAAGAGGCAGAATTATGCTGATACTATAATGGGCACAGGGTAATTTCTAAAATAGCCAGGAAGGCCTTTGTGAGGAGATCACAGATGTTCGTGGTTGCTTTCACAAGTTTTAATTTGCTTTGAAAAGAGCATTTTAATTTTAAACAGGAACACTCCTGGCCCTGTTGGAGTCCCTCTATGCACAGGAATCTGTCAGTGCCCACGCAAGCCTCTTCCTTTGTTTGTGTTTTAGGAAGAATTTGCACCCACTCACGGGGAATGGTGCCAGTCCCTGGCACCAGGAGCAGGCACTGTGCCTGGCAGCCACAGGCACCACCAACCCTCCCACAGCGTGTGTGCCACCACATACAGCACTGGGGTGGGGAACCCCACAGCTCTGGGACCCCCACTGGGGTCATGCATGCCCAGCCCCAGAAAGCTCTGGAAGGAGGGGGCTGTTCCTGGGAAG
Organism: Peucedramus taeniatus; assembly: GCA_013400575.1. Lineage (NCBI taxonomy): Eukaryota > Metazoa > Chordata > Aves > Passeriformes > Fringillidae > Peucedramus > Peucedramus taeniatus. The sequence continues at coordinate 193,289 of WBNO01014272.1, forward strand.
GACTCGGCTCCGTGGCCAGAGGGCAGCTGTAGCCCAAGATGGATATCCAAGGCAGCAGCCCCACTCTGTTCCCCCTCTGCAGGGAAGGAACTGCATACCCAGGCGGGGCTGTCTACAGCCCCTAGCCCCGAGGGCAGCTCTCTGCTGCTGGTATGAGGTGGCTGGCACCTTTGGGAGAGCAGAGCTCCAGGCCCTTGTTCCCAGGGGCTCTGGGAATGGGGCAGTGGCTCCTTTTCCCTGGGGACCCTGGGGAGCCTGCGCTGCAGAAGCACCAGACAGCTCGTCACTCTGCACACAGGCAGAAACAGGCAGGTGGTAGAGCTCTGGAAATGCAGTTTTATACCTATTGCTGCAATAATGATCACAGTTCCTGGAAACTTGACTTTTCCCTCTGTTACTCCATCAGTAATCCTAACAGCATTCCAGCAGGGCTTGGAGGGTGGGGAGCACAGACTGCCCCGCAGCGGTGCCTCCGTGGCACCAAAGCAGTTTGGAGGGGGCAACCAGGGGCATGAATGAGGGGGAAAGGAGACGAGCCAGTGGCTGACACCCGGGGTTCTGTGGCTCTGCTGCTGGGGTTGGGTGCTGCCCTGGCAGCTGCAGCCCCCGCTCCCGGGTGCCCACCCCTGCCCGGGGACAGGTGCTGATGTTGGCAGTCTGCCCGGGCTGGGTTGAGGTTTAATTTGGCATACCCAGGGGCATGGTCCAGCAGCCACTGTGCAGTGGAGTATGGCTTATTGGTTTCACAGGGAGAGGGGAGCGGTCTGGGCAGCCTCTGTACAGCACAGACACACACCAGCACACTGCTGCAGCCACTGACAAAGCAGTGATAAAGCTCCTGGGGATATTCCTGTCTCATCTGCCTTGAGTAAATCAGAGTAAACCTGGAAACACCAGAGGACGCAAAATGCAAAAGCAATAGCAAACTCCTGACTCCCATTGAAGGCAGAGTGTGGTCTGACATGTCCACTGGCAGCAGAAGGATTTCACATGATTGGGGGCTGCTTACATGAGCAGTTGTTCATTATTTAGTGGCTGCTTAAGGGGCTGGGGAAACAAAAATCAAAGCTCCTGTTGATCTCTGGTGATGGAAGTGCTGCAGCTGCCCCACTGCAGCCGTGTTTACCTCCAGCCTCACCTGCACTGGGAGCTGGAGAGGTGTCTGGCTGCTTGCTCAGAAATGAAAGCGCTGAGAATCAATCATTTGTTTACATTGTAGGTCTTGTTGAAAATCAATTGGCTCCACATGCTGTAGATCTGATTGCATTTTGTTAGCGGTCACAGGGAATGGTTTTCCCTTGACGTGTCTGTGTTCGTGGTTTCTCCAATGCATCAGTTGTACCAAGCTTTTAGGATAATTGAGACTGAGCAACAATCCCCTTTATAAATATTAACTCTGATATGCTTGGGAAACTCTGCCTCTCCTGGATGAATTTTTAACTAGCTTTTTAATCTATTGTTCCTTGTTAGAACAGCAGGAGCATTCCTTGGTGCCTGTTCCTGCCTTTTCCTTAGATAGGAAGCAGCTTCCCTGCCGAACCCCTCTCCCAGGGCAGGGACCCAAAGCCCCTGGTCCCAGGACAGGGCCTGCTGCTGCCCTGGGACCAGGGGCTCTGCTGTTGTCCCTGTGGGACAACCCCACAGAGCAGGGACACAGGGCAGAGAGCAGCTATACAGGGGCTGAGGAGAGGTTTTGTTCCTCCCAAAAGGACTGGTACACAGAGATGAGTTTCCATGTGGATCTTTGGAAGTTTCCTTAGGTGATGCCTGGGACAAACAGAGCCCAGCAACAGGGCAGTCTCTTGAAGAAGATGCCTGTCCCTTTGCCCACCCATGGCAAACAGCCCAAGGGATGCAGCCTCAGCACCCAGGGACAGGCACCCTCAGAACACCTGGGGAGACAGCACTGTCTGAGCCATGGAAACTGCAGAGGAGGGGGACCCCCAGCCAGACCCAGCCCCCTGTTCCTGGGGGCCCAGGACACACGGATGGAGGGATGTCCCCTGGGAGGACACGCTGGGCTCAAGGAGCTGGGAAGGCTGTGGAATGGGCTCCTGTCTGTAGCAGGGGCTGCCAGGCCCTCTGAGCCCTCTTTCCTGTTGGTGTTTGGTTCTGCAGAATGGCCAGTCACAGTCCAACAGCTCTGGCCAGGCTCAGCTGAACTGTTTCTTTCCTCCCACAATCAGATGTTGCCCTCTTTAATATTATCTGAACATCTGTCAAACTGTGGATCTTTTTTGTGAAACCTCTGTACAGGAAGAGACAAAAGGCAGCAGGGATGCTGTTGAAATGAAAGCCCTACTTTACATTTCAAATGCTTTAACAGCTTTTTCTTTTTTTTTTTTTTCCTTAGATTTTTAATAAAAGCCTTAAACAGACGTTTTCATTTAAGGTGGTTGCTTGCCAAAGGACATGTCAGTGGGGATGTGGGGAAGCTGTTGCACTCAGAGGTTGCACAAGTCACTGCCCCAACTAGGCTTGGTGTTCCAGGCTAGTGCATGCCTGTTCCAGTGGAGTGGCTGCTGATCTTCCACAGGGGCAGGATGGATGGATTGCCTGGAGAACCCAGACATGTGCTGCCAGCATTTGCCTAATAGGCACCTCAGAAATGTGTCCTGGGAGCTGAGCTTGCCTCCTGAGCAGCTGCTGTTTCTCTCCAGTAAGTATGTAAAGCTTTGCACATTCCCAAGGGCAGGAGGTTTCTGCTGGGGTCCAGAGGCTGCATGCTGCCACTGTGGCTGGAAGACCCCAGGGGGAATTCCAGAGCTTCATGATGCAAACAGCATCAGATGAAATAACAGTTCTTGGGCACTCACTCAGACAGTACTTTCAGGTTTCTAAGCAGTCTGTATCATGCTGTGGCTATTATTAAAATGCTCCTGTGGTCAGTAGCAGTGCAGCTTGCTCTGAAGAGTGCACAGAGATTTAAGGCCAAGAAAGCCATTTAGTGTTCTCGCAGGCCAGGCTGGGGACAGTAGCATCTATCCCACAGGGAGTCAGACCCTGACACAGCTCTGCCCCAGTGTGTGCTGTCTGCCCCTGAGTGGGGCCACAGGAGATGGCCCGAGTGGCAGGTGCCAAAGGGCACTTGCACCGTGCCCCCCTGCCCTCTTCTGCCCCCAGTGCTGTGGTGCCCTGCCCCGTGGCTGCTCCACAGCCAGCCCTGGCACACTGCAGCCTGCAAACAGCTCTGGCTGCCTGGGGTGCTCCCGGCCCCTCTGCCCTCACTCCAGCTGGGGGCAATGCAAGGCACCTCCTTGGCAAGGAGGAAAATTCAATTCCTGCTAGCGGGAATCCTGCTGGCTGTTGGGAGCCATTCCTCAGCCACAGTGGCCCAGCAGCCGGGGCAGCCTCTCGAGCCGGCCAGCTGTACCCATATTTCAGTGCTTGGGAAGGGCGGGCTATTTCCTGACTGCTTGGCATGGTTGCAAATTTTAGTGGAAAAGCTAAACCAAACAGACTGGGGAGTGTCACAGCGCATTAGCTCTGTGCAGAGAGGAGTTGTCAAACCCGCAAAGGAGACCCGGGAGAAGCCTGGGGCTGACGTGGGGCTGGGGCACCTTCCTGCCTGCCAGACCCCGTGTCAAAGTCTGGAGCCTGAACCACGGCTGATGGAAGTGCATTTATTCAAATTGCCAGGATAAATTAACTTTTAAAGTCACAGTGAAAAAGTCTGTGCCGCGAAGAAGGGCCATGAATATTCAGGCACATGCACTCATTGAATTAGTTTGTTGCAAACATATTTGGAGGCAGCTGTTCATTTAATAATCAGGGATAATCACAGAAATAGGCGACTGGTTACTCCATCTAAATTGCATGGTTAAAATTATAATTTTATAACTCTATCTCAGCAATTAGATTTAATAGCTATGGAAATCCAGCAAAACCCAGTTGAGGGAAAGCTGTTACTCCTTTAGTGTGGAAAAGCCAAGGTCAGGCTAGGGTTCCTCTCTGCCCACACCGCAGAGACACTGGGGCTGGGGCTGTTTCCAATACTGCCCAAACCACAGAGCCAGGACTTCTGGGCTAAACACTCCAATTCCAGCACCAAACCAGGCGGGGGTTAGTTTTCTTGGCATTTCCTGTCTTCATTACAATATTTGTCCCAAGAACAGATTAATTCCTCTCATTCTTTCTGCCTTTCCAGCCTTTTGTCACAGGAATGCATTTCACAGGACTGTAATGTGTGATACTTGCTCTGAGTTATGGCTCTGCCATATGCTGTAAAAGTTTGACTCTCTCAGTATTGTACATTTTGATTCTACCCCTGCAGGCTATAAACAACCCAAATTACCTCTTTTTTTAGCTTCCAAGAGGACTAATCCCCTGTCTAGTGCTTTATCAGTCAGTTGAGAAAGAGTGAGACCAACTTGCCAATCCAAACAGAATATATTGGAAAAACCGTATCTCCACAACACGGCTCCTTGCCATAACTCAGCAACCAGCTCAGCCAGTGGAACCTGGTGCTGCAGTCCCTGTGGCTCTGTAACAGACCATGTGCCACCCACCCACCATCCTTGCTGCCCCACCAGCCTCTCCTGCAGCCCTGTAGGAGCAGGAGGGGCTGCAGTGGTGTGGGGGGAGGCTGCTGGCTGGGACCCCTTCTGAACGCTGTGCTGGTGATGAGCTCAGTGCTGCCAGCAGCCCTTGCTGTCCCTGCACCACTGGCTGGGCTCTGGCCTGCTGTGTGCTGGGGCGTGGGCTGGAGTGGGCAGGGGCTGCACGGGGGACGCGCCATGTGTGGGGTGGGATCTCCTGAGCTGCTCCCTTTTGCCGCTGTCCTGGGCAGGGCTCTCCCTCACACCCTCCCTTCATGCCTTCAGGCACTCTTCTCTGCTGGCTGTGGCTGCTGGGGAGGGGCAGGACACAGCCTCTGCTTGGGGAGGGGGCTCTCCCTGCAAAAGGAAGCCAGAATTCAGGACAGCCACCACGGGAAGAGGCGTCCTGGCCCCCACGGGTGCCCTCCTGCCCATATCAGGCAGTTCCTTGGCTTAGCTGGAACTCCACTCCTCTCCAGCACCAGGCCAGTGGGGTTGCTCCAAGGTTTAACACTTTATTAGAAAATGAGAGGTTAGAGCATGTTCCAGAGGAGAAGGAAATTTATTGTTGCCCTGGCCCTGCAGCAAAGCAAAACTCAAATAACCCAGGTGCGGGGAGGACAATAAATCCCTCCTGGCAATCACACTGCTAAAAGGATGGTGACAGCCACAGCAAAGTTTGGCCAGTTAATATTTCTCATATCTGAGTGAGAAAAATAGCTATATTTAAAATTATATCTCTGCTGAATTACACAAGGAGAAAGTCCAGATATCTGTAAGGCCTTCTAAACACCTTTCTGCAGGAGGTGAGGCTTTGCAGAGGGCTCCTGGGAGCAGCAGAGGGTCCTGGGCTCTCTTCCCCACTGTCCTTCTCTGCTGAAGGATTCCTCTGGGTGGGGAACTCTCTGCCCAGCCAGCCCTGGTGCCACATCCTGCCCTGAGCCAGGCAAGGGTGTCTCATTTTGTGAAGGGGAGAGCAAGATGAGGAAAGGGAAAGGGTAAGGAGTGAGGGCTCCGAGAGGCATCAGGTGGTTAAAGCACTCGAGGGGTGTGAGAGGTGGGGTCCCAGCAGTGTGGCCAGGACAGTGGCTGCGTGGGCCAGTGAGCCAGCTCAGCACAGGCACGGGGCGAGCTGCATGTCCCTGCTGGTGCTTCTGCAGGGGCTGAGGAGGGCACTCCTCACCCTAACACCTCCAATTCCTTCTCCCATTTAAAGACTTCATTGTGAGAAACTCTCTCTTCTTAATTCTTATTTCCAGGCGTCACTGTTGTGAAGCCAGACTTGTCCACTGAGTAAAGGCACTTGGCTGGCGGTCCTGGAGCAGCAGGGAACACAAAGCAAAGGAAGCATTTCAGCTCAGTGTGTGCTATAAATTTTCAATGTGTTTTTGTTTTATGCTCCAGGTAAAGGCTACAGAAGCCATCAATCCTCTTCCTGGCTGATCTGAGCTGCTGGTGTGCAGGAGGGCTGGGCAGCATCTGCCCAGGACCCCCCTGATGGGGTGAAGGCGACAGGGTGTCCTGGACTATTCTGGTTTGCCTTTACAAAATTATTTTCCATTAACAGAAAATACAAGCCACCAAGGGGTATTTGGATCTTCCTGATCTGATGCCTGAAATAGCTCACTGTCAGCCTGCAGAGCGCTCTGGCACAGGAGCCAGTGTGGTGCCAGCGTGGCTCCCCCAGCACAGCTGCCCTCTCCTCCCGCTGCCACGGGATTCATGAGCTTTCACATCTCTGCCATTAGCCTGCTAATCCAGCACCTTGCTCCAGCCACACCACAGGGGAGGATTTATGGTTCTTACAGATCAATTTCATTGTCCCAGGAGGAAAATCAGCATCTTGTTATGGATAAAATGACAATAAATGAAACGACCATTAATTTACGATCTTGCCACACAGTGGCACTCAAACAGATTCCCATTAATGGCTTGTTATTATCACCTCCCATACTGAGCTAATAACAGTTCCTGGGAAAAGCCTGCTGAGCAGTGGGAAGGGGCTGCTGCTGGGTGTGAGGGATCCCAGCCCTGTCCCACAGTGGTAGGGCAGCCCCCAGCCCTGCTGTCTGTCCTGCCAGGCCAGGGAGGGAGGCAGAGCCAGCCCTGGCACTCTGAAGGGAGATGCTGCTTCTGCCCCTCCGTGGGATTTGGGATTCAGAGCCTTTTGCAAAGGCACAGAGGGAAGTGAGGCTGGGCTGGTTGCATCCTCTGGGGACACAGGACCAGGGTACATCTCTACAGGGACGTGCTGGGCACTGGGGACCCTCATCCCATGCTACTCTCCACCCCCTTGCACCAAGGATGATCCCAGGAGCATCACCTGCTGACCATGGAGCTCTCTAGGCAGCAGTTTAATTTTTGTACAGGTTGATCCCACTGATGGCAAGTGAATTTGAGCACTGTTGCAGACCAAGGCTGGTGTGATCCTTGCTGGCTGAAGGCTGCAGGGTCCCCACTGCCCCCGGGGCCATGGCCTGTGCCAGGTAGCAGGAGCAAGCTGCAGTGCAGCTGCGCTGGTGGAGATTGGTAGATGGGAGGGATGGAGGGTGCCAGGCAGAGAGGGGAGGAGCAGCTGCCAGGTGGGAAAGAGCTTCCTGGGGAAGTAAGAACCTGATTTACTTCCTGGGAAGTAAAGACCTGATTTTTCTATTTGCTTGCAGCTCAAAAAGCCCAGAAACATTAGCTTGACATTAAATGACTTTTCAAAAACTTCTGCAAAGCAGAGAGTACCATAAAACACAGAACCAAGGGCAGCCTTTTTGTATGGGGAAGTGCTTAATTTCATCCAAAATGAAGAACTTAACATCCTTACTGAATTTGTTCTTTTTAAGAACATTAAAAGCATCAAGTGGACAAGCACTAAAACTCCTTAAAACGCTGTCCTTTAGAAAGCCAAATAAACTGACACACCAAACTCACTGTAGGCAAATTTGCTTCTTTGCCACAAAATGTTTCATTTTAGTCACTGCTCCTGGCAGCTCTCTCCACTGCAGGGTGCCTGTGCTGAGCCTGGATCAGTGCTGTGCTGGCCTGGGCAGGGGGAGCAGCCCCCGAGCTGCCCCAGCTCCCAGGGCACAGCAGCTCAGCCAGGGCAGCCTGGAGCAGCCACATCTGCTGGCCATCAGCTCTGCCACCTGCATTTTGCTAAACACATTTTTTGCATGACAAGTAAACGTGAGGAGCTGATCTCCAGGAGCACCGTTTTACAGTAATACAACAGTACAAATAAATACCCCAGCATGTCTCCCAGTGTCATTTTTATTTACAGTTAAGTGACCTGTTATTACTGACCCCTCTGCCACAAAGGCCTAATTGAGAGGAGGCCACGGAGCAAGCAGGGCTGGTGTGAGAGTGCATCATGCTAAATAATTCATAACCAGAACTGTGGTTCTTGCAGTGATATATGTAAATAGGAGCTCTGCAGTTTGTAGCTTACAGTCTGGGTTGTTTTATGAATTTTAAAAGGAGAAAGTCTTCATTCTCTGGTGCAGAACTGAGAGGAGTTTCTGCTCCCTGAAGTCCTGTCCCTGGGAGCCAGCTTCCCAGGGCTGGCTGAGGCAGGAGGAGTCTGCTCAGGGCCTCTTCCTGCATCAGCACTTCCTAAATCTGTTTGCTCCTGTGTTTTACCTGTGGCTTCATGACAGTCCCTGCAGGACCAGCTGCAGGTCCAGAGGATGGAAGCTGGCACCCAGGGTGGGAATGCAGCATTGGTGTATAAGAGCATTGGCAGAGCATCCTTCCCATCCAGCTGCAGGGAGCTCAGCCCAAAACCCCAACTCTGAGTTTCTCATCAGCTCAGGGAGATGCCTCTGCTGCAGGAGGGAGCCAGTTTGCCACCTGGACCAAAGCCTCCAGGAGATCCCAGGCTGTTTCTCTGCAGCCCAGGGCCAAGGCTTGTGAGGCAGAGCTGAGCTCCCTGGGGAGTGTCTGGGATCCTGCCGTGCTGAGCCCTGCACTTGTTACAGCTCACAGGAGGAAAGTGTTTACTTTTTATTCCACCTTTTAATTCAACATCATATTTCCTCTGTTTTATGAGAGTGAGATAAGAGGAGCTCCCAGACTGTCTCTTGAAGACCATTTATTATTTATTCATTCTGTTTTACCTTATTTTTCTGTCTCTCCTTACTTGAGAATTGTTCTAGTCCTTGATATTACTCCTGTCCCTCTCTAGTTCTTACCTATTCCTACAATACCCTCCAGAGACAGGGTAATCACTTCAAGAAAATTGACTTACATTCAATGGCAAAAAGCTTCATTAAAACCCAGGTAAGGCTCCCAAAGGTACCTTCTGTTCCTCAGAAATATTCAGCAAAGCTCATCCTTCCAACAACACGGTGCTGAGGGCTTTCAGTGCTGCCCAGGCAGAGCTGTGTGGGCTCCTCTGTGCTCTCCTGTGGGTGAGGGCAAGCTCAGCCATCCAGCACTGCTTGGGGAGCTCTCCCTCCCTCACACAGGTTTTGCTTCCCCAGAGTTCAGGGTGCTGCCCACAAGCCTGGCACCTTTCCTCTGGGCACTCCTGGGAACCTTTGGACCCTCCAGACCATCCAGAGGGGCAATCCCACCTTCTCCCAGACAAGCCTTGCTGACCTGGGCACACCTGCTGAGACACACCTTGTATTCCTGTGCATGGGGCTCAACCTGCCCTGCCCTGTCACCTGCCCTGTCCTGTCACCTCGTCTGTCCTGTCACCTCCCCTGTCCCTGTCACCTGCCCTGCCCTGTCACCTGCCCTGTCCCTGACCTTCTACATGCCCTGAGCCAGCACCCCCAGGAGCAAGGGCAGCTTCCCCTGGAGATGTGAGGGGTGGCCAGGCCATTGTCCCCCCTTGGTGGCTTTGCTTGGTGGTGCCCACGGGTGCCCTGCCCAGCGGCTGCTGCCCCGTGGCTCTCCCCAGGTGCTGCCGTGGCCCTGCCTGCCTCAGCAGCTCTGGAGATGCCTGCTGCCCTCCCTGCCCCTGCCAGCCCGTGTGCCAGCCCTTGTGCCAGAGGCGGGCGCTGCCCCAGCAGAGTCTGCTGCCTCCCCTGGGGCTCCTGCAGGCACAGGGCCTGGCCCAGCCCGGGGGCCACTGCTGCTGGGGCAGGCAGCGGGGAGGAGGGAAACAGGGGACGAGGAACTTCCCTTCTGCTTCAGTTTTTCTTAATAGCACATGAAGATTTTCCTGGACTGCGAGCAATACTAAACCAGGTCTCTGTGTCCTCTGCATCTAAGGCGTGGCACACCTTGACATTCCTTGAAGGGAATCCTGCAGGAAGTGAGTAAATGATGCTTGTGTACTATTGCCTGGGAACGGTGAGACTGGAAAACTTGCCTAAAAATAACTTAGAAAGTCAATCTCTCCTCCTCCTGCAGCAAAGGAGTAATTACTGCTTTGTAAAGCTTTTAATTTTTTTTAACATTGCATATAAATACTGCTGCTTCAGAGTTCAGAGGCAGGGATTTTAAATCTAATCCACATTTAACAAGGCTATTAAAGAGAATGTTTAAGCTGCCAGAATTTAACTGATTAAAATATTTAATAAATCTTACCCAAAAAAAGGGGGGGGGAAGGAAAAAAGGCAGCAAGTAGCCAAGATCACATGGCTTTTATATGTGCACTACTGAGAGTGCTTTAATGGGAAATGGAAACCCAAAAGATTGCAATAATCCTGCCAAAAAGACCCAAATGTATTATAAAAATGTTTAAAGCTCCATTTGAGTTTTTCTAATTAACTTGGTAATGACACTGGCATTCTCACTCGATCACACTCCTGGAAGATCAGATGCCTCTCGATTGCTGGAGCAACCTGAGAGTGGTGGGAAAGCAAGGGGCTTCTCTCCTCCCCAGGGACCCAGGGCATTGCTTCAAAGGCTGCCCTGCCTGACTGGGGGACGGGGGGCCTGTCCTGGCTCTCCTCTCCCCCAGGCTGGTGGAAGGGTGTCAGTTTTCTGGCACAGAGGAGCATCCTGTGGGATGCAGTTTGCTTCCCAGCTGAATGGGGCTTTGTGCCAGCCCTCCCGAGCCCAGTCCCTGCACAGGACTCTGGGTCCTCTCTGCCTCCTGCTCTGCAGCACACCACCTTAGGGATTCTTTTCTTTTTGAGATTAATATCTCTTAAATCCTCTGGAAGAAGTTGAGCAAATAAAAGTGTTTGGATCCTTGTAGGTGGTGGCTGTTTCTGCAGGCACTGTGGGAGGAAGAGACACATACGTGGCTGGAGGGATCCTGGTGTGAACTGGGAGCAAGTGCAGCTGAGCTTTGGGATCAGCCTTCCCTTGAGCCACCTGGGGCCAAGGGCATGGTCAGCATGATATCTGCAGCATCCCCTGGCTGAGGTGCTGAGGGCAGGAGAGGGCCCTTGCTGGAGCCCTTCCTGCAGCAAGCCAGCTCCTGGCCTTGTGCTGAGGCTGCTCTGGAAACAGGGGAGGCATCCTAGTGAATTAGCAGAGATCCACATTTTGAGGCTGTATTTTTTCTTTTTTTTTGGCTGAGTCAGAGAAATGCCCCCAAGCTGCAGAGTGTATTCTGCAGGAAATGGTCACTGTGCAAAATCTAAGGTCAAGGTAGAGCCAAATAATCTCAGGGTTGAAGGCTCTGGCAGACACCTGCTGGTGAGGTGCTCAGTGTTGTAGGGGAAATGACACAGAAGTGTGGAATGCATCTGAGCAGAGGCTCGGCCCCAAGCACCAGGTGTGTGTCCTGAGCTCTGGCAATGGTGGAGCTGGACCTGCTGCCCCTGCAGGGATCCCATCTGGAGCTGTGCTCAGGTGGCTTGCAGCTCTGGGTCCTGGCTGGCACATGGGGGTGCCCCCCTCTCCTGACACTGACACCCCCAGCTGCTGCTCCTGCTGCCAGCCTGGGCACAAAGGAACAGACCTGAAGCAGCACTGAGTCTGGAAGTGTCCCCCAGAATCGGCCCGAGGTCATGGTTTTGCCTGCTGCTGAGAGCTCCTGGCTCAGCACAGGCAGCAATTTCTTTCCTCCCATCTGCACAGGCACCTGCACCTCCACTGCTTGCCCTGCTTCGCCTGGAGGCAGCAGGAATCTTGCATCCAGAGCTGTGGATTTCTTCCTTGCCAGCAGTCAGAGCGCCCTGGAGCAGGGCTGTGGAGGGGCAGGAATGCACACAGGGCGCTGAGCCAGCGTGGAGGTGGCAGCAGCACATCTCTCAGGTGCACAGGGATTCCCATACGGTGCCTGGGGAAGGTGATGGATGCACCTGTAACAGATGCAGGGCATGCCCAGTGTGTGGCCACAGCTCCCTGCACAAGTCTGCAGTGACAAGTGTTCAGACACATTCTTGTGCTGTACAAATTGTCTAACACTTGAAGCTGTCAGACATGAATCCTTTAGCCAGGTATATTTTGAAGATATAATCTCCACAAGCCAGCAGTGCTGCCTGCAGTCTGACAGTGGTGACAGCAGCTCCTTGGGACTCTGTTTGCCATCACCCTGTACCTGCTGCCCCTCCTCGGGTCTCCCTGCAGCCACAGCCCCCAGCCCAGTGCTGTGCCTAGTGATGGGGTTTGATTTCTCTATGTTCTCCTCCAGCCCAGAGAAATTTTATTTTTTTTAGCCACATCTCTTGGCAGTGTTGATCTGCATTATTAAAAATGAGATTTACTACCACTTAAAGTTTTCATTCTGAAGCTTTTTCTCAGGCTGTAGATCTGTTTCCTTCCCATGTTTCAGCATTTCAGCTCTACAGCATGGTGTGCCTGGCTCAGGTCTGCTGGCAGGACACTCTGCAGGGCCATGCACTCACATCTGGGGCAGATTTGGTCCTAATCCAACCCTTCTTGCTCTGCTCTTGCTTTCCTGAAGGGCAGCAGTGTGGTGCTGGCTCAGCTGTGCAGTCAGGGGCTGCTGGCTGGGCTCTGGGTGTTCATCTGCACATGTTTGAAAGATGTCCTGGAAGAGAGTCCAGGAAAGGGCTCTGGACCTGCAGGACGTGCTGCTGTGGGCTCTGGGGCAGATGTGCAGGGCTGGTGCTGAAAGCTGTGGAGGATGTGCAGTCTGCTGAGGAGCCCCTGCTGTCCTGGCCTGGCAACAGAGCAGCTCTGACAGCAAGGGGCTGAGCTGACAATCATCAGGGGCTTTGCCTAATGCAGCACTTCCACGTCTTCAGTGGAATTCACAAAATCTGCCTCAGCATATTCCCTGAACCATTGTAGCAGGAAGCTGAACCCCTTGCAGACCAGGAGACAGCCCTTCCCTCACAATAATCATTGTGTCTCCAGAGTCTCTGTCCTGCCACACTGCAGGGGCCTGGCTGAGGTGGTGGCAAAGGTGGAAGGGCTGGGAGCACGCTGCACCCCCCATGGCCCAGCACTGCCGGGACCAGCAGCCCAGGCCAGGACCAGCCCAGGGTGTTTGGGGGTCAGCATGGGACAGTGTTCCCTTCCCAGGGACATGCTGTCACTGCTGGGGGATAAACACTCAGCAGAAGCACCCTGTGTCCCCCACACGAGGATTTGATTCGTGCTGAAACACAAGAAAAGCCCAAAGGAGGAAAGCTTAGTGGGCAAACTGGGCAAAGAGGGATGCGGGTGATTTTGCATTTTTAAACACAAGCTGTTTGAAACTGAATTCTGATACCTGTCTATGGAAATGGCTCTGGGAGCTGTTTCCTTGGTCTGAATTTTGCCTTGAATAATATCAAACAAACAGTGCAAGGAGACTGAAAAAAATGTTTTCTAAAAAGCAGCATTTTTCAACTATGCTGTCCCCTCCAGTGCTGCCTCCTGGCCCACGCCTGGCAGAAGCAGGCAGGGGGTGCCTGGGCTCAGGTGCCAGTCTCTGCTGCAGCTCACCTGCACCTGGGCACAGCCCCAGGTGTCTCAGGGTGGTTTCTCCTCCGGGCTGAGCCCCCAGTGCCCTGTGCCAGCCCCCGAGCCGGGCCCAGCTCTGCAGCCCGGGGCTGGCAGTGATCTGCTGCCTCCTGCACCTCATCCCCGGCAGCATCACCTCCCAGGGGCTTCACATCTCCCCGGAGCGTGTGACACAGGCTTCACTGCCAAACAGGGGTAGATACTCTGAAAAACAAGATACTGATGCAAGTGTTGAGCCACTTTATTGGCTTGTTCACGTATTAGCAGCTGTGGTTCCCTTCCTGCTGCTTGTACTCTGAATAGATTTTTATTGCTTAATTCCCTGGAAGTGAAGTGCTAGCAAATTGTAAAATCCTATTGCTTAACATGTAGCATTAAGTATTGAACTAGCAAAAGAATCAATTACAGGTTTGGTCACTGATTAGCTTGACTTTTTATGGAATTTTACGTCAAGTCTCATTATAATTCTGCTCTTTAATTCAGGAAATAAAGCACATGTGGGGAGCTAATAGCTGAGAGCAGCTCTGCTCCAGCTCTCCTGCTGGGGGGATGCTCAGGGCTGTGCTGCAGGGGGGTTTCATCTGCTCCCCACCTCTCCACGGGAGCAGAGCCAGTCCTGAGGTTCCATCAGGGCCCCAAGTCCTGTGCAGGAAATACAACTGAGCCTGAGTCTGTTTCTGTGCCCTCCTTTCCTCACCCGTGGAAGCGCCAGGAGCTCGCTGGTGGCCCTGATGCTTCTCGTGTGTCTCCTTTCCACCTTGCGGTTCCCGGGCTGGTGGCTGCTGAGCCAGCAGCCCTCGGGAGGGGTCTCAGGAGCCTCTCCCCACCGTGGGCAGCGCCCCAGCACAGCGGGGACAGCTGGGCTTTGCAGCCAGGCTGGGGCCGTGTCCTTGCTGCCGAGCCCTGCACTCACGGGCACTTGGATCCGAGTCCTGAGGAGCTGCGAGCCTCCTGCGGCACAGGCGGGGTGGGAGGCTCGGAGCTGCGGGGAATTTGCAGGAGCCCTTAGCCAAGGGCCACTCGGCACAGGACTCCGGCCTCCTTTGGGTCAATGGGTCCATGCAGGAGCTTAAAAAACTGTCTGGCACCTGGTAAAATATCAGTGTAATGACCCCGGGCAAGTGAAATGTGAGGAGGACTCTGAGCCCAAGTTAAACTCTAGCAGAAAATGTTAAACCAGGTGTAGTCGGTGCCCGGTCTCTCCCGAAACACCTCGGAGGGAGGGAGGTGCCCGGGGATGAGATGTCAGCGCGGGGCGGGATGAGCCGGGATGAGCCGGGATGAGCCGTGCTGGGTGAGGGGCAGCCGGCGCTTCCCTTGCTCCATCCCCGGGGCAGAGTCGGGTGGGCAGAGCTCGGGGCCGCTCCCTCCGGCTTCTCCTTGCCCAGGCAGCGCTGTGTCCAGCACGGGGCTCCAGTGCCGCGCCGTGTGAGGCCCTGGCAAGGGCTCTGCACCGCCCCAGACTCGCCAGGGGCTCCTGGGGTCCTGTGGGGCTGAGCCCTCCCTGCTCTGGAGTGGGGGCTCTGGTCCTCCACAGCCTCCTGCCTCCCTTCACCAGTGGCTGCCTTTGCTGATGGACAACTGCAATTGGATTTCCAAATTACACCATCTCAGATTAGATTCAATATCCCTTTTCTCAGACCAGACAACCCCTTAATTCCTTTTCTTTCGATTGCGTGGGGACCCTCTGTGCAGCTCAGACCCTTCAGCAGAAAATCTTTGCTGCACCGAGGCTGTCGTGTGCTATTGCAATAAACTGGAGACACAGAGCTCTAGCACAAACAGCAGGAGAGCAGCAAGTTTCCCCTTCCAGCACTGAGATTTCTGGAGGCTCCTTCTTGTCTGGCTGAGCTTATCCTCCTTCCAGGAGCAGCTCTGCTGGCATACTAATTTACAGCGTGCTTGAGCAGTCCCCCTGCACCCTGAGCAAGGAGGGTTTGGGAAATTAAAGTTTGTAGAAAATGCATCAAAAATCTGATGTCCTCAAGCAAGACAGCTGTTTTTCCAGACACCAAAAGGGAGGCTGTGCCTTACAGCAGCAGCTGGGGGCTGGTGGGGGGAGAGGAGGACAGGCTGGGGCAAGGGACACGGCCCTGGTGTCCTGGCCAGGAGCAGGAGGCCGGGTGGGTGCCCAGGCTCCGTGGGCACTGGGAGCACAGTGCTGCCCAGCAGCCGTGTTCCATCTGGCCTCTGCTGGGCTGGGCACGTTCCTGGTGCTGGCAAACAATAAATAACAATAATGATTATGGAAGCGCTATGCATGTGCCCCATGGGCTCTGCAAAAAAAAACCTTCTACATCAAAATCCAACTGCAACGTTTTCCCCCTTGTCTAATTCGCAATATATGCCCATAAAAACAATAATTTATTTGTACATGGGCAATTCCCGAGGTATTTAGTGAAGATTGGTAGCTGCTAACTGTATCCTATCCTAGCAGAGTAGACCCAGTGGGATTTCTGGGACTTTGTGCAAGTGCAAAAGTGTCTTGGGGGTGTATATTAAAAAGTTATTAAATGACATTATATTGTCTACTTAGGATTAAGCTGTGGGCTAGGTCTGGTCCCACCCCCAGTCGTGTCTCCTACCTTGCTGTCAATGTCCCCGGGCTCTGAGCTTGGCTCATCTCCTGTTGTTCAGGACAGATGCTGAAAGCAAATGCTGCTCCCCATTTCCAGTTTTGACTTTCATATCATGGCTCTTCAATGTACTGAAATCTGTGTGGTGTTTAAAATTCAGCTATGTTTGTCAGAATTCAATTACCCCTGAAGATTACACAAAGATTATCAAAGTTGTAAACAGCAGAATATGCTCAGAGATCAATGAAGCGCAACAAAGACCATATTTAACAGGAGAAATAAAAGTAGGAGCATGCTGGCAAACCCTGGCAGTAGAGCATAATGTCGCATCATCACACTGAAGGTTGGGAAGTAATTGAAATCTATGTTAAAGCACAATATATCCCTGTGCAGATTTGCAGGCACAGAACCCAGTTCCTCTTCTAATATCTGAGCACTTCATTTGGTTTAAGCAGAGCCAGGCTTGGGGGATTCTCAGTGGCTGCCAGCACAGAGCACTCTGCAGGGTCTGCACTGCTGCCCCCTGCTCTGCCCCCTCTCCTGGCAGCAGAAGCCCTTCAGGGAGGGAATGGGAGGATTAGGGGTCAGGATGACCCAAATGAACCACCTTGTTCACTCCTGTTTGGGTGGATTTGGTGGGAAGCTGTTTTGAGCTCAGTAGCTGTGCTCTGGGCAGCACTGGGGCAGGTGCTGAGCTCAGTGCTCAGTGCTCAGTGATTACCTCTGCTTGTGGGCATGGCTGATCCTGGTGCCAGTGGAGTGCCCTGTCCTGGGGGTCATGCCCTGCCTGGGAGGGTGCTCTGGCCTGGCAGAGGAGTTGCCTGAAGAGCCTGAGATGGCTGAGAAGCAGCAGGGGTGGCTCGGGGTCCCTCCTGCCCCGTCCCGGAGCGTGCCCATCCCTGCTGCACAGGAGGTTCTGTTTGTCCCATGGGACGCTGTGCCCATGGGACTGGGAGGGACTTCTTCCCCATAAGCACCCTTCCTGGTGCCCCAGTGCCCAGAGCCCTGGCAGATCCCCTCTGTGCAGCTGCAGCTCCAGAGTGCTCGTGGTTTCCATTGTCATTCTGGAGGCAGCAGCCAGCTGATTTTTCTTCTCTGTAATATATTGCCACTATAATACCAAGTCTAGCAGAACAATGAACTCTAGAGGATGGAGGTACCTTCCTCCTGTTTTGCAAACTAAACATAATTTTTATTTGTGCTCAGGTTTCTGGATGGTGCAGGGAGAGTGAGGAGGGGGAGACAGTGCTGGGTGGGAGGAACTCCACCCTGGCCCTGCCCTGTCTCTCAGAGCTCCCACACTCCCTGAGGCCCCCACAGCATTGGGATGCAAGGAAGGAAATCTCCCTTTGTCAATTACTGTGAGGTTTCAGAAGAAACCTTAAAACCCAGATTAATTACTGCTATCTGGTCCCACCGGGGCTGGTCCACCTGGTGCAGCCAAAACAGGCTGAAATTCTCGTTCCTTTCTGCCTTTTTCTCTCTCTCTCTCTCTCTCTCTCTCTCTTTTTCCCTATTTACTTCTGGTTTAATCTGCATATTATCATCAGTGCAAAGACCTCTGAAATAACATCTGACAAATGACGCCTATTAAAAAAACCCTCTGCACTGTCCTCTTTCACCGCCTTCCAATTTGGACTAGCACTATAACTATGCATCAATAGACAAGCAATATTATGTTAAGAACATGATAAAATACCAGCAGCTTCATAATGGCAGCAGCCAAATGGTAATTTCTGCTTCAGAAATTGGTCATTTATTTTGCTGGTCTGTTCTTACGTTCAAATTAGATGAAGTTTAATATACTGTAAAATTGAATGTATTCTATCCTTTTCAACAAATATGGCATGTATGAAATGATTTATGGGTCTTACAAACCTTAAAATGTTAAATAATCTCCTTTTTCCTGTGCCTTAACTCAGTGATGCCAAATAGTTTAAGTACAGAGAAGCAAAACTTTATTAGCTCCTATCCTGATCATCACTTTATTTTGCTGCATTTTCAGAGATAGGAACAGTATTTAACATATTAGACCAAGTTTAGAAGCAGCCATATTAATTGGTACATTAATTTTACCCTATTAACTGTAATTGGTAGGAAAGCGATTCTTCCCAATAAATGTTGTACTTTGTGTTTTAAATGTTTAATAAAGTCACGGTGCCTCAATGAGTGTGCTCCTCCCGGCCTGAGCCTCCAGCCCCGCTGGGCTCCCCGTGCCCGGTGCCTTGTGGGGCCTCCCCACAGCCCCCAGGAGCACCAGAACTGTGCCTTGGCCAGTTCCCTCCGTGCCCCTGTGTCTGCCCCTCGTTTCAGCTCAGCCCTGAGTCCCCTCCGGGCTCCCGGGACTGCCGGGGCCGGCTGCCAGCAGGGATGTCTCAGCTGTGCATCCCCTGTTCTGCTGCTCGTGGGTTGCTCCAGGGGGCACACCTGGGACCTTGAGGGTCCAGGCAAAGCCAGCAGGAAGGGCTGGTGTCTGTTCTGTCTCTGCTCCATGTTGGGGTTGGCAGCACAGTGTCCCCTTGTCCCCACAGAGCCAAAACACCCTGGGCTGTGACCCTTACACCAGTGAGTGAGCTGCTCCTCCTGGGAGATGTAGAGCCAGGATCAACATTCTGAATGGTTTTGCTGAACATTACTGGCAACGTGCAAGCCCCACCTCGATCTGAAAATAGGTATTTTAATCTGTAATTCAAGGGGGTCTTTGTGTCTGGTAGCAGTAGCCTGGGGTATATTCAGGTCCCCACAAGGCTGGTGGCAGCAGCTCCTCCAAGCAGGGGGAGGTGGGTTCCATGGGGGCTGCCCTCCCTTCCCCAGGCTGACTACACATTATCCCCTCTCCAAAGGTCTGGCCCCAGATCCGCGGAAATCCCTGGGGGGACTGCCTTGGCTGTGGGGCGAGGTGATGGGTGACAGAGAATCAGCCAAGAAGCAGAACGGGGTGACTTCCTCCTGGCTTGCAGTTTTTAAAAACAAATTGACTCCTTGCCCTTCGCCTTTCCTCTGTCTCCCGATCAGCAGTTTGTCCCTGAGGATAAGCCTCAGAGCAGCACAATCTCCTGCAGTCCCCTGGAGCTGCAGCCCTCTGCACCAGGATAAGTGAGAAGCCTTTTATTCTGTTTATTTGCTCTATATAATTTTTTCTGCTCTTGCTGACCCTTCTGGGAAGCGTTCCACCCTTCAGGCTCTCTGCTGGGTGCCAGAATTACTGAGCTTAGGCTATATTTGCATTTCATATCCTAGTTAAACCAACATCATCAAGGTCAGGACACTCTGCTGAGTTGGAGGAGGCCACCAGACAGCCGAGGGGCAGTGTGAAGCCCAGCCCTGCTCCGGGAGTGCCCGTGCTCCCCCCGCTCCCTCCTGGCCGAGGGAAGGGGCTTCTGCTGCAGCTCTGCCCGCCCGGGAGGGGCCCAGCTGGGGCTGCTTCCCTGGGGAGATTATTTTGTGTCTGTGTTCTCATTGTGAAAAATTTTCCTCCTGTGTCCAGACGGACTCACCCTGGGAGGAACTGGAACCTGTTTCCCCTTGGCTTTTCCCTGTGACTCAGTGTACAAAGGTATCCTTTTGGACATGCTACCCCCAGTGCAGGGATACTGATGTGCATCTCCATGTGTGCCTGTGTTCTACAAACAGGCTGTAACAGGCAGCAGCTGCAGAGAGCACATAGCTGTGCTATAATGATTTTTACATCCGTGAACACTGTCTGTTTTTCCTTTCATTAAGGAACATTTCTTATGAAAAAGTAGCTGGATTTCTGATGTGAAAAAACCAATTCTGCTCAAGACTGAGAGCTGTTTAGAATAAACGCCAGACACTGTGTGATGGAGACGTTGCATGGAGACTTAATGCTGGTCACATCCCTTCTCTGCCAGTAAGTCAAGGATGTGTCTTTGCTATTGTATTTGGTGACTCATCTTTCAAATAATCATCTCTGGAAGAATTCTGTGCCAAGATGAAAAAATGCCTGGGTCCCAGAAGCATGTGTGTGTCTTCCTGTGAGCACAGCCCCGGAGGGAGCTGTGGGGCAGCTCTGCTCATCCCCTTCTCGGGGGTCCCTTGGATGGGGCAGCACTGGGCAGAGGACAGGAGGGGAAGGGAAGAGTTTTGGCAGGAGGTGGCACTGCCTCATGCAGGTCCCATTTACTGTGGTTTGGTCAGTCAGGCCCCTCAGCCACTGTCAGACCCACGGCATGGGCAGCCACAGACTCTGCCCCACACCTGCCCATGCCCACCTGCCTTGGGGCCCCAGGCACCTGAGCTTCTTACCAGCACCTGGAGGTTTTCCTCACCCTTGGAGAAAAATATGTAGATTAGGTGAGTAAGTGAAGTGCTGTATGCTAATGAATTCAACAGAGCCACTGTTCCATAACATCCAACCTACACACAGAGGATGTGCTGGAAGTGGCTTCCCTGGAAAACATTTCCTTTCTGGTTAACAAAAAGTTACATGAACTCATTAAGCATAAAACAAGATGGTGAATAGCAGAGAAACTGTAGGTGCTGTGTGGACTGAGTCCCAGCAGCTGTGCCCATGCAGAGCCAAATTCCTTGGTGGCATGGGGAAGGCTCCAGCAGCTGCTGTGTGCCTGGTGATGGTGAAAGGTGGCAGCAGCACTTTATTTGTAGCCCATGGTGTAAACGGCCCCCAGCCTGGCCTAACCAGGCCATCAGGCCATGAGCTCCATCTCCAGTCAGGCTGCACCCCACCGGGCCAGCAGCCACACGGCCAGTGCCAACCATCTGCCTGCACAGGTAACCTCCCACAAGGAGGGGCAGCTCAGCTTGTTCACTCCCTGGAGCAGGAGGAAGAGTCTCCTGTGGTCTTTTACGACAAAGCAAACTTCTGAGCAGTGAACTTTCACTGGCAATAAATACCTGCTGGACAAACAGGCCAGCCCACAGGGCAGTCAAAACATCAGCACTTGGGCAAAGCACAGTAAATCACTTGCCCTACTCCAGGAGAACATCTGCTGTGAGCAGCTCAAGTCATCAGCCAGGTCTGGAGCCTTGTTGCTCCAGCAGCACCCACTGTGCCTCCAAAACATGGGACAGGGGGAGCAGACAGCCATAGTCTTGAGAAATTAGATTAAATTAGCATGAATTAACTGTGATGAGACACTTCTTTACAGGTAAATTTGGAACATTGAGGAAATGAAGCACTTCTCCATCATCTGCCACAGCAGTGGACAGGGAGAGATTTCTGATGCAGGCACAGCATCCAGCCCTCCAACTTCACATGTCATGTTAATGCAAAGATTCCTTGGAAAAAGCTGCATTTGACAAAGGACTTGCTCTCAGCTGTTTATTCTCTCAGAAAAAAAATCCTTTAAGAGGTGAGTGAGGTCACCCCCATGACCTGCCTATTCCTCACTCTTTTCATTAACTGCAATTTATCCTGCAGTAGCTTTCTTAGATCAAGGCAAAACCCTGCCATTAGCTTTCCCTTGTTGAACTACGGCTGAAACCCAGCCAGGTCTACCTGCTCATCACTGCTGGGAGCTACAGAGGGTCCCTGGGAGAGGGATCAATGTCTGTCCCTGGGGTGGGACATTACTCAGGGACACCTGAGCACCTGCTGACCTGCCAGGGCTGAGCTGGCAGTGACCACAGTGGCTGCGAGAGCACGGCCCAGCTGGCACCCAGCAAGATGATGCTGCTGCCCTGGCAGTGCTGTCAGGTGCACTCATGAGTTCTTCTGTTCCTGGGAAGTGTCTCCCTTTGCCACTGCCAGCCTTTGTTTTGTCTGTGCTAGTGAGGGGCTTCAGGCCTGGTGGCTCTGTCCTCCCTGGTGGCTCTGCTGCTCAGGTCCCCAGCTGCAGCACCAGCCCTTGCCCCACGCTGGCCCCACAGCCTCTCCACAAAAGCTTTGAGGGATGCTTACACTATCAATGGGGTATATAACGTGTTTATCTCTGTCAGTGGGTGGAAAGTTGCTGGATGTACCGTTTGCCTTCCTCACACAGACACGTCCTGCACCATCGGGATGAGCGCTGAACGCTCACTGCCAGGGAAAACCTCTCTGCTCCCTCACAGTCTGGCTTTTGTGGGATGTGCCTTGGTGACTACAGACAGCAACACCCTGGAGCAGGGCTCCCTATGAGACACATCTCTGTCCCGCACTGCTCTGGATTTAGCCTGTGGGAGGTAAAAGGAGCAGTGGAGCCAGGAGCTCCTCACTGAGGTCCAAGAAGCCAGGGCTGCCACGGCAGGCACCAATCCTGGAGATCAGTGCCCCTGCTCTGGAGGCATCAGGAAAACCCCCGAGGCCGTGTGCCTGCTGTGAGGAGTGCTCAGGAGCAGTGAGGGCATCCCTGCTGGGGATGAGGAGAGGCGGCTCAGAGCCAGCAAATATCCTTTCCAACACAGAACAAGGCAGAAAGATAAGAGTGGCTTAAAAAGAAAGAAATTGCCTCCAAATAAAATGTTTTTCCTCATTTCCCATGATACAGTGAGATTTCTTCATGGGCAGATAGTCAGAGTAGAGTCCATTACACTCCACACTTTTTGCCTTGAAACATAAATAGCTGCATCTCATATAAGTGTTTGTTATGAGGAAAAGCGTGTGCCTAGAAAAGTTAGACATTAAACCATTATTTCATGCAGAAAGATATGCTAAAGGGAGAGGATTACTTACTATATTAATTCTGTCTTTCAGCTACCCGTACATCTCTCTGCACATAATGACTTCAGTCGCAAATGAGGTGCTGCAACAAATCCAGCTCCCTCCATTCCCATTTCCTTGAAGACTGTGCACACAGTGACCCTCCCTCCGGGCCCTGTGGGGGCAATGGGACAGATGAGGTGAGAGCAGAATCTGTTCATCTGTAGGTACATCTGTCAGCCTCTGTCCCTGCACAAAGTACTTATGGGCAAGTGCTGAGATTTGGTATTAGTCCTTATATTGCAGCTAAAACCTTTAAAACATCCCTGTTGGTGGCATAAAGTAATTGTGATGTGACCCTCAAATATTTCTTCCTGTACTGGAAGTTAGAAGAGCATCTTAAAAGGCACAAAAAATTTTCTAATCATAATTTTTTCCTAGCAAGTGACTCATAGAGGGAGAGTTTCTGAGGTTAGCAAAACCAAAAAACCCCAAGCACAGGGCCCCAGGAAATCTGGGATGTGAAAGACTGTTTAGCTGTTTGTGCCTGGGATGTCACAGTGTGTTGGCACAGGGTGCCAATGCCACGGCACGGCAGGGCACAGGGTCACGAGCACTGGCACAGTGCCAGGGAGGCAGTGGCCAAGGTCAGGGTGATTCCTGCTGACCAAGCTGTAACGGGTTACTGCAGGGTCACAACCTGCCCAACTAAATGACCCTGCCATCCCCCTGGGCTCAGGTGGAAAGACAAAGCCGTGGTCCCACGTTGGAGGAGGATCTCTCACCTGACATTCTGGGCCCTGTGTTTGCTGCGGTTGCTGCAGAGAATGCTCCGAGCTGCATGCAGGAATGGGAACAGCAGCGAGCAGCAGGGCCTGGTATCATCATCTTTTCAGAGCCCACCTTGGGCACAGAGAACCCAAAATGAGAGTATTTGGGTTCTTGGAGGAGTAAGGAGGGCCAGCAGAACTGCCTCCTTGCATGGCCAGAGGGCAGGCTGAGCTGTTGAGGAGCCTGGCTGACAGATTTCCTTGGGAGTCTTTGAAGAATTCCTTCAGGGAGCTACAGGCCTGTCAGTCTGACCTTGGAGTTGAGGAAGCTGAAGGACCAGATTGCCTTGAGTACCATCACACAGCACGAACAAGACAACCAAGGGATCAGGCCCAGTTTAGATTGGACATTACGAAAAAAATTCTCCATGGACGGGGCTGTCCAGCCCTGGCACAGGCTGCCCAGCAAAATGATGAAACCCCTGTCTGTGGAGGGATTTAAAAGCCATGTAGATGTGGCACCTGGGGATATTGCATAGTGGAGGCCTCTGCAGTGCTGGGGGAAGGGTTAGACTTAATGGGCTTGGAGACCTTTTCCAACCTAAACAATTCCATGATTCTATGATGCTATGTACTAAGTCATCCTTATTCAAAGGGCTCTGTTTGAAATCTGGCATCAGCAATACAGAACATGTTGCATCTTTGCTGGTACCTCTTCAATCTGGTTTGCAAGACATCCTGGAGGATGTGACCTTGGAGGCAGGCAGCATATCGAACCTGCATAATCTGAGCATCTCTGCATCACTGGCAGCCTGTTGGGTACAGGGCAGTTAATAAATAATGAGGATGTCAAAGATGACAGCAGGAAAGTGGGAGCAGGGAGCAGCTTTGCAGCCAGATCCCTGACAGCCGCTTGGCAACCTCCAATGCGAGGCGATCGCCGCGCTCGTCCGGCGCAGTGTCCGGCACCGGGAGCGGCCCCGCACCGCCCGGGCAGCTCCCAGGGCACGGGCTGCGGGCATTTCGGGGAGCAGCGCGCGTCCGCGGGGGCAAATCCCGCCCCGTGGGGGCAAATCCCACCCCATGGGGGCAAATCCCACTCTGCGGGGGCAAATCCCACCCCGCAGAGGCAAATCCTGCCCCATTGGGGCAAATCCCACTCCCTGGGGGCAAATCCCGCCCCATGGGGGCAAATCCCGCCCCACGCCGCAGCGGGAGGCACCGGGCTTGCCGGTCTGTGCCCGGGTTTGCCGGGGGGTTAACCCTGCTCGAGCAGGGATGGAGGCGTTGCAGGACACAGCTGGATCAGCTGAACATGAGAACTCCGCTTCCCCGGGGTTTGCGGGACAGGACGACACCGGGCCGCTGCTGCCTCAGGACATCAGCTCCTGTTCACAGGTGTTTCCTTCAAGGGTTGAATTGCATCACACCACAACTCAAAGATTAGGAACCTGAGGTGTAATTGATCTTCTGATGGCTTTTTAAATATCTGGTGAGAGGGGGCTGCTTTCCAAACAGCAGAATCTACACCAAAATGATCTTTGATTTGAATAAGTATTCAATCCTTGTTTGGTAAATACACCCAGTGTTAATGGTGCTTAATGGTGCCTGTAATTGGTGTCTAAAGTTATTTAAAAGTAAATTTACTAGAAAATAATTAGCAATTTTATAGTTCACTACTTCCTAATTTTGTCGATAAAAGTTTTTCTGTGGTTTTTATCAGATGACACAATAGGACCATGCTGTGAAATAACCCTTTTTCAAACAAGCAGGAAATTGTGTGCACAAAATAAGATTAAAAAATTTTCCTCCAAATTTCTTACCCTGGCAGCCAGCCCTCTCTCATCCCTCTCCTTTTATTAGCCACTGATTTAGCCTCAATCAGCAGCGAGTGAACTCTCCCAGGTATTGCTCGGGGATTTGTTCTTTGTGACCTTGGGAGGTGCACCCCAAACTGAGAGGTCAGTGAGGAAAGCTCTCCCCCACACCAGGACTTGCAGGCTGGCCCTGGTTCTGGTCCTGGTCCCCATTCTGATCCTGGCTGCAGCAGGTGCCTTCCCCAGCCCTTGTGGCTGTGGGGGCCATGGCCTGAGGGCAATCACAGCAGCCAGCTGGGCTGGCAGGTCACGGCCAGCATCGTCCTGTTGTGGCTCCTGCTCATGGGCTGTTGGTGCTGCTGGGGGAGCAAGAGAAATGGAGCCAAGAAATGCAGCTGCTACAATGATTTATTGTTTAGTGCTGGGGGTTCCAGGGTTCAGTTCAGGACAGTCACATCGTTCAGGTACAGAGACACTGACGGACAGAGACGCACTGGGGAGGCAGTGACAGCACAGCAAGTAAGATTCAGAACAGACCCACTCTCCATTTCCAGTCTCTGAACCAGAAAGTACCAGCTTTTCCAGAACAATGAATCACTCAGTCTGTGTATAAAATTAAATATAATTTATGCTTTGCTAATTGAAACCAAATACAAAATTCAATTTCCTGTGTATTCTAATGCTGACATTTGAATAGTTTTTTTTAAAAAAGTGTTATTAACCTGACTCTCATTTGGCAGGCCTCTCTCTGGCCAGACAGAAAATAATCCCCCCATCCAGCCCCAGCTGCAGTGGGGCATACATGGAGCATATTTCCAAAGAACAAAACAAAATACCACCACCCCCCACGCCACGGCAGTCCCCACGCCCCCAGCCCAGGGTGACTGGCATGCCCTGCTCCCTCCCAGCACTGCAGCGCTGGTAGCACCCCAGCTGCAGCTGGGGAGAGGGCTGTGGGGCTGGAGGGCCCTGTCCCACCATGCTGAGTGGTTGGTGTCCATGGAGCAGGCACTCAGGGCAGAGGAGCAGGGTCTCCTCTCCCAGTGGGCACCCATCAGCTCCTGCCGAGCTGGAGATGGAGTCTGGTATAAAAAATAAACCTCTGAATATATGGCAGAAATGATGGGAGTGGGTGTGGGGGCAGGCAGAGGGGCACAGCGTGTCCCCAGCCCACCCAGGAGCCACCAGCCCTGGAGCTGAGCCCTCTGCCAGGCAGCCAGAGCCAGTCCCAGACTCAGCCCAGCCCCGCACCACGCTGAGGGTGCAGCACTCCAGAGACAGGCAGAGACTCCCAGACACCCCTTTGCTGAGGGGACACTGGGCCTGGAGCCCCTTGTCCTCCATTCAGCATCTTGCACCAAATTATGCAGCAACAGGTTTCGGGTAGGACCTGTTCTGATATTTTAATAACGTGTGAAACACCATAAGATTATTCTTATTATATACTTCCAATTTTCCTGTAGTAATCTGGAGTTTGTGGGCTTGTGAAAACTGTGCTATGTCAGGAGCTGTTTTCAAATCTGACCGGGCTGATGGGAACTGATGTCAGCAGGGACCTCACAGTGTCCCTCCAGCATGGGCTCCCTGTAAATGGTCCAAATGGCTTCAGCTCTTCTCATCCAATCCAAGGCACTGGCACCATTTCATGGCACAGTGAGCCCCACGACAGGCCCTGGAACCCTGAGCAGGGTCAGCGTGTCACCCAACGAATGCAACAGTGATTTCATCTGCTTAGCTGGAGCTGGAGGGAGTTCACCTCAACCAGAACTGAGTCCTGGTCCTCCTGCAGCAACCCCTTCCTGCACCTCTGCTGGGGACCTGCCCAATGCAAGGGGGCTCTCATGTGGCTATACCCCAAGCTGGAGGTAGTCTTAGCCCTCATCAGAGCAGAGAGCTGCCAGCAGTATCTGAGTGCCCTGAGAAATCACCGTGCGAGGGGCCGTTCCAGCAGCTCTGCATTTCACCTTTGCTCCCCCTCTGCCTGGTTTCCCCCAGCAGTGGAGGTGGAACTGTGCAGTTGTGTGAAAGCTCTGCTCTTGTCTGCGGGGCCCAGCAAACAGCTCTCAGGACACTGGGGGATCGAGTGGAGATATAGGTTTATTCTGTAGTTTCTACCAGGATTTGCAAATTTGGCTGGCTTGGTCATTTCCACTAGAAAGCACAGGTTTTGTGCGCTCAGCAGTGCTTGCCCTGGGAATTAATTGCTCTTTTGTAATTCTGAAGTAAGATGAAGGCTGCTTCCCTGTTCTGCAACCCCAGCTGTCCACAGCAAGCAGCAGGGATTGCATTTTCAAGGTACAAATGAATGGCAGTGCCAGGGGTCCTGACTGTCAGACCCCGTGCTGGAGCTGGCCCAGGCCTCCACCCTGCAGCCACCTCGGTCCCCACTGGCAGCACTGGCTCCAAACCATGGAGCACATGGCACAGCCTGGCCAGTAGGTGCTGCGTGGACACGTGTGGCACCACACTGTGCCTTGGCAGCCTGGCTGGGCAGTGGGAGCCTGGCTCACTCCTGGGGAGCCTGGGAGTGTTCTTTCAGCTTCCAGGAGGGTGGAGACCTGGGGGGAGCCCAGTTCTGATCTCACTGAGCATCTCAGCAAAGAAGGAACAACTCTCTTCCAGCAGTGGAGGTGCACCCATCAGTCAGAGGAGAACTGAGACCAGGTGTCTGTGGCACTTGGTAAATTCTAGTTTTAGTGCAAGAAGTAATTGAAACATTTGGTGCAAATGAAATTCCTGTACATAGTTCCTTTGCAGCATAACTGGCTTTATTCCTTCCACACACAAAGACCACTGTGCATGTGAGCGCACAAGGCCTGAATTTACCAGATCTGATGCTGCTGTTTGGGCAAAACTAAAGTGCAGGGCAGGAGAAATCAAATCTATGGGTTTGTCCCAGTGCCGGGTTTTGGGAGCCACCCTCTCGCCCAGCTTGCCGTGGCAGGAGGTCTGGACCTGCCTGCCTGGCTGCAAGGGGGACAACAGCAGTGAAATGTCGACACAAAGTGCCCCATCACCCTGAGGAGCCGTGCTCCCCCTGCCTCCTCCTCCTCCCACCTGCCCCTGACCCCCAGTGCCGCGGTGGAGAGCCCGAGTGCAGCCCCAGGTGACAGGCAAAGTTCCAGAACTGCACACGTGGGGCCACTTCTGCTGCAGCCCTGACAACACGAGAGCCTGTTACACACAGGGCTGAGCCTCTGGCCCCAACAGAGTTTTGGGTCTCAAATGATGATTCACATCCCAAAAACAAAAATTTTTTTTTTCCTGATTTTGTGGTTCTACTTATCACTTTCTTCCTGCTCCCACTGGAAATCTTGGCCTGTCATTTGGTAAAACATGACATTGAAGGGTTTGTAAAACTTCCGCAGTCTGTGGATGACGTCTGGGTCTATTTTGGGGTGAGTTCGACCCTTGGACTTGCCCAAACACCGGGGAGCACTGCTGTCCTCTGGCTTCTTTAGACAGGGAAACCCCTTTGTTTTATTAAAATAAAAATGCTTCTCTGTCACAATCCTCTTAAGGCCTAAGAAGTCTTGGACCTTGGCCATTTCCCCAGCTGGGTCAGTGATGAGCCTCTCACCACTGACGAACAGGATCTGGGAGAGGGGGAAGTACTGGAGCCAGTTTTCCAAGTGCAGGGCATAAATCCCAATGCGGATAGCACTCCAGGAGGCATCAATGAGCCCCAGAGTCCGGTTCTTGAAGGCTAGCACCTCGAAGGTGGGGATCTCTGGCTTCTTGGAGAGGGTCTGCGTGTAGTCCGAGATGGCGCGGGTGACGGGGTTGCGCACCACCACGATCAGCTTCGTGTCCTTGGCCATGGAGTGGATGCGCCTGGGGGCCTCGTTGGTCACAAAGTAGCTGGGGGTCTTCTCCATGGTGATCTGGCCGTCCAGTGTCTTGGGCATCACGTTCCTGTGCAGAAGCAGAGGAGGGGGTTAACGAGGGGCCAGGCAGGGGTGGGCACCTTGTGCAGGTGTTGAAGGCACGTGCAGGAGGAGAGATGCTGTCACTCCTGTGTGACCCCCAGACCCAAGTCTTTGTCAAGTCAAGGCTTTGTTTCTTCTCAGCCCCTGGCCATGGTGGGCACCCAAAATGTAAAGTCAGCCTTGGTGACACATTATGCAGACAGTTTGCCATAGGCGTGTGTAGACCGAAGTTAATTGACACTGAACCTGCACAATACCTGCCTGTTCAGAAGCCATCTGCTCCCATTTGCTCAATTAAGCCTATTCACTCCAGAGCGTGTACGGAGCGGCGCAGTTCGGATTACACAGGACCTTTTTGTTATGATGACATGCTTTTAAATGTTTCAGCTAATAAAACTTAATACAGAATAAGATCCCTTGCTTCTAGTACAATAATTAAATTTATTTACTATCTTGTGTGTGAGAAAGAATGACTTTTCTTTTATCTCTAATTCACATGCTCTGTCAATAATTAATTGCTGCTGGGTTTTGAGCTTCCTGTGCAAGCACTTTTATTAGCCAAAAGGAATTTGCCTACTGGATAAATTAGCATGTAGCAAGATTTTCCTGGATAGCATATTACCATATTGTAAAACGAAACTGCAGTGAGATAGCAGTTATGTCTAAGAAAATGAAGAGGTAAATTCTTGTCCCAGTGCCACCAGTTAAGGATTATCATAGCTAGCCAGAGGGTTTTAAGTGATCACAGAATCCCAGAATAAGCTGAATTGGAAGGGACCCACAAGATGTCCCCTGCAAGAGTGTCACAGCCTCGTTCACACCTGTTGTGCTGCCAGATGGCACAGGGGCTGGAGGCTGTGCCACAGCCAGGGACCAGGCACACCGTGGCCCTGGCCGTGGGCAGCCCCAGCCCTGCCCCAGTGCCAGGGACAGGAACGGGGTCGCTGCCCCGGGGAAGCACGCACGGCTCTGGGCACATCTCCTGTGTCACACATGGAGGATGGCGATGCCCATGGCCTCGCAGGATTATCCCTTTGTACTGCAACTATTTTTAGTACAAACATATGGTGAGGAAATAACGTGAATAGGCTTGAAATGGCTCTGTGAGAGCACCTTGGGCAGCGACAGCCACAGTAATGCTGACGTCAAACTGCTGGGCCCCAGGAAGACCCATTTCAGGAATAACACAGCGAAGCCTGGAGCAGAAGCAGATGATAGGCACAGCCTGCTAGATGTGCCTGTCAGTGTCACCTCCTATTTGACTGCTAAAGGCATCAACTAGCTCTAATGCCTCTGAAATTTGTGTATTCACTGCTGGTCCAGTGAATTCACACACCGTCCAGCCCACCAGGCTTGTTCTGCTGAGAACAGGGGTGATGAGGAGTCTCCTGCCAAGGCAAGAGTGAGGGTGGGTTTGGTGCTGCCCCGGGGCTGCCAGCGTCCTCAGCATTTTGGGTGAAGAGGCTGGCGTTCCTGTGGCTGGCCTGTCCTGTTGCAGAACCTTTCCTGTTGAACAGTGTCTGTCTGAGTACAGCAATGCAGCCTGCAGGACTCCCTGTCTCAGGGCCAGCATGCTGGTGGCCAGGCTCTATAGGGAAGCCCATCCCTCTGGGATCAGGTCCTGCTGGAGCTGCCTTCCCAATGGCAAGGCACCTGCAAGCCTGTCTTTTGTCCAGAGCACTCTGGTGCTTCATGCATGCCTTGCATCAGCCACTTGAGTAGCAGTGACATGAAGGGAGTAAGGATAAGTCAAAATTATGTGTCTTGAGGTATTTATTCCTTTAAGAAAAAAAAATTTAAGAAAAAAATTAAGGGGAATAGGAGCACCTGGGGACTGCAGATGCTGCAGAATTACAGACCAGCTTCCCTGGGGAATTCAGTACCTGGATTTAACAGCCCTGTGGGAATGAAGCAGCTTTTATGGCTATGCACATCACAGCAAGACCCACAGCATGATCAGAGATGAGCCCTTGGGTGCCCACTGCTGTACTACGGGAGGGGTAGGAGTGGGAGGTGCTGCCAGCAGCAGCACAGCTCCGTGCCCACTCTCACAGCCCATGGCTATCAGCTGGTGGGGGAGGATGGGGAGCGACCCACCTGCAGCAAGGACAGCAGCCACGATGGTGTCTGCTCCCCACAGCAGCACCAGACGCCCCAGGGCATTTGGTTTGGTTTGTATAAAACAAACACACCAGGGGTTTATAAAAGAAGCATGAACAAACATGTTAATTACAACTGCCCCTTCAGATGATGTTACCATAATAAACGGGAGCCAAGAAATTGCAGAGCTAATAATCTGGAAGTGTTGCCACGTTTAAGGACTGTGTTTAACTCCGTGCACAATAAAGACAAATGGATGGATGGGCTGGCCCTGAGGAGAAAAAATGGGGAAGCAGTGATCAAGGAAAAGAGGAGGAGAAGCAGATTCAGCATTTGCTGTACAGTTTCAAGCATAAAGCTGGAAGCCACAGTGTGTCCTTAAGACACCCTGGCCCTGCAGAGCCCAGAATGACTGTGGCTCTGGGACATACCTACAGAAAGGCTTTACCCCAAACTCTGCTGTGTTTCAGAATCCCTCCCCATGTGCTGCCCTACTGGGGCAGGAGCTGAGCTGCACTGTGCAGGTGAAGGAGGCTTGAGCCTGCAGCCCTAGAGTCGGGTGCCCTGCGTGCGGCCGGCGGCACGCGATAACTGCTGCCAAACAGAGAGGGGCACAGAGCACGGCCAGCTCCTGCTGCTGGGAATAACAAGGGTGTTAAAGCTGGAGCAGCCGAGCCTCTGGCACGGCAGGAATGCTCCTCAGAGCAGTTAACCTTCACAGAGCTGCTGCCATGTGCTCTGCCCTAATTGCGTGTGTGCCGACGGAATTCTAACCAGCTCAGTGTGTGCAGGCAGAGCAGCGCTCCGCACCGCTCTCCTGCAGCGCCTGATGCAGAGCCCTTTGCTGCATGGGGCTAGGGCTTTGCTCCCTCTGGAACACATTTTGGCTTTCCCTGCAGTGTTTGTGTCCCTTTCGAGGCCAGTCTGGTTGCTGAAGTTGCACGGCCAGGGAGTGACTGCACCTGACATGTCTCCACAGGGCACTGCAGGAGGTGAAGTGTTGGAGCGTTGGAATGGGACATGTCTACTCGTGGCTCTGCCACTGGTGTCTCCCCACCTGCACCTTTTCTCTCTTCATCACTCCTCACCGGAAAAAGGAGAGCAGTGACAACAATCCACTGGCAGGAGCTCTGCTGACACAGGCTGAACAAACCCTCTGCTCCCTTACGGGACAGGCGTCATCCCCTTGTGCTTGTTGGTGCAGCATCACTGCACTGTGCAATGCCAGAACTAAACTGTCGTGCTGGCCTTGGACCCAGGAATTACCTCGTCCTCCAAGCAGATGATCCTATATATATTATTGAGTAGTTGCTTGGGCTTTTGATGTTTCTCTCCTTTCCTGTTCATTCCCCAGTGCTGTGCCCAGAGGCTGAGGAGAGACAGACTGCTCTGTGCACCCCTGGCAGCCCTGAGCTGCACAGGGGCTTGCTGCTCTCACTCCTTCAGGTTTCTGCTCTGTGCATGGAAGGCCCCCAGGCACTGTGGGCGGCAGGCAGGACAGCTGGCTCCCGCCTGCCCTGGCTTGGAGCAGAGGACCTCATTGGGAAAATGTGCTGTAGTAATTGTTCTTAACTGCTGGCTTCAAACAAGCTCTTTATTTTCAAAGGATACATTTTATGAATTTGCGAATTTGCATGTTGCCAAAATCCCCTTGTGGTTTATTTAAATCCAGATTATCTTGTTTATTCCTTCAGTCACAGCTGTCACTTATCTCTGTGTAGGCAGCTTGTTCACCATGTTGCAGGTTTCCTGCAATCCCACTCAAAAGGAGTCTTTGTTAACTGTATTTTCATGTTCTCAACAAGAGAAAAAACTTCATAGCAACTCCCAGGGCTTGGGGAATCACAGAGGAGGACAAGGATTTGCACAGCTGCCATGGAAAGAGGAAATGGCCAGGTGCTGCAAGTGTCACCTGCCCGCAGAGCTCCTCTCTGCTGCTCCTTGGGGTGGAGCAAACAGCTGCTTTTGTCTTCTGAAAAGACAAACATGAATCCTTTTTCTTTTTATTATTAACACATTCCAGTATAATTGCTTGAGCTGTCAGCTGTGACCTACCAGTAATTCAGCAGGCGTGGGACTTTCAAGGGGAGAGCGGCATTGCAACTGAGCCCGCAGTACGCATTAAAAGCAGAACCCATTTGCTATAAGCCCCCGAGTCAAATCTCTTGTTGAATTTGTTCAAACATAAATTTACAGCTGAATTTACATAGGTTTAATGTTTTATAATCTTTTCAGTCTGTGAATCTATATTCAAGAGTGAGTGCATTAGCTCAGAAATATTGTGCTTAACGCTGAAAATAATTTTAATCTCTCCAAAGTCCAATCCTTTGCACATCACTAAACCTCAGAAGCCAATCCCTTCTAATAAGAGACACAAAACTTGCATCTGTCGCTGCCTAATAGATTCACATTGCTCTAATTCAAACAGCTCACATATGTCTGTTAAAAAACACTAAACGCAAATTATAAAGCCCTTTCAGAAAAGCGGGTGCCAGTTCCGACTGGGGGCCAAAGGAACACACGCTATCCCCAGGAGGCTCACTCGAAGAGTTTAATGGTTAGGAATCTGTGGTTGGGAGAAGGGGGTGAACCACCCCTCTCTGTGACTCGCGTTCTGCTTTTGCAGGGCTTGTAACCCCAAATTAGTGGCTGCCTGTACTGTGGGCTTGCCTCTCCAAAACAAGGAGCTTTCCCTCTTCCCGGAGTTTCCAAAGCCACTCGCTGTCCATGAACGCTCTTGTGAGGGGCAGTTTGGGATTGCAGGGACACGTCCTTGCTCTGTGCCAGCCATGTCCCTGCTGAGTTTCTGCCCAGCGATCCCCAGGCCGTGCAGGAGGTGGGAGCCCAGGACGCTACAGCCGGAGCGGGGGCAGCCCCGGCTCCCAGCGCGGCCAGGGAACAAGAGGCAGCTGGGGTTTGAGAGTGTCCCAGTGTCCCTCAGCAGGGCCAGCCCTCCTCCCAGTGCGTCCAGGGCTGCCTGGAGCCGTCCATCCATCTGTCCGCAACGCGGCGGGATGGAGCGCGGTCCCGGGTTGCCATACCAACGCAGGTGCTAACGCGTGTCGACTGAGAGCCGAGCCGATCAGAGAACGGCAGCTTGGAGTTGCCGTGGCAACCGAGATGCCAAATTGGAATCCGTGTCAATAGCAAAGGTATCCGAGAGGCGGCAAGTGCGCGCAGGGGCAGCGCCCGGCGGGGCCGGGGCACCCCGGTGCGGATCTCCCTCCACAGGCTGCCCGTGCCTGCTGCTCCTGGCACGGCTCGGGGACCCCGAGCAGCTCGGCTGCATCTCAGGGGCCACCCGCAGGACCTCCACTTCACGGGCACAGCTCCCCTGCTCCCTCCCTGTCCCCCTGCCCGCCGGCCCGGTGCCGCAGCACTGCGCCAAGGACTCGGCTCCGCAGCCCAGGCGCTCGGAGCCCGGAGGGAGCTGCCCCCAGGAGCGCCCCTGCAGCCACAGCTCCGGACACTGACGATCAAAGGGCCTCTGGAGAACGGTCTATTTCTAATGGGATTTTTCACAATACCGCCTAGCCTAGAGTCCAACAATCCCAATGAAAGGGCTTCCGTGTCTCCACAAAATGCAAAATCTTTAACGGCTCATTGGCATGTGCTTAAGTTGGCCTGGATAAGAAGTTACTCCTGAGAACCTGCTATTGATTCTGTCAAGGATTCAAAGGTTTTATAGGCATCGCTCAAGATCTCTTTAGTACTTGTACCTTCTTAATGGCTCTCATCACCAACGGAACTGGAAATATCCCGCAGCAGCCTGGGAAGCAGCTGTCCTGTGCCAGGAGCCGAGCCACGCTGCTGTCCAGGAGTGTGGCTGCTCTCCAGACAGCCGGGCAAGCCTGCTTGGCACCCTGACGGGAGAGCCTGAGGCTCCTCCGGGGTCTCTTAGGAGGTGGGGCAGATGCCGGGGCAAGGGAAAGGGGCAGGGGGGCAAACTGCACCCAGGAAGTCTCCTCTCCTCCTACCACTATGCAACAAAATCAGTGGGCAGGTGGCTGAGTAGCAGACAAAAATAAAAATATGCTCTGATTTCACTGGGACCATCTGGCTCAGGCATGATAGGTGGGTAGAAATGCTATAATCATGGAGCAGAGTACTAAGCTGATCCATTAAAGTCTTTTAGCAGAGGCAACTATGGAACCTATATTAATCTGGCAATGTTTTGTGAACAGACATCACAAGGTTAGATCCATTCAGCTGCAATTAAAACCAACCCTCACTGATCAGGCTAGCTGGGAGAGCTCCTGCAGCACTGTGTTCCCCAAGGCTCTCATGAGTCCAGACTGTTGATACTTGCACAATGTAATCTGAAATTATGATCCTAATGCTAAATCTTGCTTTCTTCTGTTCTTTCCTCAAGTGGATCTCCTCTGGGACGTGGCTGCTGCCTTGTGCCCAAATCCCTTGCCTGCAGAGCTCTCACACAAATTGGATAGGCTCAGGTTAGTGCTGTGGGGTTCCTGATGGGCACTGCCCTTCCCCAGCAGCTGTGGGATGTACAGGGGCCTGCTGGCTCCTCCACCTGGGGAGCTGCTGCCAGGCTGGAGCGCTGGGCACGCCTGTGTCAGCACACACCTCCTCAGGTGCCACAAACAGCCCTCAGCACCACTTGGCTTTGGCTGTGCAAAGGAACCTCAGCTCTGCGCATGGAGATGTGTATTCAGCATGATGTTGTTTGACCAGGGATAAATTTGGCCCAATCTCTCCAGTTTTAGTGCAAGATTTATTGTTGGTCAGCAGCCAGCCATGGAACAAGTTGTGGAAAAGGCTGGAAATGCATATTTCTAACCCCTCAGCTGTCAAAATTATTTTGAGGAAGTCTCACTACCATTCCCTACAGAAGCACCATGATCCTATTCACTGGGAATCTCTTAGTGTTGTCTACTGATTTATTTATTGTATTAGTCACAGTTACAGCGAAGCTCTGGAATGAGGACTCATGGGCAGGCAGGGGCGAGGCCTGCCTCCTCTTCCTGAGGATGTTCGAGTCAAGCTAGTCTGCTCCCAGTCCAGATTTCCCTTCAACACAGGAGTTGAAGTCCCCTCGGTGCCAGTTCACTCACTTTCCACTGTTTTTTGCTTGCCTCATGCCAGTGCTCAGTTATGGGACAGAGATACACGAAACGCTGATGCACGTGCAATCTCTGCAGGACAGAAACCTCTCTGAAAAATGCAATCCAGTGCACCTTGTTGGCAGCAGCCACCACACACCGTCCCTTCCCACCCCTTGGGATTCCCAGTCTGGGAGTTCCATACCAACACGCAGCAAGACGAGCCCCCAGCACCGGCCCCGTCCCTCCTGCCCCAAGCAGAGCAACAGGAGCCCACAGGGACACCCGTGCAGGAGCACTCCCGGCCAGGAGAGCTCCCAGCTCAGCCCTGATGGTTGCTACGTGATGCCCGTGGAAGTTTCAAGACTCAGTAACAGATGCTGCTGGTATTGCAGGCTGCAGTACCTGGAACAGCCAGTTGGATGTGGGAAAGCTACAGCTCACGGGGAGAGCTCTGTGCACACGGTGCAGCTGACACCTAACACTGATCAGACTCAGCTGGGTGCTTCAAATCACTCCAGATTCCCAAAGATGGGATGGGCCCTTCCCAAAGAATGCCAGGGAAATAAAATATTGAAATATAGTGGTTTGGAGCTGCATATCCTGAGGAATCCTTTTTCATCTTCTGGAAAATCTAATTCTACCAGGAAAAACACCCTAGCAATAATGGCTGCCTAAGTGAAAGCACCACAACTGTATCATACTGAAAGCTTTTCAGGGAAAAGAGTAAATAAATTCTATTCTTCAGATGTATCTGGATGTTATCCTAACGCAGTGCCAGAGTAATAGGTAAGCCATCAACGACTAAAAGGCTGGGAATTGTTATGGAGGAGCAATACCGCCAAAGAGGCTGAAAACAGCAGTAATCGTTCACATCCTGTGCTGAGCTCCAGCACCGATGGCAGGGGATGGGAGAGGGGCTCCTGCCCTCCTGCCAAAGGGACCAGCACAAAAAGGCTGGACACAAAACCACCATCAAGGCTGCCACAGGAGCCCCGGGCTGGTCAGAGGTGGTGGCCAGGAGCATGACCCTCTGCACCTTCACACCTGCAGCTACCTGTTCCTTTTCTAGCTGTCAGTGAGATGGATCCATGCAAGCCGTCAGCGCTGCAGGCAGAGCAGCTGAAGGGGCAGGTGGAGAGGTCACGGGCTCTCGCAGTTGCTGGAGCTAGCAAAGCCAGCTCCAAATCCCTCCACAGAGACACTGAGTGGTGAGATCTTCCCAACTGCATTAGCCTCTCATTGTCCAAAGCACAATATCCCACTGTTTAATCTACAGAGAACCAGTGTTTGCATGCAGCCTCTGGAGCCCAGCAGATGCCCTGGGCAGAGCCCAAGTGCTCCCCTTGCTATTGCAGGGAGCAATGCACACCAGTGCCCCAGCCCCTTCTCCGCCTCCTCCCCATGCAAGCGGGAACCACGTCAGTCCCAGCATCAGACAAGCCCTGCAGTGGCCAAGGCATCTCCCAAAACAACTGCCCAGGACTACACAGATCCAAGACTCATCCATTCCCACCCCAGAACTGCTCCTCTGCCCCTGGAGGGAGTGATGCCAGCCAGGCTGCTGCCGAGGGCACAGCAATTTATTATTTGCTTCTGTTGATTATTTTTGGGTTTAAGTTCATTTATTATGTATGCAAGAATGGTAATACACTGGCATCTGAATGTCTTTTAGGCATACAATATCCTTATTATTCAAAGTGGTTTTTCCTCCATAATTGAATGGTTTACCTTATTATTACACTATGTTAATGACCCAGCATTTCCATTTTTCTATAGGATGCTTAATTGTAAGCAAAGTGCAATCAGAATCAGAGATGCCATCTGTAATTGACAGCATCATAATAACAGCCAGAATTGCAGGAATGAAGTACCAAAATAAGTAACAGTGGGGAGAAAGCTGCCCTGAAACCCCTCAGGAAACTGCTCTGGGCTGGGACAGAGCCCGCCCACACAGGATCCTCTCCCCAAACTCTGACAGTTTGGGCATTAACAGAGACAGAGTGCTATTGATATCAGTTTGTACATTTAATCAGTTTTTTTGCAGTTTTCAGCGAGATGTGAACTATATCCCTGTCCAAGGCATTTGGTTCAAATCAGCTGAGACAGAGAATAATCAAGATTTATGATTCTCATTCTGACCCGGATCACACAGTCAGTGCAAACGGTACCGCAGAGCTTCCTCCCTGAGCCCCAGTGACATCCCTCTGCTCAGCCTCACACAGTGATTTAGCGTCCATCCCAGGGACTGTCACCATGCTGCCACAGCTCCAGATCATGGTGACTCCGGGTTCCTTCCACTATCCCCAGGGGTGGCACTTGAGGGGCACCGCAACCTGTCTGGGGCTGGTTGGCAGAAATCAGTAAAACAGCACTTTGCAAAATAAAACGGAATTCATCTTGCTGTGCCTCCCAGCATAGCCTAGAGCAGCCTGGAGCAGGAGCAGCCTGTGGCATGTCTGACCTCTCTTACCCAGAGCATCCCTGCTGGAGAAGCACACCGTGGGTTCTCACAGGTGAATCATACCTACCCCTGCAAGAGTCAGGGGCTCAGGAGCAAAGTGAGCTCTGGAACTGCACAGGGAAGGGCCAGGGATAGCTCAGGAGGCAGCTCCCAGCAGCAGCAAGGGCTGTCAGCACATCCTACAGGCAGTTCCATTTCCAGGGGCTCAGCAGCAGCCAGGGAGCCAGAGCTCTCCAAGAGCTCAGCTGGGAAGTGAATGTTTAGATAAAAACTAAATGATCCAAAACCAACTCTAATAAAACCAGCCAGGTGATGGGAACAGAGCAATGGTGAGGCAATTTTCAGGCCATTTTGAAGGCAGCCATGCTGTGTGTTGCTGGCTGGCCAGAGTGCTGTTGCTGGCTCCTGGGATGCTCTGGTGGGCTCCTGCCCAGACATCTGCTCCCATCAGTCCAAGGTGGATGTGAGCCCAGGCCAGGCAGTCCAGCCACAACTGCGGAGGAGGGTCCTGGTACATCCACACTGCCCGGCAGACCTGGGAGTTCCCCTCCCTGGGCAGCACAGCCCCAGCATCTCAGCCCAACACCCCGTGTCACACCCTCCATGTGTGGTCCATGGGAGCAGTGTTGTGATCCTGCTGCCGAGAGCTCGGCAGTGGCTCCGTGCAGGAATGGGGTGATGGGAGCTGTATGCAGCAGAGGGCTGGGACAGGGAGCACAGGCTGCTCTTGCCTCCCGCCCTGCTGGCAGTGGAGGCAGGAGGGCTGTGCCGAGGGCACTCGCTGGCCCTGCTGCCTGCAAGGGGCCCTGCTGTGCTCTGTCTCAGCAGGGCTGCTCAGCCACCTTTCCCCACACGCTGTGTGCAGCACCACTCAGGGTTAGCCAGGGCTCTCTGCTAATTCACACATGTAGTGTAACATCCAAGTGAGTGAAAAAACAGCCTGATGCCACTCCAGTCAATAGAGTAAACAATTCCTGGTTTGGATAAACAGAATTACTAGTGTTGAAGAGCTCTGGGCAGCACTGCACAGTCTGATTAGTGTAAATGCTAAACACAAACCAATTAACACTCTCTAAGTCCGCTTATCTCATGTCACTTAGTGCTAAAATAAAGGGTAACACTAAATACACACATTGATTTAGCCATTAAATCTAGCATCACTCAAAACAGTTCATTACATCACCGAGAAACAAATAAAGTCACCTGAATTTTCAGAAGCTGCTGTATTATAAGCAATGATTCAATTGCTTCATCCTGCACTAGGGAGTCACTGCTCATACTGAGAACAGACTGATACAGCTTCCCCCAAAAATCAAACCTGGGCCACAGGCAGAGGTGACAGGTGACATCCCTGCAATACCTGAGGCAGAGCTGCTGTGGAAGCACTTGGGGCTGCCTGGTGCTGTGCCACCAGCTACAGTGCCCAGGTACAAACATCACCATCACCAAGAACAAAGGCTTGGCCAGTGCCAGCCATGAACCCCAGGCATCCCTCAGCTCTGCTAAGGAACAGGAAAGACTCTCCACAGTCCCAGCAAACCCCACCAGCTGCCAACACACTTTTCAAGAGCAAAACCAGCACTGACAGAACATCCACCTTAGTCCCTGAAGAACCAAAACTTTGGGTTTGATTTGGGCTTTATTTGGGCTTTTCTTCAACTAGAAATTGTTGAAAGCTGGTATGTGGGAAGCTGATGACAGGAATAGCCTGTCTGGGGGTATCCTGCCCTAACAAGCACTGGGAGCAGGCAGGGAAGGATGTGTGGATGTTAGCAGGCAGTGTGAGATGTTTACATTCCTAATTACAAGGGCTAATTCTTCGTTTGGCCAGGTATCCCTTCTGCAGACAAGGTTAATGGGATGTGAGAGACCACAGCTGCCACAGCACCAAGTGAGGAGGACAGGCAAGAGACAGCAGCATTAATCAGCAAGGAGCCATGCAAAAATGGTTATCTCAAGCTGTTTGGAGGCACGGAGTAAAAATAAATCTCCCTGAGTTTAATATTCTGCCAGTCAGCTCCTTTTTGTAGGTGGAATCTATTAAAAATTATCTTTCTGCTAAAATGCTAAAGTGTTTCTGACATTTAACAGCTTGCTTCGAGCAAAAAGGTGCAATAAATACACAGGAGAGCTAATTGGCACCAGAACATGCAACATCCACCCAGCACGAGCAAGCACTGCTGTGTCAGCTCCTGACACCTCCGGCAGACCCCAGCACCTCCCCAGAGAATGGTGCCCTGCTCACCTGGGGGAACTGGGAGGCTCCCACCATCATCCAGCAACTGCAGACGGAGTGGTTGGAGCCGTAGGTCTGGGGGACACATGATGCAGTCTGGTCCTACCCAAGTCCCCACTTGGAGGTACTTGGTTGCTGCAAGACGCAGAAGGAGCTGCTTGGCAATGTGGTCTCAATAAAAATTAATGCTTTAACAAGAAGCCAAATAGCTACAGCTAATGTTCTTCTGAATGAGATCTAAATTTTATTCATAAGCATCAGTGTCAGGACTAAAATAACAGTTTTATGGACACTATGAGCATAAACAGCTCTGCTGATTCAAAAACAGAAACTGCACTTCTGAATGAATCAACGGGTTCATTTGGAACAAAAGCACTGTTCCAAACACATGCCTCAAATAAAAGAGAAAGCCAGAGTGTTCTCCTGGAGAGTCTGCTTCCAAGGAACACACTGCAGAGGGGAAGGGAGAGGAGGGAACAGTGATTGAGAATGTGCTGGGGAGAAGGAACAGGGCACAGTCAGGGACTGCCTGGGACATGGCTGGAGGTGGGATGGGATGGTGTTTCCACCTCATCTGCATGTGGGAAAGAATCACAGGTGAGAAAGAAGTGTGCTACACTCCTGCAGAAATCCCTGCTGAGCTCCAGCATTCAGGACTGGATGGCTCTGGCAAAGGGTTGAAATAGCCTTTGCTTATTTGGGGTCAATGCCCCGGAAAAGGATGAGAGCCATATGGCTAACAAGAAATTGGTAAGAGATTTTTAGAAAAATAACTCTTGGAGAGTGGGCTCAGACAGACAGAAGCCAGGTAGTCCACAGTGTGGCATGC
Organism: Peucedramus taeniatus; assembly: GCA_013400575.1. Classification (NCBI taxonomy): domain Eukaryota; kingdom Metazoa; phylum Chordata; class Aves; order Passeriformes; family Fringillidae; genus Peucedramus; species Peucedramus taeniatus. Next base: position 235,023 of record WBNO01014272.1, read on the forward strand.
ATGTGTGGGCACTGGGATGGCCACGCTGGCCAGAGACTCCAGAGCACAGCTGAAATGGGGTTGGAAAACACATTGTATATTCAGTGAGGAGTTTGTTGTCAGGCTGCTAGTGGAGCCTCTGGACAATCTGTTTACTTTACAAGGTCAATTAAGGGTCATGCAAGAGGGAAGCACCACCTCCAGCATCCCCATTCCCACACCCCTTCTGCAAATGGGAACAGACCAACAGACTGAGCACTTCCAGTCAGCACTGAAACACCCCAGATATCATGATCCTTGTCCAGCCCTGAGAGCCCAGGCTCCTGAGATGAGGCAAGCCCAGCCCCCTGCACTGGGCAGCCCCCAGTCTCCCAACAGTCCTGTGAGCTGGGGTTCTGCAGGGAGTCTGTCTCTGGGAGAGCCCGGCTTCGCTGCTGCAGTGCTTCCCATAACTGGGGCAATATATCTGCGGCCACAAATGAAAGATCAATATTTATTTAACAGACACACTACCCTTTAGAGGCCCTTAATTGTAAATTAATCATCATTAACTGGCAGTAATTGAACGCGCTGAAAGCTGTGATCGCAGCGAAGCCCACAGCAGGGTTTGGCGCAGGCGCCAGCAGAGGGGAGTGGGACGGAGGTAAGAGGTGGCAGAGGGACCCACAGGGCTCTGCAGGGACAGTCCTGCATAGGGACTGCTGCAGCCACAGGTTTGCTCAGCCCAGAGCGACCCAGCACTGGTGGGACAGAGCTGCGTGGGCTGGGCAGCCTCACAGAACGAGGGGTGAACCCTGCAGCAGGCAAGTGCCTCTCTCCTGCAGCAGCCCCCAGCCCTCAGCAGGACACACCCTGGTGCTCTGGCCCCAGCCTCAGCTCCAACTGGAAAGGCAGTGTGCTCCAGGCCAGACAAGCCCCCCTGGCCTGTGTGTCCAGCACAGGGGGCTGAGAAGGGAAATGAGAGGGGTGACAGGCCCATCAAAGAGAAGGAAGACGTGGCTCTGCTCTGCCTGCCCGGGGAAGCACCTGTCCAGCACCTGCACAGAATTCTGATGCTGCTCATCTGCTCACTGCATGCTGGAGGCACAGCTGCTGGCAGACTCTAAGCCCAGGGGATCCCTTCCCTTTAGGAGGGAGAAACTGCAGTTTGTTTCTTTCCAGATTTCCCAGGAATACAGACCACCAGTGCAAGCACCAGCTCTTCCCCAGAGCCCTCAGAGCCGTGGGGTATGAGCCTGCCCACAGGCTGCTGCCAGAGGGACCCAGGGGGACGCAAGGAGATGCACTGCCACCAGCGCAAGTGTTCTGGGGAGCACTGCTTTTCAGACACCCTTGCACACTGGAGGGCCTTGGAGATACTGCTGCGCTCTCTGGTCTGGGGCTTTGGGCAGCTCTACCCCGTTTCTGGTGTCACAGTGATTAAGAAACAAAATCTAACGTCGTCCTTGGTGTGAACACAGGCGAGTGCACCGGCCTCAGTGCCAGCGGGCTGTGTGGGGCGAGCTGGCAGAAGGAAATGCAAATTCTCTTTCTGTAAGGACGACAGTGGCACGAATGCTGACTTTATTAAAATGCAGAATTATTTCAGGGTCCTTTGTTTAGCTCGGAGCCTGGAGGTAATTTATGCACAAGGATGGAGCAGCGAGGGCTGTGCTCGGCTGCCTGGCATTGCCAGCAGTTCTTGGCTGTGCTCCTGGTGTGAAGGCTTTCCAACTCTGGAGAGAAGGTCTGGGAACCCACAGTCTCACTGCTTGTTCTTGCTGAAGAATTCTTCCTGTCCTCACATCTCCTGTGCACAGCTGCTATGGATGGAGGCTTTAACACAGAGACTAATTAAGTGCTCACTGATCAAGTCAGCTGGTCTTCTGTCCAGAGACATTCCCCCTCTGCCTGCCCTCCTCCTGCTGCCCAGAAACAGCCTGACTGTGCTGGGGCCCGGGCTCTGCTGTGCCCAAGTGCCACCCCTGAGAGCTGCTGAGGGCATCCCCCCATGCCTCCCCACTGCTCCCCTGGAAACAAGGCAGGACTGCCACACTGAAGCCTGGCCAAAGAACTTTTTGAGCCATGGGCCGTGAGGAGGGGCCCCCCTCTCTGCCCCACCATGGCTGTGAGCCCTCCTGTGAGCTGTGGCCACCAAACACCTCTGCCCTTCCCCAAGTACCCTCAGGCAGGGCAGTTCATTGACTTTGCAGCCAGTGAATTCTCTTTCGATTTGGAGACTCACAAGGCAATCTGAGCTTCTGCAAATTCTCAAAACTTGCGACTTAGCTGGCACTTCCACAGCTTTGGCCTCTGTATCAAAGGGATGTATATGGGATTTGGCAGAAGAAATTCCAGAACCTGGCACAGAGATGACAATTAGTTTCTTATGAATAAATACTACAACTTGAAAGGATGAGGTTCAGAACTCCAGCATGGCTGGAGCTCTTCTGGTCCCATAAAGAGTTGTGGGGGTCCTGCAAAGGTACAGGGAGAGCATGAAGCAGGGTTTTCCTACAAGCAATAGAAGACGTCCAGAAGAGAGGTCTCAAGGTCCCTGAACAGCAGCAGTAAGCTCACTTGCTCATCACCACAGTCCCGGGAGAGTGTCCAGCCACCACCAGTGGCTCGGCTGGAGCTGGCCGAAGGCTCAGACCACTGCATTTCAGAAGAACAGGTTGGGCCAGGTGCTGGAGTGAAGCAGCACAGCCCAGGGGCACGGAGGGATGCCAGGATCTGTCCTGGCAGCAGCTGGGGACTGCTGCAGCCAGTGGGTGCAGGGACCAACGCCAGGCCCTTCACCTCTGCCGACCATCACTGCGAAGGCAAACAGAGGCTGCTGGAGCTTGCTGACAGGGAGGTTTATTGAAATTAAACCTTTGCAGCAGGTTATGTGCTCTTGTTTTGAGGAGTTTAAACCATGTCCAAGATCAGGCTAGATTAAATCCCCGACTTCCACTACTGCCCAGGAAGCCTCATCTAGGCTGATTCGCGTTTTCATCTGCATACTAATGCTGGGCTTTAATCAGCAAGGAAACCTTCCAGCACTTTGCTTCAAAGGTAAATGTCTGCAGTGGGAGGCACACATGGAGGAAGCCCCTGCCAGCTTCTTTCCCCCTCTCCCATGCCACATACACCAGTTTTGCTGTATCTCAGCTGACAGGACACGGGGGCTCTACTGCCTAACTGCATGAGCTGCATGGCTGACATTAGTCTGTGCACTGCTGGGGCTGTGCTTGGGGAGTATTACCGTGTTTGACACAAAGTCTGGCTTCACTGAGCCAAGTTTATCACCTGGTAAAGCTGCTGTGCTGAGACATCACAGGCACAGCAAAGGGCCTGCCATTAGCAGGGGAAAGAGCTGGGGAATAAGTCCATGACTTCTGCTTTTGTGCAGGTGGGGTGCAGATTGACGTTGCAGAAGATCCGTGCTGTCTCTGTGACTCCTGAATCCCACCCCGCCCCTCACACATCGATCCCGGCAGCTGGTCACAGCCCGCAGGCTGACAGGAGGGGGATGGAGTGCTGGGAGCGCGCAGAGACGAGAGCCTGGAGCCAGCCGCCCTTCTGGAGGGAGATGCTATTCTTAGGCGGGTATTTGGAGGCAGTTCAGAGGAACCTGCCTTGTCACACTTTTAAATTCCTCTCTCTGCAGTGGCACAGTGACAGAAGCCTTCCCGTATGGTACCGTGGGAGGGAAAGCTTCCGCCCGCCATTGCCCGTGGCGGATGCCAACCGGCGCGCTGGGCACCTGCCATTGCGCGGGCTGGCACCCCCAGCTGCGCCGGCTGCTCAGGGCCCTCACAACCCCAACCAGGCCAGCACTGCAAGCAGGTTCCCCACTGCGGGTGGGTTCCTGGCCACAGAGCACCGACTCATGGCACTCAAACACCCTGTCTCAACCCCCAAGTATCCCGCTTCCCTAAACCTCTTCCATTCTCATTCCTCACATGGTGATCTCCTTGCTACACATGCCACCAATTACTAGGCAAAATAATCATGTTAATGCCCATGTCCATTAGCAAACAGACAATGAAATCTCTGGCACTCACCAGCAGCAGGGTCCCGGCACTGGGACCACAAGCACGACCTGCAGAGACACTGGGCTGGCGGCACTGGGACTGCATGGCTGTAAGGAGCTGAAGCAGCCCCAGGTTACATGGAAGGAAAATGGGCACAGCCTCAGCAGGAAACAGTTCTGTAACATGAGTGGCTCCATTCCAGTTGACAGTGGCGCCATGTGCCAGCAGCCTGCCGGGCTGTGCCCTGTCCTGCCACTGTGGCACACCACATGCCAGTGCCAGGCTCGCACTCTCATTGCAGGGCAGCGCCACGTCACTCCTGCCCCGGCCCCAGCTCCTGCCCGCCCTGGTTCCTGGCTGCCAGGGACAACATCGACAGGGCCAGTTCCAACAGCAAGCACTGCATTTCCACAGACTTTCCTAGAGGAAATGTTTCTCCTCTGTACTTGAAAGTTTCTTGGAAGTTCCCAGCAAATAGGTGTTGCAGGAAAGCAGGGCTGGGGTGAGCCCATCCTGCAGCAGAGGCAGCCCTGCAGCCCCACTGCGGCACACAGAGGTGTGAGGACATTAATCACCGCTGCTGAGCTCCTTTCCTGCCACTGTGTCACAGCCCTAATTGCACTTGTTAAGTGGAATGTCTTCCTGGCACTCGCTCGGGGCCACGGCTCGTTCAGGTAAGACAGGATCAATGCTGCTTGACAGGCGACGCACTCGCACGCACTCCCAGCAAATGCTGCACGGCCTGTGCCCCTCAGAGTGCTCCCACCCAACGAGGAGGGCATCCTCCCGGAGCCCAGTGCCCCAGTGCCAGGGTGCACTGTGAGGAGGGATGTCTCTGGCATGGGTGTGTGCTGCTGTGCCAACACTGCGTATCTGCACAGCTTCTGCCAGGAGGGCACCAGCCTCCCAGGGAAACCTGTTCACAGTGCCAGGAACAATAACCCTCACCTAGTCTCATCTGCTGCTCCTGTGTGAACCCCTTGCCCTCAATGGGCTCTACCACACAGGACACTTGGCAGCTCTGCCTTTCATGGCTGTGCTGAGCACAGGGCAAAGCTGAAGCACACCCAACACTCTCAGCATCACCAGTAATCTCATTAGATGTTTCTGTGTTATCTGGCTGCTCATGCCCACCTCGCTTTAAGGCAGACACAGCTCCTCTGGCTCCAGCTGGTGATGCTCAGTCTGAATCTATCACTGCTGCCCACAGGCAGGTGCTCACACTGCATCCCAGCTGCATGGGCTCGAGAGCAAGGAGAGGGCTGAGAGCTGCAGCCAGTCTGCGCACACATGCTGGCCAGGGCCAAGTCACTTCTCCCACTGTCACCTGGGACTTTTCCAGACTCTCCATATTTGCTGTGCCTTTGGCAGCTTGAAGGGACAGGCCATGCTTCTTTGGAGGCAGCAGGACAACTTTCCTGCCTGAGACAGAGCTCAGGGCAGCATGGTCTCCATCAGCTCTGGTCACCTTAAAAGCCTCAGCCCACGTGGACACATTTCCCACCAAATGCATCTCTGGCTGAGGAGTGCTTGGGGACCAGCAGTGACAGATGAAGGTGGTGGCTGCCCTGAGCAACCTCAGGCTTGTATGGAGAGACATCTCCTTCCTGTCAGGGGAGAAAAAAGCTATAATCTGCTCTAACTGACGCTGTGATTTTCTTATCCATCACAGTGGCAGCTTGTTTATACCTACCCAGGGCCCAGTGCTGCACAGGCAGCAGAGGAGAAGTGGGGCAGCTGCAGCAAAGCAGTGCAGTGCCTGATGGGCTGGAGCTGCAGGATGAGTCTTGCTGACCAAAGCCAAAGGCAGGTAGGTGCCCAGGGAGAGGGTGTGCAGCACTAGCCCTGTGCACTCCCAGGGCAGCTGGAGACCCAGGTGGGTTTTGAGAGCAGAAGAGAAGATTTGGGGAGTTGCCACGGCAACAGCATCACTTATGTCAGGGTATGCCAGAGCGGCATTGTCTCTGAATCCAAAACCTTCCTTCAAATTATCTCCAGAGCATACCATACTGCCTTTGGAAATATGTAATGTGCTCCTGTCAATCTATAAAGCCTTGTTTGTCAAATGGTTGGTGGCTCTTCCCTGCCTGAACAGCATCCTTCAGTGCAGTCCAGCCCCTGTGTGCCACAGAGCCTCCTGCACACTGGGCCCTCAGCTGGGCAGCAGCACCCAGCCCTGCAGGGCAGCTGTGAGGAGTGAACCTTCTGCCTGCCGAGGGTCTGCCCTGCACAGCCCCGGTACTCCTCACACCTCCTACGCATCCCTCAATATTTACAGACATAAATCCTCAGCATATCACAAGGAAAGGTTCAGCTTTGCCAGTCAGACCTGTAAACAGCCTTGCAGTAGCCCACAACTCTGACACAGACGTTTTAATGTGGCGCTGTCACACGCCCAGCTATGTCTGAGTCAGCAGCTGCCAGGTGAACCTGCTGTTCAAGGGTTGTGGCACGACCACCAGCCCTGCGGGGTGGGTGTAGCTCCCAACTCCTCATCCCACTGGACAGACCCCCAAAGAGCTGCAAGGTTTCAATTGCCCGGGCTTGGGACTCCCACGCCTCAGCTCAGGCAATGTCAGCAGGAGGAAGCGAGAGAAGTTCATGGGGCTCTCTCCAGCCCCGGCAGAACAAACAGTAACTTTTTAAAAGTCAATTAGCTTCCTGTCAATCAGCTTATGCTGAAGGAAGGTAATTACCTTGTTGCTTACAGAGCTCCCATTCTCCCAGAGAAGGTAAACCTTCCTCCTGCCTGCTTGGCACCAGCGATCCTCAGACTGAGCACCTGGTGCCTGTGGGGACAGTGGCCAGTGCTGCCGATTCCACTGCTCTGGCCACTGGCTGCCCGGGCACAGCACCAGCACTGGGACAGGCTGAGCACAGCCTGTGCTGAGCCCCTGGCTTCCTCACCCAGCTCCATGCTGTGTCTGGGCTCCCTTTTCCTCCGCTTCTCTCCAGATGCCTCTCCAGGCCCTCCCCAGGGCTGCTGGGTCAGGAGAAGGAGGGATGTCCCGAGTGCTCCCAGCCGCCAGCAGGATGCAGCACCTTATCCCAGTCAGCAGTACCTGGTGAGCTCTCCTTTGGCGTTTGGTGAATGCTGCTGATTCCAGGCTGCTCCCTGCAGCCACGGCTTGGCAGAGCCACCACAGTAACAGTCCCACGTTCAGGAGCTCCAGAGACAGACGCTCTCCTCATGGCACGCTGCCTTGCCTTGCCTTTAACTCGCCATGTCTGTGGCCAAGCAGCATCTCACAGGTGTGTCAGGATAGGAAATCTCCATTAAAAATAAAGCAAAATAAAAAGGTTCCATTGTAATCCTATTAATGCATCTCCACACAGGTCGGTATCTCCTGAAGAACACTTCCCATTAGAGAAATCAATTTAGTATTCTGCTTTCTTCCTGTGGTGCATATTGAAGTGGGATTTGACAATGATGGAAAACAGATTTGTGTTAAATACTGCCAATAATGTCTCATAGCTCAAGGTTACAGCTTCTGGTGAGCGACAGACGCTCGTAATCCAACGCATGGAAAATACTGCACTCCACTATCAATTATCTGGAGTTATTAGGTTTTAAAATAAACTGCACATCCGGACTTCAGGCCACATGTTTATTTTACATTTCCCTTGCAGCTGCTTCAGCCTGTTTGGGGCTTTCTGGTCTGTCTGAGGACTCTGTGCACAGCTGGCTCCAGCTCCAGCCTCAGCCCAGCCTGGAGTCCCAAATCCCCACAGGGTGCAATGCTGGCATCCTTTTTGCCCAGGATTTCAGACCTGGATAGAGCTCCAGACTCCAGAGGGGCTTACAGCAGACGGGGAATTTCTTGATCCTCTTCTTTTAGAAATTGGGGTTTTCAGATTCACCAGTTTAGTGGGGAATTTTGAACAAGTGTTTTCCTTCCTTAGGTTCCTCAGGAACTCACAGCAAAGCAGTTGCTTTGTGTCCTGAATTGCCACTTTGATGCTTGACAAAAGCTTTTTTCTCTTTGATAAACAGAAATGAAGCCAAACATTAATGGATCTTTCCTTCCACTCAAGAAGGCTGGGGAGCCTTGCAGGGGGTCAGAAGACCTTTATGAGCTTCTTTTTACTTTGAGGCTGCCAAAGTCTCAGGCGAGGAGGGGAACTGAGCTCCTGCAAGCTGCTCCATGGAGGAAATGCGTGGGCAGCAGAAGGGAGCCACCCTGATCTCCAGGCTCCAGCATTGCCCAGCTGGCACCCTGGGCTGCACGGGGAGTTCAGCCTCAGCAGTGCCACAGGAAAACCGGGATAACTGGGAAATGCACATCAGGCTGGATGTCAGCTCCTGCTTGGGGATGCGCAGCGTTACGTGTCTGTGGAGGAGGAAATGCCACGTGCTGGGGAGCAAAAACAACAGCCAGAGCAGGGGAAACAGAGAGAACTGACTGATTCAGCGACAGGTAGGGAGTGCCAAATGCACACACACCTGGACAGTGGGGCCAAGGAACCTGGACCCCCCCAGGCACTCACTGTTGGGCATCTTCCCTGTGGGTTTTTACCCTAATCTGCAAGTCAGTAAAAACCCATACAGAAACCCTGTCCTGTTTTTGGATTGCATTGTGGAAGCAGCATTCCCTGGGACAAGGAGCCTGCAGAAGGGGACACAAGGGCAACCTGAAAGCTGGAGCCAGCCCAGGCGATCATCTGACACTGTCAGACCACAGAAACATCTGCTGGTCCTACAGGACCCAGGGGAACAGAGAATGTTCCTCCTCCCTTCATTAAGCAATTAGACCTACAGACATCTCTCTTCTATTAAGTGTCCCTGCATCAATGGCAATGGCCTGCAAATATTCTAGTGGCATAAACAGAGTTATTAATCAGGTGCTGTAAAGGCAAGAAATTAACATAAGGAAAACGCAGACTGAATATTGGAGGAAGTTTTTTGGAAGCAAACCATGTTCATCAGGGAATTGCCATCCCAGGGAAAGGGGGAAAACTCCACAGCATGAGATGGATCAGAGATCCCTGGCAAATATCCCAGAGGGAATGCACAAATGCTGGCTAGTGAGATGAGCAGGATGACCCAATATGTGACTTGCTCTTCCTGACATAAATCATTGAGTGATTTCTAATGATGATTCACTGCTCTGGGTAAAGGTGCCTTCATTCACACAGTCTGCTGCCCTGCCACAGGCTGGGCTTGGCATCAGGAGAGTTATTTCTTTGCAGCAGGTTATCCTCTTACAGCAGAACAACCGTGGAAACTCCACTGTCCTGCACCTGGTGCCTGTACCCCTGGGGAGCCAGAGTCCCCTGCTCCCAGGTGTGCTCTGCCATCATGGCCACAAGAAAAGCTCTCTCTAGCTGTAGCAAAGAATTAATCCAAAGGATTGGGATGTATTCAGCTGCTGCCAGCTGCTCCCTCCAAGCTTCTGGAAGGCCATGCCCTTCCTGGCTTTATGCTGGAGGCTGAACACAGTGAAAACACTGGCTGGTTTCACAGCACATGCCAGGAAGTTGGTGTAGTAACAAGTGTGAAGGGTGCAACTCGTGCAGCTGCACGGATGGCAAGGTTACCTGTACCTGCCATCAAGGGGAGCAGCTGCTGGCAGGACGCGCCCCCTGAACGCTGACAGATCATTTGCTCTGCGCGTCCTGCTGCAAACAGATGTCTCTGTGCAGCAAAGCAGCCACCCGAATGCTAAAGCAGCTTGTTCTGCCTCTCCATAAAGATGTCATATTTGTTCCCAGAAGTTAATCTTTAAAGATTTTTAGCGCGATCAATAACCAGTGGAAGTGTGCAGAGCGGGCTGGAGCAGCGGCTGGGGACAGCACCAGTGCAAGGAGCACTCACACTGAGCCCCATGCCCAACGCTGGTGACTGTCCCCACAGCTCAGGACTGGGGGCACCCAGCGCTGAAGGGCTCTGGGGACTGGGATGCTGAGCCCCATGGCACTGGGGGCTCTTGACACTGAGCCGTGGAGCCATCTGAGGACCTGGGCAGAACTAAACCAGACCAAGCATTGGTGGGGGTTCCCAGGACACACCAGACTGTGGCTGGGGGCACACAGAGCCCCACCAGCAGCAGAGCTCCTGCCTGTCTATTCTGAGCCACAGGCTCTGGCTGCATGCAGATGGCTGCAGGGAGCAAGGGGAAGTTTAGCTTCAAGCTGGCAGGCAGATTAGCAAGGAGAGGAGTGCTCGAAGCCAAGAAACTGGAAAGCCATTTGCACTGGGCAAACAGCACACTGCTGGGCTGTGCTGCCGGTGGGGACAGTGTGTGCTGAATTGAATGAGCCTGTTTCTGCAGGGCACAGGGGGATCCCAGTCCCACAGTGGCTGCTGGAAAACTGGGTGTCTGTACACAGGTACAGGTAATGTCTTGTTATCCTCACAGAGCTCCCCCACACCCTTCCCTGGGCCCCTGGTCCAGCACAGTGCTGGCTCCAAGAGCCAGGGCGGGTGTGAGCACTGCTTCAGACATCATCAAGGCAGGATAGGAGCGCTTCAGGAAAGCACCCCAGGTCCCAGCAAACCCCCTTCCCCCCTCTGAGAAAAATTTCCATATTCATGAGCCTTATCACTCCCCTCAAGCTGCTGTGTGAATGCAGCAATTCAAAAAGCAGCACCACACAAAGACAGATTTTGAGGCCGTTGGGGAATCAGCAATAGTTTCTCAGACTCCCTTTCTCTGCGCCTGTCCTGTCGGATTTGAGCTGTGTCCCAGCCCCGCTGGTGCCCAGGCAGTCTGGCACAGGTCAGAAGTCCCTCTCAGCACTGTCCACCACATGGCACAGCAGGGTCAGGAGAGGGCTGCTGCTCCCAGCTGCTGGAGGGTGGGAGTGGGCCCTGGTGAGGTGTTGGAGTCGGTGGGTGCTGCTGCCTCCGAGGTGGAGGTGGGCAAGCCTTCGGGCTGCCAGATCAGTGTTATGGCCAGCTACAAGCCCCTGCCACCAGCCAGCCTGTGGCTGGCTCCCAGGCTGGGGTGGCCATGAAGCCTCTGCTGCCGTTGCTTTCAGCCCTGCCCACCGTTGTGTTTGGCATTTTATTAAGGAGAGCCATTATCATTTGCAAAAACATTCCAGACTTTGTCAGGGCTTATCCTTGTCTGACTCCACAAAGCTCGTTGAGCTTTTATCTCCTGCAGACTAGATTACAGTAATGCCTCGATGCTTGCCAGGAGGGCTGATTATCAGCCCTCAGCCCCACAGGCAGCACAGATCGTGCCCACTGTGCCCACCATCAGCCCAGCACCTTGCCTGGGGCTGCTCCCGGTGGGTCTCCCTCCTGGACAGGTCTGGAAAGCAGAGTGCTCTGGATTGCCAGCATGCCCGAGTGCTCAGCCCAGTCTGTGCTCCCCGTGCCCCCACTGCCCCAGCTGCAAGGGGCTCAGCAGCCAGCACCCATCACCCAGGCTTTGCCCCTGGCAGAGGAGCCCTGGGTGTTCCACTGCTGCCTCGCCAACAGCCCCAGCAGGGCGACTTCTCCAACAGTGTGCTGTCCCTGCTCACCACTCTCTGCCATCACACCTGGCTGCGTGGAACTGCTTTGGCATTCATGGGGCCCAGCACACTCCCTGTATAGGGTAAAGCTGGCAGAAACCTCCTCCTCCCAGGAAAGGTCCAAAATGCCACTTGTATGTTCAGGCAGTGACCACAGCCTGAAGCAATGCTCCCAGACCATCCTGTGGGACTGAGCCATGGGTGGCAGCAGCAGGGGAGAGGGGAGCAGGGGAGTGGGGCTGCCAGTGAGACTGGCACTCCTGGCTCCTCAGCACGAGTGCCACCATCTCCCCTTCCCACCACATGCCAGCACCTGCTGCTCCACCTGCGCCATTCTGCTGCAGGCTAAATTAATTATTTCTAATAAACCCATGTTTAAATTACCAACCCAGGCAGGGGCCAGTTGATTTGAGGGCTTCTGACTCCATTAGCCTTACTGCAGTCAGCACTGGGCCAGGCAAAGGCCTCACCTGCACCCCCACAGTCAGCTGGGATAGGGCCCTGCAGCCCCCCTTCCTCTACTGGGTGAGACCTCAGCTGTGTCCCCTGTGCCCCAGGACAGCCAAAGAGACACCACACGCCCAGCCACAAGCCTCAGCGCTGGGAGAGAAGGAACAAACACCTCGTCTAATCTGTGCCAATGATGGAGAAGATGTCACAGGCAACGGGGACGTGGGGACAAGCCAGCTCAGGGCGTGCAGCTTCTGTTTTGGGGAAAGAGCAGTGATAATACACAGCAAGGACAGCAAGCGAATTTATAGCCAGAGCTGCTTCATGAGCAGGTGTGTGCAACAGGCAGGTGCAGCTAGCAGGATCTGCAGAGGCAGCTGTGGGGAAGAGGCTGAAGCCCCCAGGTAGGATTTACCCCTGGGTGTTCCAGCTTTATCTTCCTGAGCCCAGGGAGGTGAAGCACAAAGCCTCACAGGCAGCAGGTTCATTCCAGCATGCTGCAGTCAGTGTCTGAGCTCTGAGCTCGGCTGGCTCCCCCCACAACTTATCTCAACTCTTCCCAGATGGCTTTTATCTTTAAACTACTGTACAGCAATACAAAAAGACAACAATAATTTAAGATCCTCTTTGACTGCAGGCTAATACCAATTCACTCCGCTTGCCGAAGGATGGCACTTTCCCTTTTTTATATAGCCTCTGTGATTTTTCCAGCGTATGCAGATAATCTCAAGCTCCTCATAAATGCAGCCATAAACTTTCCTCCCTCTGCCCCCTTGGAAGTGCATAAAACCAGCGGGATAACCAGCATCATCCCAGGAGGCCTCTGAGGAGGCAACAGCTAAAACAGGGCTCAGTAGCTGGGCAGATCTCATGGGGAGCTCCCAGAGCTGGCACGACCACTCACCCCATGACAACCTGGGCAGACAGGAAAGGGCAAGCACAGAGCAAGGAAGCTGGAGCTCTGCACATTGAGAGTCTCTCCACATCCACTGTGGCTGCCTGGGAAGGTGTCCCTGGGCAAGGCTCCTGGCCAGGGTGTGCTGGGGAGTGGGACCTCTTGGCACAAAGGGCTGCCAGCCTGAAATCAGCTCCTGGTCCCTCTCAGAGCCTGCCCAGCTCACATAAACACCTCTTGGGGCCTGTCTGGAAGGAATTCCTGCTTACAGACAAGCCAGGAATGGTTCTCTTCCCCTGAAGAGATTTTAAAATATAAAATGCTCTTCCTGTGTGGATGAAAGACCAGCATCTTCTCATCTCTCAGTAAATTATTTGGCGTCTATGGAAATGTAGCCTTCCAAGAATTCACCCCTATTAGTTTTGGGGTTTTTTACATGCTAGGCCTGAAGTAATTAAGCCTTTACATTCTGATTCATTTTCCAGCCTGTTCACCAGCGCAGCTGAGAGAAGGTGTTCTGTCAACAATGGAACTTTTCCCCCAAACACTTTAAAATCTAAAGGTTCATCAAAATCAACTTTAGTTTGCAAACTGTTTAGGTTTTGACTTAGCAGCTTTTTTTTTTTTTTTGTGGCAAAAAGAACGGTTAAGAAATGCTCCCAGGCATCTCTGCTGCAGATTCTGGGAGAGCAAAGGGGGCTGGCACAGAGCTCTGATTCTCAGCCAATTTCTCCAGCACCAGATTATAAGCATCCTTCTTCCTCTTGCTGGAGTGCAGACAAAAACTGCATGTTCTCATGAAAGCCTCCAGCCATGAAGACAAGAAAATGGTGTGTTGGTTAAGAGAGCAGGGCTGTGGCTCTGTGTCCCTGGGGTTTTGCATCGGGCCCTTGCTGGCCCCCATCGCACGCAGACACCCCCAGTGTGGGGTACAGCCCTGGCGAAGCCCTGGGAAGGTGCCACCATGGACATCAGGGTGCATCACCCCCAGGCAGCAGTAAACCTTTCCAAGGCTTACTTGCAAAGGGGACAAATTACTGGAAGCCCCTTTCCTGGCAGCAGAAACCTCCTGCCTCTCTGGGGCTGCTCTTTCTCAGCTCCTCACCGAGAGTGAGAATGAGCACTTGCAATTCCCCTTGGCCTCTGACAGTGAAACCACCTGGAGGAACATCTCACACTGCTGGAAAGGTTCTGCCACGCCTGGCTCCAAGGTGCCCAGTCAGGTTTGACAAGGAGACTTCAGGCTTTGTAGGTTCTCTTGCTAAGGCCACACCTGCCCACCCCTGCCTTGGGGCAGCCCAGGGCTGCTGGTGCAGTGCTGCGTGTGCAGCTCCATCAACAAACCCTTCCCAGTCTGCTCCCCACCAAGGAGCAGCACCGAGTTTTTCCAGGAGTCATCTCATTCCAGGTGCCTCCATCCTGCAGATGACAAATCACTGCCTGAACGGACAGGCTGCACAGCGTGTCTCTAGTTGAGTTGAGATTTCACCCAGAACCACATCCCCAAGAGTTATTACCAGTTTCATTAGATTAATGATTGCAGAACCACCAGCAGCATCGCAGATGAGGCGTTAACGTTTGCATTCCCATACAGTAACACCAGTTGCATGGTTTTGCTTAAATCAGGACAAGAGACCAACTGGAGACTGACACAGTGAGGTGTGATTTCTTGCTGGCTCCAGCAGCAAGAAGACAGATTTATGATGCCTAAAAAGCACCAGCTGGACTGGGAGACAGAAATCTTGGTCTGTGCATAATGACACACAAGACTTTAACCCTAATGACACACAGGACTTTAACCCCTGCATGCTATAAACTTCCTCTTCTACTCTCACATTAGCCTGGTGGTGGAACCCCCACTAATACAGTGGGGTAAGGAAAAGAAACTAGAAAACATCCATTCACTGCCTAAACTGTCATCTGTGCTGCTAATAGTCATGGGCAAAGCACATGGTGGGCCTGCTGAGATAAAAGGAAGCTAAGAGATTGTTTGTACCATTAATACATCTCGTGATAAATGATGTGTGAAGTTTTACTGCAAGGTCCTGAGGAGGCTGTGAGCCTGGAACACCAGCTGAGGGAATGCCTGCTTGGGGGAAAAAGTGAGAGGCAAATCTGGGGAGGCTGGGAAAGGGTCAGGAACAACCTGAGCCATCTCTTCCAGCTCCATATGATATCCCAAAGGCAGATGCAGGGCACTGAGATTCCAGATCTGATGGAGGCTGGAAGAGGGAGACTGGGGCATCACATCTACACCGAGAAGCTGGAACTGAAGATGCCTGTGACAGGTGAAACATTGAGGCAGCCAGGTCCAATCCTGGTGGCTAAATATGCACCATGGGGGATTTCTTGCTTCCCCTCTTAATATTTTCAAATGCTGTGACCCAGTGCTACATGCAATAAAACAATTTTTCAACCTGAAAATGATGCTCTGTCCTCAGCCTGAGGCTGCTGAGGACTGTGCCCTGGTGCCCAGTGAGCTGGAGTGAGCCAGGCTCTGTGCCTCTGGCCACAGTCCACGTTTGAGCTTCTCAGCACCACTCCTGGAACAAATCCCCGGGTCCCTGGGAAGCTGTCACCCACCCACATCTGCTCTCCCTGCCCCATCCATCAGTACCAAACCCTGCTATGTGGATCCCGATGCCAGGGGCAGATCTGTGACTGGGGGCACTCTGAGCCACTCATCCCCACCAGGGCTTTGAGACTCCCAAAGCAGAGGATTGATGCCATGACTACCTCAGAAATGCCACACAAACGTGAAAATTGAGCAAATGATAAAATGTAGATGAATTTTCAGGAGCAGAGAGACTGAATAAGAAAAACCATGGCATCAAACTACACATTTTATGCACAGGAAAGATATATCCTGACAAGAACTAATATTTTATGTGGAGCAAATAATTCAGTAGTAACAGATTTGCATGTTTAAAAATGTGGTATTAGGAACAAAGTCCTGATTTCCCCTACTTCTCATCCGAGTCCCTGTCATACACAATCTCCTCACCCTGCCCTCAGTGCTGCCTCATATTCCAACACCCTCCTCTTCCCTGAGCTTCTCCTTCCTCCCCACAGGAGCTGCCATGTTGGTATGGGGCTGGGGCTCCAGCTCTCCAATGAGCACCTTCTCCCAAAGTTTGATGGGCAACGCCGTGGGTGGACTTTGGATGCAGAAGAGCCCCACATCCCACCAGGGGCTGCCCTGAGCCCCACTCCCTGTGCCCCTGTGCCAGGGGCGGTTCTCTTGGCACAGGATCCTCCTCAGCCTTAGCGATTTACACTTCTATGGTTACTGTTCCTGGAGACAGTTGGAGACCACCCCAGGGGAAGATGACATGCTGAGGGAGTGTGAAAACAGTGGCCACGATGGTGGGTCCAGCCACAGAGGGATGGGGAGTTGGGAGCCCCAGGTCATCCCAGACTCTGCCACAAGGCCACCAGGATGTCTTTTACCCAGGGTGCCTTAGCAGCTCCCTGTGCTGCCTGTGCCAGACCATCTGTCAGTGCTCCCCATCTCTCGCTGCCACAGCCAGAGATTTGCACAATCAAGCCCATTTAACTGCTGCTGGAATCTTCCTACCTGGTGTGAGGCTCTAAGCCTTATCTGCATTTAGGAATTGTGCTAAGCCAACAGATCTCCTGCGTATTTGCTCTTTGAAAGCCCACTCTGAGGAGTTCTGGCAGGAGGGCCACATAAAGGGAAAGCCCCACAGCTCCAGCCCACAGATAAAGCTCTGCACCATACAAGACATTTTGATATTTTATGCTAGCATTTGGCACTGCTCCAGAAGAGCTCTGAGTTATCTTAAGCTTCATAAATGCAGAGCTAAAGCATTAGCAAGGGAATTGCTCCTAAGTCAAGGGTTAGAGGCACAAAGCAAAATGGGTTCTTAGGGGGTGCTCTCCCCCTGGCTTTGGGGGATAAATCTGTGTTTACCACCCCACTCCCCCCACCCTGGGCAAACTGTGATGTTTCCCAATGCTAAGCTGAAGGGTTTTACTAAAACACTCCAGCAAAATGATTCCTCCTGGCTCCTAAGTATTTAAAAGCATCAAAAACTAAAAATGTGTTCTACACTATGGCGATTAATTAGGATGATGGATGAGGACAAAAATCTGATTCCATTGCCTCCTTTGCACAGATGCAGGAACTGGTCTGAGTGGAGGAACCCGGGGAGGTCAGAATACAAGGGTCACGCTCGTGCACTGGCAAGAATGGCAGGACACAACTGTGGCCACCAAAAACGTGCCAGAGGCTCTTTGCCCACGCTGGCACGGGCAAGGCAATCTCATCTACATCCGTGCCCACCCTGGGCTGCCCATTTTGCAGGAGCGGATGGTGGGAGCTGAGGAGCTAAAATAGATGGTCTTGAAATAATCTTGAAGGAGAGAATCAAGGCAGCTGCTCAAAGGCTTGTGCCAGCCTGGAGCTGAATCTCGCTCCAGGAAAGGTGCTGCAGCAAAGGGGACCCTGCGTCTGATCAGGGAGCTCAGTCAAGAGCTGGAGCATTGAAAGAGAGACAGCAAAGGAACTGGGAAAGAGAAAACAGGAAAGAGGAAATGGCTTCTAAACAGTGGAAATGTTCTGCTATGGAGGAGGATGGGGCCTGGAGAGGGAGGATTAGCCAGCTATAAATACAAGCAGTGCTGAGTTAAAAGGCTAATTAGAATAGCAAAAAGAAATACAGCAGTACATTTCAGAGATGATTCTGACTAACAAAGAGTTTTTCAAATCTGTTTGCAGAAGTGAATATGAAAGAGAAAATTGGATTCCTATGAAATGATTTCAAAAATTGGAGGAGGAAAAAGGTAATGGCAGATCTCTTCAACAGCCAGTCAGGCTCCTGACATCTTCATCTGCTGCAAAGGCAAAGAGAAAGGCGACAGGTCTCAGTTTTCACGTCTCGGGAGGAAAAAAGAGCTGGTGACAAAGAATGGTTTGTGCAGAGATGGGGCACAAAAGTTGATGCCAGACATTCTCCTTGAGGCAGCCTGGAAAGAAGTGACCAGTCTAACTGCTTCAGGCTGAACTCAGAGGCTGCAGCTCTCCCTTACCTGAGGGCTGGGAACTGTGTGGTCCTGTAAGGAAACACATGGAGGGGACACTGCCACCCACCACAGCCCTTACTGCCCATGGCCAGGGAGGGTAATGGGGCCCAAGGTCACCCTGGCTTCAGGTCATGGGATGGTGGAGCCAGCCTCTGGGGTTTACAGAGCAAACCCCACTCTGAGACAGCAAACCACTGAGCCCTGGGTGATTAATCACCTACAGCCTCAGCATATGCCAGAAATGGCTTTAGCTTCCCCCAAAAGCTGGAACAGATGGTCCTCAAGTTCTTAACCCAATAAATGTATACAGACACACAGAGACACATGTACATACATATAGATATATATAAATACAGCCTCTACCCCACCTCATCCTGCAGACATGCAAGGCTGGGCTGAGCCACGCGTGCCCCAGCCACGCTCACCCCGTTCTCCTCCCGTGACAGAAGGACTTAACGCTCTGCTTTTTCCAAGTCTCTGGGACACAGCAACATTCCAACTAAAAGAGCTTGGACCTAGCCTGAGAGAGAGCTTGTCCCACACATCTGCTGGCCAGAAGCAGCACAAAAAAAGGAGACTGACACCAGAGCAAAGGCCAGTTTGGATTCACATCCTTCATCTGGGCTCCCAGTTTGGGCTGTAGTGCGGGGGTGTCACCAGAGACCATCCTAGCAGGAGGAGAGGGACTGACATCACCAGAGCTCATGGCGAGGTAAACAGCTGAGCATAAATGGGATGACTTTTATTCTTCATCTTTTCATCACAGCACTGGTGGCTGCTGTGACCAGAGCCACAGGTCACAATGACATCAGGCCATTAACAGGACAAAGAGTGACAACTGGGATGATTCAAGAAGCAGGGACGGGGCAGGGGGGAAGAGGTGCTCAGGAGGAGCAGACAAAGAGTGCTGCTGTCTCCTCCTTGGCAGACAGCATGAGCTGGCCCTCTGTGAACCTGTCTGTGGCAGTGGGCAAAGAGGGACAGCACCAGTGGCTGTGGAAAGGGCTGGCTGGCTGATAACTCTCTGAAATTAAACTAATTGCATTGCCTAGTAAATCCTAACAGCAGCTACAATACCTTTGCTCTTTTCCAAAGATGCTGAGTGGCTTTATGAGCATTAATTAACTCCGACTCACACAACAAGCCTGTGAGGCAGGTACAATTAGATCCGTGGAGGGGGAAGTCCATAGCCCCAGGTCCCACAGCCTGGCAGTGTGCGGGGGGATCCCTACAGGACCGGCTCCCTCCCCAGGGTGCAATTACAGCCCAGGAGATCCCACTCCCAGGACTCCACTCTAATTAACCATCCCATCTCCCTGTGCACTCACATCCATATTTATCATGATTTCCTAGAACAGACAAAAGGCAAAACCATGAGAAGTTTTGCTAATAAACAGCCACCAGCAGCAGCCCTTCATCTTGGCCAGACCCAGAAGAGTCCATCTGTCCTCATCCCATGACCCTCCATTTCTCTGCTCCCACCCAACACACCCACCCTGCACCGCCCACGGGGCTCTGCAGCTCCGTGTCAGTCTGCTCCCACAGCTGGGTGTGCTGGGCATGAGGCAGCCCTGGAGGCTTGGGACATGGCAGGCAGCTTCCAGACACTCTATGGGCTTGGCTGGCTCTGTGTCCCTGTCCTCTCCCCGCCGAGATCTACGAGACCCCATTCAGTACAGTGCCTGCACTCCAGAGAGTGCTCCCTGGGGTGTGGAGCAAAAAGAGGAGAAGCAGAAAAATCCACAGACACACACCTAAATAAAATATTTTAAAGTGAATTTCCCATGAGGTGTCAGCAGCTCTTTAATACTGTGCTGCTTTTCCTGGCCGATCATGTTGTCACTCCAGCTGGTGGGAGAGTGATTGCCAGCTGCCTATGGGAAAAGAATGACAGGAATGTCTCCTCTTGCCTGGGAGACTGGCACTGGCTCATCCTCCTGCACCACTCTTGACTCCACAGAAAAATGGCTTCTTGCAGCAGGAGCAGAGAGGCAGCAAGAGGGTCAGCAGACACACGTGCCACCATGGACCCCTACCCTGTCCCCAGTGGGGAATGGAGTGTCAGGTCCCAGCACGAGGGTCCCAGCACAGCCTTCTTCTCAGGAATGAGGAGCTGATCTCACAGGTGTAGAACAGAATGGAGCCTTTTGCATCCACTCAGCCCTGACCCACTGGCCAGCTGGGCCACTGCCCTAACCCTGGAGATCTCGCTGTCCCCTCCAGCAGCCAGTGGGATACAGTGTCAAAGGATAAAGCCATACAGCTTTATCCTTTGACAGTCCCCAGTGGGTGCCTGGCTGGCCTCTGTCCTGGTCCTCAGGCTGAGGGCATTTGAGATTGGAGAAACACTGTAGGAATTAGGGAGCAGTACTGTCCTGTGTCCCTGACCCATGGTCCCTGTGGGATGGCATGACCCTGGACTAGGTGCCCTGCCTTCTCCAGTGCTCCAGTCACCACTGCCACCCCAGAGGCAGAGGCTGCGGTATGGAGTGGGGACAGCAGCTGTGAATGTCCCTGTAACAGCAGGCGTCACCTCCACTGGACACAAGAGCTCTGTGCCCCGTGGCAAAGCCAATGCAGCTGAGCTGCACAAACTCACCAGGTCAAAGCTGGCCAGATGCAACTTGCACCTTCTGTGAATGGGGAAGAAATAGTTATTTCCCCTAATTACAACTGAAATGCTAAATAAATGGCTGTCTGCTATGGCAATTGCAATGTCACTGGGTGATTAATGCCTGCTCTGCACGCCGAGAACCTGCAGCACATCTGCCAACCACAATAACCTGCACCCTGAGTGCCCCAGCTCCAGGCAGCCCTTCTGTCCCTGGGCTGTGCTGGGCCAGAGCATGGCTGCAGTGGGGCCTGGCTCACAGAGCTGCTCTGCACCCTTGCCAGGAGCCATGCCCAGCTCCCAGCCCAGCCTCAGAGGCAGCTCTGTGTGCCCAGGGCCCGGAGCTGGCCCGTCCCAAAGGCTCCCTGAAGCTGCTCTGGCCCCAGGCAAGTGACCCATCACAGCGCTGATCAACGCCAGGCTGAACTCCAACCCCGACCCTCCAGCTGCTCTCAGGTGCCAGGGCCAGCACCGTGCTCCTCCCAGGGCTTCCTGTGCACTTGCCATTGGTACTGGTACCCACGGACACAGCGTGGGAAGGGGGGCCTGGCCCCACCCCACCCACCAGGCAGCCACGGGGCTGAGCTGCACATCCTTGGCTGCTGCCACTCCTGAGGGGCAGCCACTGGGGAGAGGAACAGGCTTTTAGGTTTAGCTTTATATGTATAGGAGGGTCTCAAACAGTGACACTTGCTAACTACAGTTTAGAAAACAACAAAAGGAAATTCTAGAGAAAAGCTCAGCATTTAGTCTCACTCCCACCCCCATTTTTTTTCCTTATTCAAAAGAAATAATCTTTTAAGCATTAAAAAACTCCCCAGTGCTGCTGATACAAAATGCAGTGTAACCTTGAATTATATGTAGCAGGGCTGGCTTTCATTATTTATTAGCAAGATCAATTAGAATATTCTGTTTGCAGAAGAATATAATCCAATATGTACTTCAAGCACTAACAGCTAAATATATGCTTATTTAAAAATCAATCTAAAAGTCAAGGTTTCCTTTGTAAATCCTTACTACAGATTAAAAAAAAAGCTTTGAGTGTTACCACCTGCTGAATGCTGTAGTCTCAAGGAGACAGTTACACATTTTAAAACATCTCAAATGGGAATTGACTGTGCCAGGCAAACAATTGCTGAACCCCCAGCACGGAGGGCTCATGGCCTGCGTGATGGCTGAGTAGCTCCCACGGGCAGGCACCCCGGGACCACAGCCCAGGCACTCCACAGGGAAGCAGGAACAAGCCCCCGACCCGGGCAGTGACAGCCAGCACCCCCTGCCAGCCGGGGAGGGCACCGAGAGCGTGCCAGCCGTGCTGAGTGACTCACACCGGCTCACAGCATCCCAGCACAGACTTGTTTTTCACTGACTTCCCCGGGCTGACATGGAGCCAAGGCATCCGCCTGCCAGCCCAGCTCAGGATCCGCAGTGTCCTCGCCTTTCTCCCCCGAATCACAGGTTTCTAAGATTAATTGTCATGTATAATTTATTGACCTCAGCCACGACCTTGGCCCAGCGCGGTTTCCTTTCTCTGCGCTGTGGCGGTGGCAGCAGCAGGCTCTGGCAGGGCAAGAGAGCGCCAGCAGCACAGGGTGGGCAGTTCTCCTGGTGCCAGACGTGCCAAGGGGCTGCCCCACAGCCCTGGAGATGCCCTGGCCCCTCTGTTTCTACTCCGTCCCCACCCTGCAGAGCCCTTTTCCCAGCTGTGCCAGTGCCCGCTTTAATCTCCCCCCTGCTGCCGGCCAGGCGCAGGCTGCTCAGCCAGCTTCCCACTTCTCCTTCTTCCTTAAGCCCTTTCTCTTTCGTCTTCCATTTTTAAATCTTATCTCCAGGTAAAGAGGGTATTTGATGGGATCAAAAAGTGACCTTTAACAAGGGTAGCAGAGCTTCAAACAATATCCCTGCAAGTTCATGCACACTCAAGTGTTAAAGGGAACAGTTCTCTGATCTGTTCCTCAGTGGAAAAGTCGTTTCACAAAGATTTCTGCCAAAAGCTGGTGCAGCAGACTGAGGAAACTTTCTTAAAACCCAGCACCTAGAACTTGGCACAAGCTGTCCTTAGCTTCAGATAATCAAAATTTTTTCGTCTCAGTCTTCACCAGCAAGTGCTCCAGCCACACCACCCGGCACCTGGGTGGAAGGAGGGTTGGTTGGAACTGGATAATCTTCAACGTCCTTTCCAACCCAAATCATCCTGTGAATCTCCAGAGTGTTTGTTTCTCTGCCCAAGTTCCCTATCTCTTGCCAGTATCCGGGGTCTGACAGATTCTTGACTATACCCCATCTTTCACTCAGCTGAATAAAATCCCTGAAATGCCTCTTAGGTAAAGCATTCCAGCCATGGAGGGAGGTCAAACAGAAACAATCAGAGGGATCAGACAGTGATTAGTGGGCTGAAAATACAGCCAGAGCACAGTGGACAAACACCCCAAGGCTTCCCAAGGCCCCCTCAACAGCACCGTGTCCTGCTCCAGCCTGAGGTCCTCCCAACCATGCTGGGAGAGACGCAGGGAGGGACCAGCACCATGAGCTGGCGGGTGGCATATCCTTTCCTGAGAAAACCAGGCTGTTTCATCTACAATCCGGGGGTCACTCCAGTCTTGGTTGAGACCAAGACCTACAGACCTCCCCTTAGCACCTTGTGGATAAATTCCAAGTGGGAAAAGAACAGCCAGTGCTAAAGGATGATGTGGGCACATAACAGTTTGTCTCCTGAGCTTCCGCTGTGCCATGAGGCCAATGGGTCGCAGTGCCATGTTCCCCTGGGACCTTGGCAGACCAGAAGGGAGCAGGGGGGGCCAGAGCCATGTTATGACAGATGAGGACAGTCCCACACTCTCCAGCGGCAGCCCAGAGCCAGCGCTGGCAGTGACGTGGCCCCCGTGCCACCAGGAGGGCAAAGGGGCACACGTGGGGTCCCCCACCTGCAGCGGAGCTTGCTGGCGCCTCCACAAGTGGCAGGGTGCCCGGAGTGAAGTGGACAGACGGGAGTGGTGGGTGGCGGCAATGACAGCAGCGTTAATCAGTTCCGCGGCACCGCGCACGAAGGCGGCGGGCAAAGCCCGGGGCGGGCAAAGCCTGCGCCGCCGCTGCCCAGGGCTGCACGGGAACGGGGGCACGGGGGACCCTCTCCGGCCCGCTCGGCACAACCGGCGGCTCTGCATGTTTCCCTGTTCCCCACCATGCCCTCTGGGGAGAGGGGCGAGAGGCGCCAGCTCTGCGTGCTCCTGGATGGGACAGACAGAGCCGCGCTCCCACCTCCAGCTGCCCGCAGACACATCCCTACAGCACCTCGCCAGGGGGGTGGCGACCCACCCCCGCAGGCCAGCAGCCAAGGGGTTAAAGTGCCTTGTTACTGCTTCTGCAGCCGGGCTTCACTTATTTGCAGCTGGAATTCCCCAGGAGCCAGGGCTTTTACTAGTGGCTCTGCTGTAGAACCATGTCATTATAGATTGCAAGTTCCTTAAAGGTCAGATAACACAACACAATTGAATCATATTAGTGAGCATAGCGAGCTGATATTTTCCTAGGAAAACCCATAAAGCAGATTGTTTGCTGCAGAGAAACACACTGTTGTATAGCAAAGCCGGTGTAATCGTCCGCACAAACAAACAAGTGGTTTATGAGAAAACCCTCCCATGCTGCAGATCCTTGGGGCGGGAGCCAGCAGGACCAAGCGCTGGGCACCTTGGGCAGGCTGGATTTCAGCTTGGGTCACAGGACTGAAATACATCGCAAAAGACAAGAAGGGAAATAAACAATTTCCAAGTGTATTGTTGAGAGACAAATACTCGATATTTTGTTTAATGTCTGGATGCAGGTAGCGGTTAATCCAGAACAGTGCTATTAAAGAAATGCAGAATTGATTGTGAGGATGATTGAAGATTTCTGAAGAGCACAATTTCCATGGCCATGATGACCCCACCTTTTTTTTTTTTTCCTAATTTGCCTGTAATCTATTTGGACAAATCCTTTTAGCACATTTATTTCCTTTCCAAGTTCCAACAGTGTGATTAATTACGGAACTTTGCAGTCCTTCTTACCCTACTGCATGCTCTAATTTTGCTTCCTTTTAAAATGGTTTTCCATCCCTAATAGACACCTTTCCTTGTTCAGCTCCTTTACTTTGTCCCTCTGAAATCTGCTCTCCCTAACCCATCACACTGGCAGCCACCCATCCTGCCTGAATCCGCAGTTCCATCTGGAGGCAGCCAGCACCAGTGGCCGCGCGCTTTCCAGAAGGGCATGGGCCTTTCTGTAGGGAGAGAAAAGGCACAAACCTCTTTTTCCAAAAATCTGGGAACTTGTCAGACCCTAGGGTCTGCAGCCCCTCCGCCAGCCTGGAAATTCTCATTTGGTTCTAGATTTAACTTCAGAATGAAAAATCAAGTGGCATCAGCACAACTGCTTTAACCTTCCCCAGTCACAGAAAGAGGAGGAAAAGTAATTAAAAAAATAATTTTGAATACACAAAGCCACATCTCCTCTCGATGACCTTCAACACCTGCGTCAGCTGTCCGGGGCAGCAGAGCAGGACCACCACTGGCTCCCACTCCCACCGGTGCAGCTCTCCTCCGCTGCGTTTCATCATGCCCCAGCCAAACAGTCGTGAAACACAGGCAGAAAAACAATTAGATTTAAATCTCGTTTCCTCTTCCTATCTTGCTTTTTCTTTTCTCTACTTAGATGCTCCTCAGCGCACTAATAGGATTTGTGTTTAGCACAGTGCGAAACGAATGATTTATGGCTCTGTCTGCACTACGCACTCCCAATGCCATTGCAGCCCCTGAAAGGGCACTCCAAGAGTAGCCAGATGAGAGTGTTCTGGCACTATGTGTAATTCTCTGTACACACTGCCCACACGGTCACTGCTATCCTGGCTCTCACAGTGCCTCTGTGCTTTCCTCACACTGCACTTGGCTCTGCTTAGGGAGGAAATGGAACCGAGACCCTTGACCAGCTTCAGCCCCTGCTGCCACGCGCCAGCCACACTGCTGCTGCAAACCCACCTGCTGGTTTAACTGATGTTTCAGCTCAGGTTGACTTGTGCCTCATCTAAGCCAAACAGGGGCTCAGTCCTTGCATTTCATTACCAACAGGTAATGCAAAGGCCATGTGAGAACTGACCAGACCCAACAACTCAAGCATAGTCAGGAGCACAGCACACTGAAGACTGCAGTGACTCAGGCACCAAAGTCCTACTGAAAGTCTCTGGGACTGGTCAGATTTTCCTGGTGGCTCTGAATGTGGCTCTGTCAGCGCAGCTCCTGCGGCTCTGCGCCAGCAGTGCCCTTCATTAATTCCTAATGCTGCCCCAAGTACATCTCTTGTCCTCCAGGGTTTGGCAGCCCCTGTGAGCTGGGGCACAGAGCACAGCTCCCTACCTTCCTTCCACATATAACAAGAAGCCAAATGAAATAATGAAAGAAACTCATTTTAATGCCACAGAGGGAATTGTTTTATTGCTAAAGCAGCAAATAGAACTAATTGAATCCACTGGAAAAAAAAAAAAGGTGCAAAGGAATGGAAAGGGTAGGTGTGGAACACAGACAAAAAGGGCGAGCTGGAGCCTGAATATTCATGGACCCAGAAACCGCAAACCCTTGAATGCAAAATATCTTCATAACTGATCATATGCCAATGGCAATGCATGCACAGCTCGGAGACAGGCTTGGAATGTTTGCATTTACAAGATTTTTTTAAGTAATATTACGGAACAAATTCTCTGGTTCATTAAGCTGTTTGCACCTCCCTGGTAAAAGAACATCCTGGGAGTGAGCAGCAGGACTGGCACAGGTTCCCACCAACGCTGAGCGCGGGGCAGGTGGCAGCGCACAGCCCTGGGACAGCTATGGTGTCCCCAGTGCCAGGCAGTGGGGCAGGCAGCTGCCTCTGCTGTGGGGGCTACCGAGGCAGCTCTGACCTCAGCCCCTGCCGTGGGCTGAGCACGGTACTGCAGGGCTGGACTGCCGAGCTGGGGCACTTCACCCCAAATCATCTCCGCTTTCACATGCCACCAGTTACACCTGCCACAAGCTTTTAAACTCACTTTTCCGTAAATTTCAGTTTTCAGTGGCAACATATATATTAATATGGAGGTTAAATTTTAATTAAGCCAGCACTCATGTTCTTCATTACAATACTAAGTCATCCAGCAAGGAACACGAAGGATATAAATCCCATTAATGAAGAAGGAGATACGTAACCTGCACTGCGTGCTCCAGCACAGAGGCACCAGTACAAGATGACTCTCATATGAAGTGCAAGGTGAGAAAACTGAATTAGAAATGTAGTTTATACTCCCAAGGGCCATACAATGTTCATCTGGCACCACAGGCCCTGAGTCTGCACCCCAATGGCACCCAAAACACCATTCCTACCTCAAGCTATTTTCCCACCCGGAGAGAGAGCCCAAGGCACAACACAGCTGCTGGGTGTGCTGGTGGGGGCACACAGTGCCTGGGTCCCTCCTGGATGCCAACAGCCACATGTGGGAGGGGAAGGGCTGCAGCTAAGACCCTCCCCAACAACAGCAGCAGTGCCGCAGGATGAGGGTGTCTCCCCAGCCTTGGGGTAACTGGGGGCTCAGCTCTCCCCAGGCTCATTGGAAGACAGAGGCACGGGTGAAATCCACCTCTCTGCAGAGCCCTCCATTCCCCCCTACACCAGCATCCCAAATCCTCACCCTCTGGGCACAGCAAAGAGCTTCAGGCTCATCTCTGCCTGCAACACACTCCAAGCATTAGAAAAAGTTAATAGGGGTCACGGGGGGAGCTGCACCGGGCAAAGCCATGCCAGAGCACCCAGGGGAAGGACCCTGAACTGGGCAGCAGGAGACAGACCTGCCATGGTGCCATGGGGTCCTCACCAGCCAGAGCCCCCAGATCCATCACCCCACTGACAGCCAGCAGCTCTGAACTTACACACTAATGAACAAGCTCCTTACCCGGCCTGGCCATGGGAAAGCACTTCTTCACCACTGCCTACTGCAAAAAAATGGCTGAGGAGTTCCTGCAGAGGTTTTCCAAAGGAACCCATTGCAGCAGAGACGTGGATCACCTCCCACTGAGACGACCATATCCCAAGACAAGAGTGCTTCAGAGTATTATGTGGGAACAGAGTAATAATAAAACACCTTGCCGTAACTTTAGCAGCAGTGGCTCTAGCAGAAAAGCCTGTAATGATCTAATAACACATTTCCCTTGCTGCCACTCCAGCCTTGTGAAATCCAGGCTGGTTTAAGCCCTAAATCCATCCCAGCTCTTCCTTTGTCATTAATTGTTAGGCTATTTGTATCATACATTTCACATACCAGATAGACTCCAATTTCATGGTGGGCTAGACTGCAGAAATGCTTCTTTTAATCTTTTTTAATTTTAAAGTGGTACCAAACTTAAATATTTTCTAATGGAGTGTATGTTTTACTCACATCTAATAGTATCACTACAATTTAGGAGCAATAAAAGTCAAGCTCCCATCTGCACAATAAGCTTGCAGCTCTATTTCCAAAGTTCAATCAGTTAACCTAGGAGAGCAATAACTTCCCTACAATGAGTAACAGTGCAGAATAATATTTAGATAGAGATAAACCCTTTTTGCATAGGAAATTGCATTATGATTTGCTGGGTCTATGAAATTCTCAGCAAGATGCTTTCGTTTACCAATGAAGTTGTTGCCTCAGGCATTTTTCCAGCGTTTCGATTTTTTGGGGAGGGTCTAGATGATTTTGAGCTGAGTAAGGAGCCCTTATCATTCCAGATCCCGGCGTGTGCGTCAGACCCAGCAACAGAGCTGCTGCAGCCTCCTCCCCACGTTGGCAGCACAGGATGAGCCCCAAACAGCTGCCCCACCTCGGGGGCTGTGCAGCCCTGGAGTCTCTGGCCCTCCACACTGCACCAGCCCCTTGGGGCTTGCCCTGCCAGACCCAGCTCCCGGAGGTCATGCACACAGTTACAACACTGACTGCAGCAGGTGCCTGGGTGCCTGGATTGTGCTCATTTGGCCAGATACCCATTTCTCTGCGGGAGCCATTAACAAAGACCAAGAGCAGGAACGCTGCTGAGTGCCATCCCTTCACGGCCAGGCCCCTGGCAGATGTAATGTCCTCTTTTCTGTGGCACAGATCAGCACCAGCACCACCCATGGCTCCAACATCCTCCCTCATGCTGCAAAATCACCATCCCCACCACATGGCCCGGTGCCCCTCTAGATCACGCCTGACTGTGGATCTGCCTTTCTGTGCAGGGTGAACAGCTCATGTAGAGGAGGCAGAGCCCTTTCCTGGGGTACCCAGAGCCCTTTCCTGACATACCAGTGTCCCTCAGTGCACCCTCTGGGCCCTGCAGGCTCCAGTGCCACAGAGCATGAAGCAGAGGTGGTGACTGGTAATTCAGGAATTAAAAGGTACAAATAAAGAGCCCTAAAATGAGCTTGAAGGTTGTGAGTGCTGACAGTGCAGGGGAGTGGCACTGTGGGATCGATGCTGCCGCTCCCCGGGGAACAGACCAAGAAGGGATGAACCAACAGCCAGTTAAAGACCTCCAGCAGCAACGACTTTAGGATCCATAGGTCTGCCACCAGCATTTCTTGAGTCAGCGCTTTGGATGGAAAATGGTCAGTTTGTTGTTGAACAAGCAGGACCAGAGCTGAGTAACTGACAGTTTGTCACCTGCACAGGTGATGCAGCACCTTCCACCCAGGGCTGAGTTGGGAGGTGACCCCTTCCCACACGTCTGGGGCTCAGGGCTGGGCAGCAGCCGAGTCTCCTGGGGCACAGATGCACCTGGAGGAGCCTCAAAGCCTCTGGGGCTGGTGCACGGCCCCATGCTGGCTTCACACAGGCTGGGTGGGTTTGTGTCCCCCCTGGCTGGGTGGCACAGCTCCTGCTGGGGGCTGTGCAATCCAGCCATGCTTTAACACCCAGGCCTGATGCTGACGTTGGCTTCTCATGAGCGTGCTCATGGCTCGGCTTAATTACAGGAGTGTCCATCAAGAACAAATACAGAGAGGGCAGAGCTGGAGCTGAAATAAAGTTATTTGCAGATGTGGATGAACACTAATACTAAATATATCACTGTACCCATCTCAATGCAAGATGAAAGGAAATACACTCTAAAACAAAGGAGAACCACAGATCTGGACTATCACAGCAGCGCTGCTCTGCTCAGATCCAAAATGATTACTGCTAATAAAGGAGGGGGCCAAGTCCGGTCCAGCCTGGCTCTGAAGAGAATGGAAATCAGATTTTGGCTTGAAATGTGTTATAGCAATCTCTGTAGTACAAAATAAAGTCTGGCAGATGGAGTTATTTTTATCCAAAGCTAGTTCTGTTTAGTAGGTCGGTGGCTATAACTGATGTCCCTTTGCTATTTCCTCTTCCCCCAGGTCCCCCTGCCTCAGTTTCTCCAGGCACTGACAAGATTGGAACAGACAACTCCAGTATATTTTGGGAGGATCCTACTTAGCTGTAAAAATCAATTGTGAATTTTGCATCCACCCCCAGCATTTGGCCTGTTTATATTGCCAAATATATTCTGTAAAGAAGTACTGTACTTCACAGGAGAGCTTGTCAAGGTAAATACCTTAATTTACATAAAATGTGACTAGCAATTGAAATGTTAAAGCCATAAAGAGCAAGTTTATGATCCATCCTTGATGCCTGGATGTATAATATGACAAGGGGGGAAATACTGTGCCTTGCAACATTTACTAAATTGGTGTGTGAACACTGGGGAGGGAAATGGGAGACTTTGAAAAAAAGGATGGAGGGTTTTTCTGAGGGCTGTTTTTTGGCTTTTTTTCTTCTCCCTTTTCATAAGTATGAATTTTTCCCCAGCCTTCTACAGCCAACTTTCAACACTATCCTCCAGCCTGGAAACTGCAGCTACCTAAATAACAAATGGAGGAACAGTGCCACGTGCCATCATGGAGCAGAGTCTGGGCAACAGCCTGGCCATGCCCAGGGAGAGGAGCTGCTTTTGGCAGAGTCAGGGCCCAATCCTGCCCAGCCACTCCTCCACGCCCCTGACAAGTACCTTTGATCTAAACAGGAATTTCTCACTGTGATTGAACAGAATCTTGTAATTCTAGGGTTTCCTTTAAACTTTTTCAAGTATAAGGGAAACCAATTTAAACCTCATACAACCCTAAATAATACTTACTTAAAAGTGGATTATAAGGCTAAAATGAACTGCTGCTCACATGCACACAGCAGTGAAATTACAATATGCACACTGGATGCTCTGGAAAGTTTGATCATGCAGGTTCCTCACCTGGACTCCATACAAATGTTTCAGCCATTCATTCATGCTCGTACCCTCATACCCTTCGCAATTCATTGAAACCACTTCAAGCAAAAATCATTTGAAAGAAATTACCTCTGTGTATCACACTCTGAGCAGTGAGAAATGTCCCACATGAACCAGCCCAGCCCCCAAAGCAATAAAATTTCTGCTGAAGTGCATGAAATAATGACTCAGAGAAAAGGAGTCCCCATGACAAAAAGAGGTAAAAGAAACCCATGAAAAGAAAAAGACTCTGACCTTTGTTGATACAAGGTGTCACAAATTTGTGTCGGAATTTTGACTTTGAAAATCTAAAGCCTTTGCCCATAACTTTCTTTGAGAAGCTGTTGTTCCTCCTCTGCCAGTCCAGGCTTGGTGCAGAGCAGAGTGAGCCTTGCTAGCCAGGGAGCAAACAGGGGTCAGGTGCATCATTTAAACCAGAGAACACGACCACCCAACACTTCCCCTTTTGCTTCTCCAAGAGGCTATTTTTCCCCAGGCCTGTTTTTGAGTTGTCTGTAACTCTACATGCACGAGCAGTACCACACTCACAGAGTGAAGCTCACAAACTTTGACATCACAAACAACACTTAAACCATTAGTAGCAAAGCACCAACGTGTTTACAAAGCGGGTTATTGAGCAAAATCCTAGAGAAAGGATGTTCTTGAGACTGCAGTGCAACAGTTCAATGATTTCAGGGCTGGCAACATGTGCCGGTTTCCTACATGCTCCAAGGGATGTTCCAACAGTCACTGGAAGAGGCGTCCCCAACATGAGTGGCTGGTGTGCTGAGCCCCGTGTCCATAACCCTGCCAAGAGAGCTGTGGCTGCTCCTGTTCCCAGGCTCCTCACACACACCGGGACCAGAGTGGGAGCAGGGCAGAACCCCAGCTGGGCATGGCAGTGGGATGTCACCCTGGTCACTGCACCCCAGCCGTCTGAGGGAACGGGGCCAGACACCTCCCTGCCAAGGCCTGGGGGCTGCCAAGGGGCACAGAGAGCACCCTGCTGCCTCCCCCTCTTGCTTCCACCTTCCTCTCAGCACTTTGTGCTCACAGTCAACCACAAATACATTCCACATGGAGGCAGAAGCAGTGACAAGCCCTGCGGGAGCGGGTGCTCCAGAGCCCTCCTGCCAGTGTGTTGGCCCTGGCACTTCTCTCACTCTCTTTGCAGGAAGAGCCACAGCAGCACATAGGGGCTGCAGGTGCTGAGAGCAGCTGCCATTCCCATGGCTACAAGGCTACAACTGAGCAGCATGTGGATAACACCATCAGGTGCTAAAACACTGCAAATAGACACAATTCATTCCTTCATCCCATTCCTTCAGCTAAAACAGAGCAGAAAGGAGAGAGACAACTGCTGCCCAGGAAGGGTGCAGGGTGGGTTCCCCTGGCCCAGCACACAAGGCAGGGGCAGAGCCAGGAGACCCCGAGCTCTGGCACATAGCAGATTCACTGTAGTAGCTGCAGGATGCAGAAGAAAATCCATGCCTGCTGCTGGAATGGCCTCTTGTTAGTCCCCAGATGGGTGAAACATGGGGGCCAACCAGCACAAAGCCTAACCCCTGCTCCCAGTCCCCAGCCCAGAGCTGACCCAGGTGTCAGCAAAGTCCAATACACTGGATCCACAGAGGAGAGAGGCAGCTGAGTCACTACATTTCAGCAAAAGCCAACTCACAGCAGGGCCCAGAAACAAAATCAATACACTTTCCCTAAGTTACCAGAAGTGCAGTGGGTACAACACTCTGGGAAGGCCTTTTGCAGAGAAACACAGCAGTTCCCAGGCTCTGCAGCTGTGCCTGTGGGCAACAGCAGACCCCAATCCATCCTTCCATTGTAGGTGTTCCCACAGTGCCGTCAGCACAGACTCACAGTGCTGATGGAAAAGGCTTGATTTCCTGAATGCCCTGAGCCGATCAGAACAGCACAGGCATTAGCCAGCAACACAATTACAGCTCACAGCGAGGAACAGCTCACAGCGAGGTGACACTGTGTGGGATGAGGCTGAAATGGCCCCAAGCTATTGCTGCCCAACAGCTGTTAGGGGACGTTGAAGGGTCCCCACACACATCCCTGGACACAATTCCTGCCAGCAGCCATGGCAGCAAAAGCCGGGTGCTCCATAGTGGGATCATCCCTGGGCACGCAGGGCTGGCCCCACTGCCCCAGCCACCAGGTCAGCACAGGAAGGAATGTGAGATGGCCCCATGGGGAGCAGAGCCCGTGGCAGAAATAACAACACACAGCAGCCACCTCCCCCATACAGACAAACTGAGTGTCCACAGGGATGCAGCTGGGAGCACCAGCTCCGGAGCCACAGCCAGCGGCTCCACGGAACCGCTCACTCGTGAGCACGTGTTTATTACTGAGAGAAGAGCTCCCTGTCATGGCATTATTCATTATTTGTATGAGGCAGCAGCTCACCAAATAACACACAGGCCTGACTGCTCGGGAGAACACTCCAAAAAACCCAGACAAGCAGTGCAAATAGCATTAGACATGCAAGCCACTCCACTGCCTGTCATGGTGACTGCTCCTGCAGCGGGGCTGCTCCACGCGCACAGCTACACCCTGCCCAAGTGCTCAGCACTGGAAGCCCAGGGCAGAGAGGGGAATGTGATCTAATCACAGATATTGCTGCAGCCTCTCCATGAGGGTTCCACTGAGGAGGAAGCAAGGAGTAAAGCAATGTGCATGTACACACAGAATTTAACTCTTTCAATCAGCAAACCTTAAAACTCAATTTCAACTCACCACCATCAGGTGTTCTTTTTGTGTTATGGAAATCATATTTGTGTTGAAACCGCAAGTTTGTTTTCAAAATATTGTTACAAATCCCCAGTTTTTCTGCTAAAGGCAGAATGTCAAGATAGCCTTGGAAGCATAACATGACAGAACTGAACCCCCTCACTGTGCTGAGCCTGCAGGCAGCTGGGGATGGTGGCTGGGGGCACTGGGCTGTTCCACTCAGCTCAGAAAACCTCAAGGGTGCCCAAGAAATGAGGTCTCCTGTGCTGGTCATTTGCACCATCAGAATGAAACAACTAAAGCCCCCCCATGCCGGGGCTTGGAGCTCCCACTCCCTTCACACAGCCACCTGCAGCATTTCTCTTCCAAAATCCCCAGACCAGTCACCAGCAGCCTCTGAGCATCCCGAGGTATTGGCACCTGCACAGGCGGAGCCGGTGCACCACCCACAGTGCCGGTGCAGGGCAGCGTGGCCCCTGCACAGTGCCAGACAGGATCACCTCCCCTCCTTCTCCAGTCCACAAAGCCACTGGGGCCACACCAACTCCAGGGCTCCCCTGCAGACCCCTGCCCACCTCCCTGGGCTCTCTCCTCTCTGAGACCGAACCAAGGCCCCTAGCACCACAAGGAGAAAATCCTGTCCAGGTGTTGGGCACTGCAGGCAGTCTGCAGCTCCCATTATCCACAACATCCCTACACAACTGTGTGCCCTTGATCCACGCCCAGGCAGGGAACTCAGACATGTCCCAAATGCTGTGCCTGTGCTTGTAATGAGCATTTATGGATGTAATCTCCATTCCCTAGCCTCAGAGGCCTCTCTGTCATTCTGCCATCCTTTTTGTGCTCTGAGAAAGGCTCTCAGTGCTTTTCCAAATGCAGGATAGCTCAGGGCAGAGCTCATGGCATGGGACATGCCCACTGAGGCATGAGCATCACACTGGAGAGAGCAAACGCCTGCAGTCCAGCCTGGCTGTCGGGGACATGCAGAGAGCACTGGGCCTGGGCATGTAAGAGAGCAGGGGGACACTTGGACACTGGCTAAAAATCAGCAGCAGCTCCTGCAGGAAAGCTGGCATATCCTGGGGAAGGAAGGAGCAAGTTAAAGACAACGGCTTACAAAGGAACAGCAGAGGAAGACTGGATGTTGTTTAAAGAAAGCTGTACCATGGAACTTGTCCTTCAGAGAGCACAGCATTAGGATGGACAGAATCATAAACTGCAACCACACAAACAATCCTGGCAGCATAACAGAAACGAACCAAAACTAATCTTGGCCCAGGTTTGCACCAGTTCACGTGTGCAAAGACCTCTGTTTGCAACTGCCACATGAACTGAGCTAAAGACATCAGAGACAGAATACAAAACTTCAGCTTTCCCTACAGGTTCCCAGGAAAAAACAGAGCGGGCAGTGCGGAACTGCCATCCTGACATGCCACCCTGTCCCCAGCAGCACAGAGCTGGCATCCCCTGGCCCAGTGCTTGCAGCAACTCCAGCCCCTGAGAAAGATCCTGGACCAGACATCCAGAGCATTTATGGCTTTTCAACCTCAAGGCAGCAAAGACACAGGTAATGCAGCATGGAGTACACACAAAGAAATGGCAATGCCCTGGTGTCGTCTCCATCTTACAGGAGAAACCAAGGTGAAGAAGGCATTTCCCTTCCCTCCAGCTCCTCGAGGCTGGGAGATAATCTTGTGACTGAACTAAGCAAGGAAGCCTGAAGGTCTGCCATTCCCTTATTTCACTATGTAAGGAAAAACCTGACCGTGTTAAAAGGTCACAGTGTGTAATGCAGAAGTCACCATAAGGAGATGACTTCAAAGTTGCTTCTTTGCTAAAAAAACATTGACATTTCTGTGGACAGAAAAAAAATCTCTAATTACTCTACCTGGGACACAGCTATGAGCTGTCAGCCTCCCTGGTGCACTCAGTCAGGAAATCTCAGAGAAGGTCAGGAAGAAGCAGCTGCTGGGATGGACGGTGATCTTTCCCCATTCTGCTTTTGGTTTGTGCTTGTATGGCACTAAAAGCCAGTCCATGACGACAGCCTGGCACCACTACAGCACCAGGGAAGTTGTGGCTGCTGCTGAGGCACAGACCACCAGCAGTGTCCTGCCCCTGCAAGGCTGAGCACTCTTGAAGGAGGGGGAGAAGCAGGCGCTTGGGTTGGGCAGGTGTGAAGGTAACTGTAGGTCGGGCAGCCAGGGCTGCAATGGCACAGAGCACCAGTCATTTCAAACCATGACACCATCCCACAGCCAGCCCTTTGCAGACCCTCATACATCAAGGGTGCCCCAACCTGTTCTCCCACCCGAGCAGCAGAGCTCCAGGCCTTGAAATGAGCAGCACCCACCAGAGAGCTGCTGCAGGGACAGAAAATACCAAACTGCATTCTGCAAATGAAAACCTGTGTGTGCCTCTTATTCCACGAGAGGAGTTACACCCACTCACTAGCCCTTTTCTAGTAGCATAACTTTAAAGATGAAAAAGCAGCTGCTCATCATATTCAGTGCTTGAT
Source organism: Peucedramus taeniatus (assembly GCA_013400575.1). NCBI lineage: Eukaryota > Metazoa > Chordata > Aves > Passeriformes > Fringillidae > Peucedramus > Peucedramus taeniatus. The sequence goes on from WBNO01014272.1 coordinate 271,021, forward strand.
CTTCTTCTGCCTGTTTGGAATAAAACCAAACTTTTTTAATGTGCCACTTTCTATCCTCTTCTAGCCAGTTTTCTAAATTTATTTTTCAAGGTAAGCCTTTCTTCCAAGAAAATTCAGTATAATAAAATACTGTATCTGAAATTATACCTATAAACACAGTAACCATAGCCAGTCCATTAGCTCTTCCCCCCATCAGAGCAGCACACCAAAAACACTCAACCTTTCTCAGTGCTCCACCTTCTTGAAATCCCACCAGAAAATCCCACAGCATTTCACCAGAGCCAAGCAAATGCCACACCAAGTGTTAGGAAGACTTTCCTTCCACAATCCCCACAGAAGACTGTCTGGAGTTTCTCACCTTTAAATACCCCTGATATGCAGACCATGTACTTTATTTTACTAAAGAGGGACCAGATAGTCCAGGTAGTAACTTGCCTGCTGCCTCTCATTTTTAGCTTCATTTGCAGAGCAACTAAGCAGCTGCCATACTAACCACAACAAGAACTTCACCAGCTCAGCCACAGAGCACTTTTTATCAAGTAAACCAGTATGGTTTGCTTTGAACTGTGAACTACAGAGCTACTGGGAATTTTTAAGTTCTACTGATGTGCTGCATTCTGCTCAGAAATTTTAAAGAGAGAGAAAAACACTGAGCCATGACAATCCACTGATTTCCTAAACCTGCCAAGACATTTAACACTTCCTTACTGCAGTCCAGTGTTTTCTAATAACCAGGACTTTTAGCATAAAATTCCTTTAAAATCTTACCCAGCGCCACTCAACAGTATTTAGAGACTTCTTCACGAACAAAATTAGATCTTGTGAATGGAAAAAAACTTCCTAACATGGAACTTGTTGAATAAAGAGTAAACCCTATTTGTGAAGCAAAGCCTGTGCTCGCATGAAGGCAGCATCCTTCAGCCCTAACAGCACCTGGAATAACTTGCGATCTTGTTTATTTCAGTAATTATTAATTACCGCCCTATTTAGGCGTATTTTACACCAACTGCAGCTGAAGCACTACGGTCTGCTCACTCCGAGCAACCGAGAAGGATGTTATTAGAGACACCCTGCTTTCCCCCCAGAACAGCGCGTTTCCCATCGCCGCCGCTGCCAGGCGCGGCCCCCGGCGACCCGCCTGCCCC